>JASFXZ010000014.1:3954194-4292739 GCA_032209605.1 Mactromeris polynyma
TGAATTAGTTTCTATCACTTGCAAACATTCTCAGTATTGAAATTAGTTCATCACTTGCAAACATTCTCAGTATTGAATTAGTTCATCACATGCAAACTATTCTCAGTATTGAATTAGTCATCACTTGCACAACATTTCTCAGTATTGAGATTAGTTCATCACTTGCAAACATTCTTCAGTATTGAATTAGTTCATCACTTGCAAACATTCTCAGTATTCGAATTAGTTCATCATCTTGCAAACATTCTCAGTATTGAATTAGTTCATCTACTTGTCAAACATTCTCAGGTATTGAATTAGTTCATCACTTGCAAAACATTGCTCAGTATTGAATTAGTTCATCACTTGCAAACATTCTCAGTGATTGAATTAGTCATCACTAGCAAACATTCTCAGTATTGAATTAGTTCATCACTTGCAAACATTCTCAGTATTGAATTAGTTCATCACTTGCCAACATTCTCAGTATTGAATTAGTTCATCACTTGCCAACATTCTCAGTATTGAATTAGTTCATCACTTGCAACAATTCTCAGTATTGAATTAGTTCATCACTTGCAAACATTCTCAGTATTGAATTAGTTCATCACTGCAAACATTCTCAGTATTGAATTAGTTCATCACTTGCAAACATTCTCAGTTAATTGAATTAGTTCATCACTTGCCAACATTCTCAGTATTGAATTAGTTCATCACTTGCCACAGTCTCAGTATTGAATTAGTTCATCACTTGCCAACATTCTCAGTATTGAATTAGTTCATCACTTGCAAACATTCTCAGTATTGAATTAGTTCATCACTTGCAAACATTCTCAGTATTGAACTTAGTTCATCACTTGCAAACATTTCTCAGTATTGAATTAGTATCATCACTTGCCAACATTCTCAGTATTGAATTAGTTCATCACTTGCCAACATTCTCAGTATTGAATTAGTTCATCACTTGCCAACATTCTCAGTATTGAATTAGTTCATCACTTGCAAACATTCTCAGTATTGAATTAGTTCATCACTTGCAAACATTCTCAGTATTGAATTAGTTCATCACTTGCAAACATTCTCAGTAATTGAATTAGTTCATCACTTGCCAACAATTCTCAGATTGAATTAGTTCATCACTTGCAACATTCTCAGTATTGAATTAGTTATCTTGCAAACATTCTCAGTATTGAATTAGTTCATCACTTGCAACATTCTCAGTATTGAATTAGTTCATCACTTGCAAACATTCTCAGTATTGAATTAGTTCATCACTTGCAAACATTCTCAGTATTGAATTAGTTCAATTCACTTGCAAACATTCTCAGTATTGAATTAGTTCATCACTTGCAAACATTCTCAGTATTGAATTAGTTCATCACTTGCAAACATTTCTCAGTATTGAATTAGTTCATCACTTGCAAACATTCTCAGTATTGAATTGAGTTCATCACTTGCAAACATTACTCAGTATTGATTAGTCACTGCCACATTCAGTTTTCGCATATTATATGCATGTTATTAAGCAAAATCGAAACTTCATCTGTTTTATCTTATACCGCGAAATATACTTTAATTATTTTTCATAACATCCTCTGATTAATCTGGAATATCCTAAAAATAGCACTGACTTCTGCTAAAAATAGATAGTTGTATTGTTGTTGTTCTCATTATCTCGCGCAATTGTATATCTAGCAACAGAGGCGGTATTGAGGGGAGGTGGAGCAGCGTGCGCCCCTCAAAACGCAGGCAAAATGTTCCTACCTCTATCGACATAATTATAGTATATCAATTAAGTCATGGCGATACACTGAGCAACATTTGGTAGATTTTTTATGATTACATGAAAAGCGCTGGTTGGTTTTCTCGGGGGGGGGGGGGGGGGAGGAGGTGGCGACCCGTTAACGATGTGCAACGCATCCCTTGAGACCCCATCTATAATTTACGTCCAGTCCCCAACCGAAAATCCTGCATACCGCCCGTGCTAGCTGTAGTTCTTTATGCATTATTGAATGCGTACGAACAGAATCGCTATGTCGGTATCTTAATGCTAATGAAAGGCATAAACTACTAGAGAAAAGAGGTCAAGGCGTCTACACTAATTTTAAAGTCACCCACACAGTACGTATGAAATCCGGGAAATCTAAACGAAGAAACGCTTTATAGCAACAATCGCAAACGGCAAAAAAAGTCTGGGTCAATCATAATACTTGTATAGTGCCTTCAATCAAGATGTTCTTGTTCACAGACGGCGCATCGAATCCCGGCTAGTGAATTAACTCAGACATATTCAACATTGATCAAACCCATACATCGACTATATCACCGCATAGTATTATGTTTGGTGCGCAACTTTTAAAGTAAATTCGGAGGGAACAGGTCCAATCGGATCACCTCGGCTATTATTTTAAAAAATGACATCGGACAGTAACGTGCGTTGTTATTGTTATAAACGGCTGCAAAAGGTGAACGTGGAAAGTATGGCAGAGCTATTTAAATATTTAGAATACGAGGAGCACAAGAACAATCAGGAAATGTTGCATTTGTGTTTCCCTGATCAGATGTCTGATACAGGTAGCTACTTGTGTCATGAATGTAGCGACTTGGTGTCATGAATGTAGCGCACTTGTGGTGTCATGAATGTAGCGACTTTGGTGTCATGAATGTATGCGACTTGGTGTCATGAAGGTAGCGACTGGTGTCATGAATGTAGCGACTTGGGTGTCATGAAGGTAGCGACTTGGTGTCAGATGAATGTAGCGACTTGGTGTCATGAATGTAGCGACTTGGTGTCATGAATGTAGCGACTTGTGTGTCATGAATGTAGCGACTTGGTGTCATGAATGTAGCGACTTCGTGTCATGAAGGTAGCGAGCCTTCGGTGTCATGAATGCTACAGCGACTTGTGTGCCATGAATGTAGCGACTTGGTGTCATGAATGTAGAGGTTTGGTTGTCATGAATGTAGAGGTTTCGGTGTCATGAATGTAGAGGGTTTGGTGTCATGAATGTAGAGGTGTTGGTGTCATGAAGGTAAGAGTTGGTGTCATGAAGGTAACGACTAGGTGTCAGCAACGAAGGTAGCGACTTGGTGTCATGAATGTAGAGTCTTGGTGTCATGAAGGTAGAGGCTTGGTGACATGAAGGTAGAGGGTTAGTGACATGAAAGTAGAGGTTTGGTGACATGAAGGTAGAGGCTTGTGTCACTGAAGGTAGAGGCTTGGTGTCATGAGTAGAGGCTTGGTGACATGAAGGTAGAGGCTTGGTGTCATGAAGGTAGAGGCTTGGTGTCATGAAGGTAGAGCTTGGTGACATGAAGGTAGAGGCTTGGTGCGACATGAAGGTAGAGCGTTTGGTGTCATGAAGGTAGAGGCTTGGTGTCATGAAGGTAGAGGCTTGGTGTCATGAATGTAGCGACTTGGTGTCATGAATGTAGAGTCATGGTGTCATGAAGGTAGAGGCTTGGTGACATGAAGGTAGAGGGATTAGTGACATGAATGTAGAGGTTTGGTGACATGAAGGTAGAGGCTTGTGTCATGAAGGTAGAGGCTTGGTGTCATGAAGGTAGAGGCTTGGTGACATGAAGGTAGAGCTTGGTGACATGAAGGTAGAGGTTTGGTGTCATGAAGGTAGAGGCTTGGTGTCATGAAGGTAGAGCTTGGTGTCATGAATGTAGTCGACTTGGTGTCATGAATGTAGAGGCTTTGTGACATGAAGGTAGAGGCTTGGTGTCATGAGGTAGAGGCTTGGTGTCATGAAGATAGAGGCTTGGTGTCATGAAGATAGTACCTAGGTGATGGCTGGGTGTCATGAAGGTAAGTACATAGATGACACAAAGGTAGTGTCAGGACTTCCTTGAATGAAACGGCTTGGTGGCAATATTTCAGCAGTGGTCTGCTGATAGTTGAAGGCTTATCGAATTGCTAGACACAAGTGTCCCAAATTTCAATTAAATTAATTTAGCTAAATTAGCTAAATCGAATATGCATCAATGCGACCTGACTTTGTCCCATTAATATTTGTGGTTTCAAATAACCTTGAAATCTAACCAGAAACCGCAATCAGTATCCGAGTTCATGAAAGCGGATATGAAAATAATTTATTGAGATAATAGAATATGAAACAGTGGGTGTAACGCTATTTTAACAACTCAGCGTCACAATTGGTAATGTATCAAGTGTTTCTCTTATCATCCGGAGGACGACTGATTCCACTTCATTATTGAAACACTAAAATATTGTATAATTTTAGAATATGCAAATATTTCGCGAAAATCCTACTATTTTCCTTTTTTAGATTATTTTTACAAAGATTTAATTTCGGTCACAACAAAATGTAGCTAATGTTATATTTATCAGCATTTAAGCAATGTAACATTTGCATGTAACATTTATGAGCAAATATCAATTCGGCATAACCGTGACGGTCATAGATTTATACAAACTCGATTCAGTGTGACATCCGTATATAAATATAATGAATATTCAACATTGCAGAATAATCTTTTTGTCGAGATTGTTGATTTTTCATTTAAAAAATACTTCCTACTCACCGTGCGTTTTGTTGCACGAACGTTTCCGCAGCTGCGGTCGGGTTGCAGGCAAATCACTACGGTTCTTTGCGATTAGACACGACTGTAGAAACTGTACAGACATCATACGGGCCGCACGAAAGCACCAACATAATACCCGCAAGTTGAACGTACAACCACGTGCAGGTGACGTGCAACTGATATACGGCAAGGTGCGACCCTGCACAGCGGTGTACGACTCCGAACGGCTCCGTCAGACGACTACAAGAAGCCCATGCGATGTTCGCACCAAGTGCGTACGTGACCTTCTCGAGTCACGTACGAATACAGTACGAAACTGTTGGACATGTCCAGCAGCCTCTTGCGGCGGCCTGCTTGCTCCTGCGGGCTTAAAAAAACATGCAGACCCGTGCGCCCGTGCGAGTTAAATATCTTGTTTATCGCAAAGTATGTCAAATTCAGCGAAGTAAAGAACATTTCCGTCAGAATGTCACTCCTTACCAAATATGTAAGAAAGAAATACAGTAAAAAACTTAATAATAAGACCACCCATATGCGACCCTTGAACACTTTTCTTGTTATTGAGGTGGACTTAATATTGAGATTGAATAAAGACCAAAAGTGTGAAAATGGACATGAAAATTGTGTTCTTATTTTCGAGGTGGTATTTTTATACAAGCATTAACTTCATAAACATGTTACACCACTTTAATATTAGACTTCTGCTGGCACTAACATGCTTCCATACTTTGTCCACTATTTATTTTGAGTAGTCTAGTTTTCAGGGCACGTGATTAACTATGGTCCATTTATCATTTGTTAATATTTAAACAAGCAACATTACGTGATCATAGGAATAGCATTCTCTTGTTTAAATATTGTAAACTACTGGTTGATACTATATTTAGTTCCCCCCAGGGTATCCATGACGTCACTAATTAACGAAGCATTGTGCTTATTGAATTCGGAATCATGTGTAGAATAATTAATAAAGCATGAGTTGCCATTCTATGACATTTTGTCATTTAAATATAATACGCAGGGAAATCAATGAACATGCAAGCAGACAGGCAAGTATAACAATTGGAATAATTTTCTGGCTTGGCATTTCATTCAAAGCATAATTATCGTTATTAACTAGAATAACGTGTAGGCACGAGATTTTTTTATTCTAAAAGTGGGATGATATAACGATTATCATACGATCAAATCGACAATACCAATCATCGATACGTGCGTTTGATATCGATAGTATTCGATACTTTATGCCGCAATGTGTTGCGGAAGGCGGCTTCCGTGGTTGAGCGGTTGTGGTCGTTGACTTTAAATCACTTGCCCTTGCGAGATTTTCATTTTGGAAATAAGTGAAGCCTGTATTATAAACCACCTTTGGTTCTGAAGAATTTTGGTTGTAGATGTTAGATGGTTTGATTATCGCATTAAACTCTGGAAGATACATTGACAATTTAACCGATGAAAATATGGCCTCATTAATTAGGTTAGTGTAAATTTTAGGCGGCCTTAAAATGAGGTTTTACTGTTCTGGGCTTAGCACATACTTAGATATGCGCATGGGTATGGGATTTCAAAGTCCAGACTTCAATTACGCTTAGTATTTGTTAGAACCTGTCCGCCTTTAAAAATCGCTCATCCAATTGCACAATACCTCTCAAAGGACAATTTATTGCATGAATTGTCTATGCATATTCTGCTTTGATGTCCCTATAAATAACTTCCCACATGATTTTACTGCGAGAATGTCAACATGCGCTTTTTAAACTGTCGGACGAGCCGTTTGTTCTCCGTGACAATGTGACTCAAGTAACTAGTAATGCATCCATTGTCATTTAACTGTAGTCCATGAGGACATCCCTAGAGCAAAAAAATTCATATCAAAATGAAGTTGAATGTTTGTAACTTCAATAAAGATGGCTAGTCATGTGACATCATGGTACGTTTTGAGAAATCCAAGATGGCCACCAAGATGGCCCACCAAATATTTGAGAGCGAAAACACCGATTTTCGGTGTAGTGGGTAAAATGAGTAGGATTGTGGATTTCTTTCTTCATAAATGGTAATTCTATTATATTAATAGGGAGACTGGAAAATATAATAATATGCAAATGTATGAAAATTGTCTACGTTTTCTGGATATTTTCGGGAAAAAAAATACAAAATTCGGGAGGAAAATAGCAAAATTACAGCACAGAGTTACAATCTTTACATGTGCAGTAAAGCAATTGGTATTTTATAACTTAGGGCGTAAATATAATCCATTTTCCACAAACACATGATAATATTTAGTGGTTTTATTGCGTAAAAAACGAAATAACATTCGTCCTCTACATCTGATTCATGTACAAAATGGCCGCCGCGCGTGCGCAGTCTTTGGGGTTAAACCGACTCCTATACTACTCGCCGTATATAACTAAATTACCGAGGAAAACTCAAACGCAACAAAACTTTCTTTTCATTACCTCGAAATTACCGAAAACGCAAGTATAATATGCAGTCTGACCTCGTTCATTTGAATTCATCGAGTCCGAAATTTTATATCGAATAATACGTGGTTTCGAATAGCCCATTTTGATATGCATAGAAGATACATCGGGTACTGATGTTAATTTCGGATTTTCTGGGTATTTGGATAGATGGTTGTCGAATAAACGAGGTTCAGAATACAGAATGTATGAGTATGGATATGGAAATCATTACGGCACGCCTGTTGTTGATCTGAAAGATGTTTTCGAAAATTTGTTCGAAATGTTAACTACATAATGGAGAATCGAAATTGCTCTTTGATAGTATCGTTAAAAGCTAGTGAGGAAAAAATGGGCATCTTTAGTTCCTTTGCTGGAAAGAAACTCATGTTCAGTTAAAGAACATATGATCGTTATTGATTCGTTGAAATAATTTGTCGCGTAATGCCTACCAAATCACAGTTTACGGGCACGATTCTAAAGAAACGAATTCCTTACAAAATCTTTATTCCTGGGGGCATATGGTGATTTTAGTAATATGTGTTTCTTCATGTTCATTAGAAGCAACAGCAACAACCGTAGTATTAGTGGTAAAAGCAGCAGCAACAACGGTAATATTAGTGGTAAAAGCAGCAGCAACAACCGTAATATTAGTGGTAATAGCAGCAGCAACAACATACGTATTAGTGGTAAAAGCAGCAGCAACAGCCGTAATATTAGTGGTAATAGCAGCAGAAAAACAGTAGTATTAGTGGTAAAAGCAGCAGCAACAACAGTAGTTTAGTGGTAATAGCAGCAGCAACAACAGTAGTATTAGTGGTAATAGCAGCAGCAACAACAGTAGTATTAGTGGTAAAAGCAGCAGCAACAACCGTAATATTAGTAGTAAAAGCAGCAGCAACAACATACGTATTAGTGGTAAAAGCAGCAGAAAAACAGTAGTATTAGTGGTAAAAGCAGCAGCAACAACAATAGTATTAGTGGTAATAGCAGCAGCAACAACAGCAGTATTAGTGGTAAAAGCAGCAGCAACAACTGTAGTATTAGTGGTAAAAGCAGCAGCAACAACAGTAGTATTAGTGGTAAAAGCAGCAGCAACAACTGTAGTATTAGTGGTAAAAGCAGCAGCTACAACAGTAGTATTAGTGGTAAAAGCAGCAGCAACAACTGTAGTATTAGTAGTAAAAGCAGCAGCAACAACCGTAATATTAGTAGTAAAAGCAGCAGCAACAACAATAGTATCAGTGGTAAAAGCAGCAGCAACAACAGTAGTATTAGTAGTAAAAGCAGCAGCAACAACATAAGTATTAGTGGTAAAAGCAGCAGCAACAACAGTAATATTAGTGGTAAAAGCAGCAGCAACAACGGTAATATTAGTGGTAAAAGCAGCAGCAACAACCGTAATATTAGTGGTAATAGCAGCAGCAACAACATACGTATTAGTGGTAAAAGCAGCAGCAACAGCCGTAATATTAGTGGTAATAGCAGCAGCAACAACATACGTATTAGTGGTAAAAGCAGCAGCAACAGCCGTAATATTAGTGGTAATAGCAGCAGAAAAACAGTAGTATTAGTGGTAAAAGCAGCAGCAACAACAGTAGTATTAGTGGTAAAAGCAGCAGCAACAACCGTAATATTAGTAGTAAAAGCAGCAGCAACAACATACGTTTTAGTGGTAAAAGCAGCAGAAAAACAGTAGTATTAGTGGTAAAAGCAGCAGCAACAACCGTAATATTAGTGGTAAAAGCAGCAGCAACAACCGTAATATTAGTGGTAATAGCAGCAGCAACAACCGTAATATTAGTGGTAATAGCAGCAGCAACAACATACGTATTAGTGGTAAAAGCAGCAGCAACAACATACGTATTAGTGGTAAAAGCAGCAGAAAAACAGTAGTATTAGTGGTAAAAGCAGCAGAAAAACAGTAGTATTAGTGGTAAAAGCAGCAGCAACAACCGTAATATTAGTGGTAAAAGCAGCAGGAACAACCGTAATATTAGTAGTAATAGCAGCAGCAACAACCGTAATATTAGTGGTAATAGCAGCAGCAACAACATACGTATTAGTGGTAAAAGCAGCAGCAACAACATACGTATTAGTGGTAAAAGCAGCAGCAACAACATACGTATTAGTGGTAATAGCAGCAGCAACAACCGTAATATTAGTGGTAATAGCAGCAGCAACAACAGTAGTATTAGTGGTAATAGCAGCAGCAACAACAGTAGTATTAGTGGTAATAGCAGCAGCAACAACAATAGTATTAGTGGTAAAAGCGGCAGCAACAACCGTAATATTAGTGGTAAAAGCAGCAGCAACAACCGTAATATTAGTGGTAAAAGCAGCAATGGCAGCAGCAGTATTAGTGGTAATAGCAGCAGCAACAACAGTAGTATTAGTGGTAAAAGCAGCAGCAACAACAGCAGTATTAGTGGTAATAGCAGCAGCAACAACAGCAGTATTAGTGGTAAAAGCAGCAGCAACAACAGCAGTATTAGTGGTAAAAGCAGCAGTGGCAGCAGCAGTATTAGTGGTAATAGCAGCAGCAACAACAGCAGTATTAGTGGTAATAGCAGCAGCAACCACAGCAGTATTAGTGGTAAAAGCAGCAGTGGCAGCAGCAGTATTAGTGGTAATAGCAGCAGTAACAACAGCAGTATTAGTGGTAAAAGCAGCAGCAACAACAGTAGTATTAGTGGTAATAGCAGCAGCAACAACAGTAGTATTAGTGGTAAAAGCAGCAGCAACAACAGCAGTATTAGTGGTAATAGCAGCAGCAACAACCGAAATATTAGTGGTAATAGCAGCAGCAACAACAGTAGTATTAGTGGTAAAAGCAGCAGCAACAACAGCAGTATTAGTGGTAATAGCAGCAGCAACAACAATAGTATTAGTGGTGTTAGCAGCAAGGGCAACATAGGTTGAAGTCGTGTTAATAGCAAAAACATTAGAAGTGGTTCTGATATTAGCAATAGCCACAGTATCAGAAATAGTAGTATATGTCTACCTAGTACTTACATCAACAATAGCAGCAACAAATGTAGATATTTTAGAAGTAGCAGCAGCGACAAAAGTACTAGCGGAAGTATTTCCACACAGATTGCAATGTTAAAATTGAGAATATTTAGTAGAATTTGAAACTTTCAGTACGTGTTGTTGAATGGCATTCAGATAAAACCAACAAAAACGTAAAGTGGTTGTTTAGTGTGAGAAACATTCTAGTGTTCCATTAAAAATGTAAAATTGTGATTTTGAAAACATTAAAGCCATGATAGAAGTAAAGGCGTTTGTTGACGTTTATTCCAATAACTTCCGTGATGATAATTATATTCTATCGTTTGCGTTCAATGAGCTCTGTACTGCTTTCAATGTATGATAATCTGCATATTCTTCATATGAGTCACCAAGTATTACGCACCACCTGTCTATAATGCCTATTAAACAATATTTTTTTATTCAGTTCAAATCAATTCTATTGGTGTATTTCATTTATTTCATGCATTTCATAAAATAATATATAGTTAAACACATATATATTATATGTATGTTTATATTGAGGCATCAACAGCATCATGCAATAACATTTAGAATATCTAATACAGTAAATCTTGCCTATTAAGAATACGGCTATAAAGTACACTGATATAAAGAACTCTGATATATATAAAATACTTATATGACGAACACTGATATAAAGAACACTGATATAAAGAATACTGATATAACGAACACTGATACAAAGAACACTGATATAAAGAATACTGATATAAAGAACACTGATATAAAGAACTTAGATACAAGGAACACTGATATAACGAACACTGATATAAAGAACTTAGATACAAAGAACACTGATATAAAGAACACTGATATAAAGAACACTGATATAAAGAACACTGATATAAAGAATACTGATATAAAGAACTAAGATACAAAGAACACTGATATAACGAACACTGATATAAAGAAAGAACTTAGATACAAAGAACACTGATATAAAGAACACTGATATAAAGAACACTGATATAAAGTACTTTGATACAAAGAACACTGATATAAAAAACACTGATATAAAGAACACTGATATAAAGAACACTGATATAACAAACACTGATATAAAGAAACACTGATATAACGAACACTGATATAAAGAACACTGATATAAAGAACACTGATATAAAGAACACTGATATAACGAACACTGATATAAAGAACACTGATATAAAGAACACTGATATAAAGAACACTGATATAAAGAACTTAGATACAAAGAACACGGATATAACGAACATACGGATATAATGAATATACATTTAATTGGAACATTATAAATATATATAACAACTGATATAAAAGGAACAATTTTCAAGGTGTCGAGGGTGTTCCTTGTGATCAGGTTTAACTGTATATGTATAAAGTTAATAGGATAACATTATTATTCATGCGGTAGATTTACAGTTTTGGAACAACACAATATAATGGAATATCTGAAGAGCAACACCCTTTGGGAACCGCAAACACTTGCTATTGTTGAGAGGTTATTGCTCTATAGAGGTTAATGGGCAGTACATTCTTACTAGGGGGGAATTATTCTGTTTTTGCCGAGAGGTTGTTGCTGAAGAGAATGCCGCTGTCGAGAGATCGCACTGTAATGCAAATAAAAATGTTTCACTCAACAACCGCTTAGTATTATTGAAGTCGGTGTTAAATTGATTTAAAAGGATTCGAAACAATCGGTTCAATAAATGTTGTGTCATCTTTTAAGACATCTTGTTTTGTTGCATCATGAAATAAAGTCCCTGAAATAATGCCTTGTTGCATCATGAAATAAAGTCCCTGAAATAATGCCGTGTTGCATCATGAAATAAAGTCCCTGAAATAATGCCTTGTTGCATCATGAAATAAAGTCCCTGAAATAATGCCTTGTTGCATCATGAAATAAAGTCCCTGAAATAATGCCTTGTTGCATCATGAAATAAAGTCCCTGAAATAATGCCTTGTTGCATCATGAAATAAAGTCCCTGAAATAATGCCTTGTTGCATCATGAAATAAAGTCCCTGAAATAATGCCTTGTTATTCTCTCCTCATTTCACAATTTCCTCAGGGAAATAATTGTTTCTGCTTCTGATACTTCGATTGTTATACACTATAGATGTTGTCTGTTGACAGGATGTTGTCTGTTGACAGGCATTGTTATACGCTATAGATGTTGTCTGTTGACAGGCATTGTTATACGCTATAGATGTTGTCTGTTGACAGGCATTGTTATACGCTATAGATGTTGTCTGTTGACAGGCATTGTTATACGCTATAGATGTTGTCTGTTGACAGGCATTGTTATACGCTATAGATGTCGTCTGTTGACAGGCATTGTTATACGCTATAGATGTTGTCTGTTGACAGGGATTGTTATACGCTATAGATGTTGTCTGTTGACAGGCATTGTTATACGCTATAGATGTTGTCTGTTGACAGGGATTGTTATACGCTATAGATGTTGTCTGTTGACAGGCATTGTTATACGCTATAGATGTTGTCTGTTGACAGGCATTGTTATACGCTATAGATGTTGTCTGTTGGAATGGAATATTTTGGATACTATCTTATACCAAAACCTTAATGTGCTGAATTAAAGACGCATCAATAAATGTATTAAGGCCACGTGTCCACAATTGAAACCAACTTCTTACATGTTTATTTAAAGTTGTAATATCATAAGATTTCAATATACAGTAATACCTCAATAATAAGACCACACTTCGGACCCTTGAAAACTGGTCTTCTTATTGGGGTTCAGCCTTTATATTGAGTTTAAATAAAGAGTAAAACATTCAAAATGGAATTGAAAAGTGTGTTCTTAATTTCGAGGTGGTTTCCGATCAACGCATGGCTCGAACTCACGACCTTAAAAGCAGGTGTCAGGCGCCATTCCCCTCGATCACTACGTCATTCTAAGAACATTATAACAGAACATTGGCTTAAATATATTGCACAATGAAGCCATAAGCCTAAATACGCAATAATTATACTCACAACATAGACGCGACCAATGAATCACTTTATACCAGCTCAAAATAAACGGCCATTTTTGTGCAGCTTCGCAGAATTAATTGATACAAATGTCATGTCTCTCATCGTAGAACAGAATTTCTGCATTTCCTCTAATGAAATTAATATCATGTTGCAAAGCAATAAAGAATGCAATGTTGCATCGTTTCATGATAGAGGATCGTAAATTTGCCCGTAATACGAGTTTATATCATATTATACGAGCATTTAAATCATAAAGTTTCTCAGAATATTGCCAAGATATTTGCATTTGTTTACGACGAAAGCGTAGAAATTTATTCATGAATTTCAATCATTTATTTTTTCCGATTGTGACTTCATGTACGCTTTGAATACCCGGCATGAGCCCGCCCGATAATCTCAGTGGGTAAGGCACCACCGGGCTGCCACCCGAGATGCCCAGGTTCATGGGCGAGCCATGTCCTTCTGTGACATTACCGCTATGTATTATTGAAAACAAGTTAAAAAATGTTGTATGAAAACAACATCCATGTTCATTTCTTCAATGTTCTCTAAACATCTTACCAATAACTACTAAAGTCAAAGAGACGGTGTATACCGACATGGTGGATGTATATACAACAATGCTAGATAATATCGAATTACAGTCCAACCTCTCTACAGCGGCCCTCTCTCAGCGGTGTTTCTCTTGAATGGGTGCATTGTATAGTCAGTTTTATCAAAGTGAAAGAGAATCTAAGAATATGTGTAAGGAAGGAATCGATTATCTGAAAGATTTAGCAAACAAAGAGTTTTAAAGAATGTATCTATCATCAAAATTCACAGACCGAAGATAATATATACCAGAGTCACTGAATAGAGATCCAACATCTCGTTTCAATTCTTTAGTAGTAAGTTTTCACTACCAATAAAATTCTGTAAAGCAAACAGATCTCAGCATCAGTCGACAATGCGTCCCCTAAAGGGTGTTGCTCTAGCCACATCTCAGCATCAGTCGACAATGCGTCCCCCCAAAGGGTGTTGCTCTGGCCACATCTCAGCATCAGTCGTCAATGCGTCCCCCCAAAGGGTGTTGCTCTGGCCACATCTCAGCACCAGTCGACAATGCGTCCCCCAAAGGGTGTTGGTCTGGCCACATCTCAGCACCAGTCGACAATGCGTCCCCCAAAGGGTGTTGCTCTGGCCACATCTCAGCATCAGTCGACAATGCGTCCCCTAAAGGGTGTTGCTCTAGCCACATCTCAGCATCAGTCGACAATGCGTCCCCCAAAGGGTGTTGCTCTAGCCACATCTCAGCATCAGTCGACAACGCGTCCCCCCAAAGGGTGTTGCTCTGGCCACATCTCAGCATCAGTCGACAATGCGTCCCCCAAAGGGTGTTGCTCTGGCCACCTCTCAGCATCAGTCGACAATGCTTCCCCCAAAGGGTGTTGCTCTGGCCACATCTCAGAATCAGTCGACAATGCGTCCCCCCAAATGGTGTTGCTCTGGCCACCTCTCAGCATCAGTCGTCAATGCGTCCCCCCAAAGGGTGTTGCTCTGGCCACATCTCAGCACCAGTCGACAATGCGTCCCCCAAAGGGTGTTGCTCTGGCCACATCTCAGCATCAGTCGACAATGCGTCCCCCCAAAGGGTGTTGCTCTGGCCACATCTCAGCAGCAGTCGACAATGCGTCCCCTAAAGGGTGTTGCTCTAGCCACATCTCAGCATCAGTCGACAATGCGTCCCCCAAAGGGTGTTGCTCTGGCCACATCTCAGCATCAGTCGACAATGCGTCCCCTAAAGGGTGTTGCTCTAGCCACATCTCAGCACCAGTCGACAATGCGTCCCCCAAAGGGTGTTGCTCTGGCCACCTCTCAGCATCAGTCGACAATGCGTCCCCCAAAGGGTGTTGCTCTGGCCACATCTCAGCATCAGTCGACAATGCGTCCCCCAAAGGGCGTTGCTCTGGCCACTTCTCAGCACCAGTCGACAATGCGTCCCCAAAAGGGTGTTGCTCTGGCCACATCTCAGCATCAGTCGACAATGCATCCCCCCAAAGGGTGTTGCTCCGGCTTCTTCTCAGCACCAGTCGACAATTCGTCCCCCCAAAGGGTGTTGCTCTGGCCACCTCTCAGCATCAGTCGACAATGCGTCCCCCAAAGGGTGTTGCTCTAGCCACATCTCAGCACCAGTCGACAATGCGTCCCCAAAAGGGCGTTGCTCTGGCCACATCTCAGCATCAGTCGACAATGCGTCCCCCCAAATGGTGTTGCTCTGGCCACATCTTAGCATCAGTCGACAATGCGTCCCCCAAAGGGTGTTGCTCTGGCCACTTCTCAACACCAGTCGACAATGCGTCCCCAAAAGGGTGTTGCTATGGCCACATCTCAGCATCAGTCGACAATGCGTCCCCCCAAAGGGTGTTGCTCCGGCTTCTTCTCAGCACCAGTCGACAATTCGTCCCCCCAAAGGGTGTTGCTCTGGCCACCTCTCAGCATCAGTCGACAATGCGTCCCCCAAAGGGTGTTGCTCTAGCCACATCTCAGCAGCAGTCGACAATGTGTCCCCAAAGGGTGTTGCTCTAGCCACATCTCAGCAGCAGTCGACAATGTGTCCCCAAAGGGTGTTGCTCTAGCCACATCTCAGCAGCAGTCGACAATGTGTCCCCAAAGGGTGTTGCTCTGGCCACATCTCAGCAGCAGTCGACAATGTGTCCCCAAAGGGTGTTGCTCTGGCCACATCTCAGCATCGGTCGACAATGCGTCCCCAAAGGGTGTTGCTCTAGCCACATCTCAGCATCGGTCGACAATGCGTCCCCCAAAGGGTGTTGCTCCGGCCACTTCTCAGCACCAGTCGACAATGCGTCCCCAAAAGGGCGTTGCTCTGGCCACATCTCAGCATCAGTCGACAATGCGTCCCCCCAAAGGGTGTTGCTCCGGCCTCTTCTCAGCACCAGTCGACAATGCGTCCCCACAAAGGGTGTTGCTCTGGCCACATCTCAGCATCAGTCGACAATGCGTCCCCCAAAGGGTGTTGCTCCGGCCACATCTCAGCATCAGTCGACAATGCGTCCCCCAAAAGGGTGTTGCTCTAGCCACATCTCAGCATCAGTCGACAATGCGTCCCCCAAAGGGTGTTGCTCTGGCCACATCTCAGCATCAGTCGACAATACGTCCCCCAAAGGGTGTTGCTCTGGCCACCTCTCAGCATCAGTCGACAATGCGTCCCCACAAAGGGTGTTGCTCTGGCCACTTCTCAGCATCAGTCGACAATGCGTCCCCAAAAGGGCGTTGCTCTGGCCACATCTCAGCATCAGTCGACAATGCGTCCCCCCAAATGGTGTTGCTCTGGCCACATCTCAGCATCAGTCGACAATGCGTCCCCCAAAGGGTGTTGCTCTGGCCACTTCTCAGCACCAGTCGACAATGCGTCCCCAAAAGGGTGTTGCTATGGCCACATCTCAGCATCAGTCGACAATGCGTCCCCCCAAAGGGTGTTGCTCCGGCTTCTTCTCAGCACCAGTCGACAATTCGTCCCCCCAAAGGGTGTTGCTCTGGCCACCTTTCAGCATCAGTCGACAATGCGTCCCCCAAAGGGTGTTGCTCTAGCCACATCTCAGCAGCAGTCGACAATGCGTCCCCAAAAGGGCGTTGCTCTGGCCACTTCTCAGCACCAGTCGACAATGCGTCCCCCAAAGGGTGTTGCTCTGGCCACCTCTCAGCATCAGTCGACAATGTGTCCCCCAAAAGGGCGTTGCTCTGGCCACATCTCAGCATCAGTCGACAATGCGTCCCCCCAAAGGGTGTTGTTCTGGCCACCTCTCAGCATCAGTCGACAATGTGTCCCCAAAAGGGTGTTGCTCTGGCCACATCCTAGCATCAGTCGACAATGCGTCCCCCAAAGGGTGTTGCTCTAGCCACATCTCAGCAGCAGTCGACAATGCGTCCCCAAAAGGGCGTTGCTCTGGCCACATCTCAGCATCAGTCGACAATGCGTCCCCCCAAATGGTGTTGCTCTGGCCACATCTCAGCATCAGTCGACAATGCGTCCCCCAAAGGGTGTTGCTCTGGCCACTTCTCAGCACCAGTCGACAATGCGTCCCCAAAAGGGTGTTGCTATGGCCACATCTCAGCATCAGTCGACAATGCGTCCCCCCAAAGGGTGTTGCTCCGGCTTCTTCTCAGCACCAGTCGACAATTCGTCCCCCCAAAGGGTGTTGCTCTGGCCACCTCTCAGCATCAGTCGACAATGCGTCCCCCAAAGGGTGTTGCTCTAGCCACATCTCAGCACCAGTCGACAATTCGTCCCCCCAAAGGGTGTTGCTCTAGCCACATCTCAGCACCAGTCGACAATGCGTCCCCCAAAGGGTGTTGCTCTAGCCACATCTCAGCATCAGTCGACAATGCGTCCCCCCAATGGGTGTTGTTCTGGCCACATCTCAGCATCAGTCGACAATGCGTCCCCCCAAAGGGTGTTGCTCTGGCCACCTCTCAGCATCAGTCGACAATGCGTCCCCCAAAGGGTGTTGCTCTGGCCACATCTCAGCACCAGTCGACAATGTGTCCCCAAAAGGGTGTTGCTCTGGCCACATCTCAGCATCAGTCGACAATGCGTCCCCCCAAAAGGTGTTGCTCTGGCCACCTCTCAGCATCAGTCGACAATGTGTCCCCAAAAGGGTGTTGCTCTGGCCACATCTCAGCATCAGTCGACAATGTGTCCCCAAAGGGTGTTGCTCTGGCCACCTCTCAGCATCAGTCGACAATGCGTCCCCCAAAGGGTGTTGCTCTGGCCACATCTCAGCACCAGTCGACAATGCGTCCCCCAAAGGGTGTTGCTCTGGCCACATCTCAGCATCAGTCGACAATGCGTCCCCAAAAGGGTGTTGCTCTGGCCACATCTCAGCATCAGTCGACAATGCGTCCCCCCAAAGGGTGTTGCTCCGGCCACTTCTCAGCATCGGTCGACAATGCGTCCCCCAAAGGGTGTTGCTCCGGCCACTTCTTTGCACCAGTCGACAATGCGTCCCCCCAAAGGGTGTTGCTCCGGCCACATCTCTGCAGCAGTCGACAATGCGTCCCCCAAAGGGTGTTGCTCCGGCCACTTCTTAGCACCAGTCGACAATGCATCCCCAAAAGGGCGTTGCTCTGGCCACATCTCAGCATCAGTCGACAATACGTCCCCCAAAGGGTGTTGCTCTGGCCACCTCTCAGCATCAGACGACAATGCGTCCCCACAAAGGGTGTTGCTCTGGCAACTTTTCAGCATCAGTCGACAATGCGTCCCCAAAAGGGCGTTGCTCTGGCCACATCTCAGCATCAGTCGACAATGCGTCCCCCCAAATGGTGTTGCTCTGGCCACATCTCAGCATCAGTCGACAATGCGTCCCCCAAAGGGTGTTGCTCTGGCCACTTCTCAGCACCAGTCGACAATGCGTCCCCAAAAGGGTGTTGCTATGGCCACATCTCAGCATCAGTCGACAATGCGTCCCCCCAAAGGGTGTTGCTCCGGCTTCTTCTCAGCACCAGTCGACAATTCGTCCCCCCAAAGGGTGTTGCTCTGGCCACTTTTCAGCATCAGTCGACAATGCGTCCCCCAAAGGGTGTTGCTCTAGCCACATCCCAGCAGCAGTCGACAATGCGTCCCCAAAAGGGCGTTGCTCTGGCCACATCTCAGCATCAGTCGACAATGCGTCCCCCCAAATGGTGTTGCTCTGGCCACATCTCAGCATCAGTCGACAATGCGTCCCCCAAAGGGTGTTGCTCTGGCCACTTCTCAACACCAGTCGACAATGCGTCCCCAAAAGGGTGTTGCTATGGCCACATCTCAGCATCAGTCGACAATGCGTCCCCCCAAAGGGTGTTGCTCCGGCTTCTTCTCAGCACCAGTCGACAATTCGTCCCCCCAAAGGGTGTTGCTCTGGCCACCTCTCAGCATCAGTCGACAATGCGTCCCCCCAAAGGGTGTTGCTCTGGCCACCTCTCAGCATCAGTCGACAATGCGTCCCCCCAAAGGGTGTTGCTCTGGCCACCTCTCAGCATCAGTCGACAATGCGTCCCCCAAAGGGTGTTGCTCTAGCCACCTCTCAGCATCAGTCGACAATGCGTCCCCCAAAGGGTGTTGCTCTAGCCACCTCTCAGCATCAGTCGACAATTCGTCCCCCCAAAGGGTGTTGCTCTGGCCACCTCTCAGCATCAGTCGACAATGCGTCCCCCAAAGGGTGTTGCTCTGGCCACATCTCAGCACCAGTCGACAATGCGTCCCCCCAAAGGGTGTTGCTCTGGCCACTTCTCAGCACCAGTCGACAATGCGTCCCCAAAAGGGCGTTGCTCTGGCCACATCTCAGCATCAGTCGACAATGCGTCCCCCAAAGGGTGTTGCTCTAGCCACATCTCAGCATCAGTCGACAATGCGTCCCCCAAAGGGTGTTGCTCTAGCCACATCTCAGCATCAGTCGACAATGCGTCCCCCAAAGGGCGTTGCTCTGGCCACATCTCAGCATCAGTCGACAATGCGTCCCCCAAAGGGTGTTGCTCTAGCCACATCTCAGCATCAGTCGACAATGCGTCCCCCAAAGGGTGTTGCTCCGGCCACTTCTCAGCACCAGTCGACAATGCGTCCCCCAAAGGGTGTTGCTCTGGCCACATCTCAGCATCAGTCGACAATGCGTCCCCCCAAAGGGTGTTGTTCTGGCCACCTCTCAGCATCAGTCGACAATGCGTCCCCCCAAAGGGTGTTGTTCTGGCCACCTCTCAGCATCAGTCGACAATGCGTCCCCAAAAGGGCGTTGCTCTAGCCACATCTCAGCATCAGTCGACAATGCGTCCCCCAAAGGGTGTTGCTCTGGCCACATCTCAGCATCAGTCGACAATGTGTCCCCAAAAGGGCGTTGCTCTGGCCACATCTCAGCACCAGTCGACAATGCGTCCCCCAAAGGGTGTTGCTCTGGCCACCTCTCAGCATCAGTCGACAATGTGTCCCCAAAAGGGCGTTGCTCTGGCCACATCCTAGCATCAGTCGACAATGCGTCCCCAAAAGGGCGTTGCTCTGGCCACATCTCAGCATCAGTCGACAATGTGTCCCCAAAAGGGCGTTGCTCTGGCCACATCCTAGCATCAGTCGACAATGCGTCCCCCCAAAGGGTGTTGCTCTGGAGAGTTTGCACTGTATGAACATCTTTTGTCAACGTATATCCCGAGTCAAAAAGTAAGTGTGCATGGGATAATTTGGACATTTGTCGATACCAAAGGTTAAATATCTGAAATACCCATCAATATGCAATACAGATAACAAATATATACCACCTGATAGAAATTAAAATAATCTTTCAGTTGGTACCAATGATCCCCGTGTTATCGAAAAATGTCCATATTTATATACACACTCTAATTGGTCACTTGGATGTTATTGATATTATTTAACAGTGAATGAAAATTCAACAATGCAAACACCATCACATAAATACTTTCTTCGTGCAACTGTTCAGAATACATTAATCCATATTGATTCTCACGTGAATGTTATGACCGATCAACACTAATAACCCTAAAATTAAAAGTCATAAAACGGATATATATGGTATGGTCTCTTCAATAAATATGAAGTGACCAAATAGAAATTTTGCTGAGTGTATACATATACTTCTATGAATATTGTTTACTGGACTTAAAATGAGATAAACTATCTAAATTAATACATATTATCTCATGCACACTTTCTTTTTTACTCAGTATAAGAAAATTTTAGAATAAATTTAATGAATATGTGAAAGATTGAGCAAACACTACAGTAACTCAATGAAAGTTTCCCAGAATGTCACAAGCATTCAACTACATAAACATACCATCAAATCATCCACCATATATTATGTAATCAGCCAGACACAGAAATACAGTAAAACCTCACTTAAAGACTACCACAATGATAAAACCACCTCAAAATAAAGTACACAATTTTCAAGTTCATTTTCGCTGTTTTAATTTATTTAACTGCAATATTAAGACCAATTCAATGGTCACAAAGCTGGTATTATTATGGAGGTTCTACTGTACATGATTTCGAATCAATTCGAGAAGATACCGAGCCTCGGGACTTGATATTTATTTCGGATGATACCAAGTATTCGGATAGAAGGTTGTCGAATAAACGAGCACCGACTGTACATACAATACACTTGAGTTGATGGATTGACGTGTAATACTTCGTTCTATCTTTATTTCTAGGCAACAGAAAATGATATAATAACATACTCATTAAATGAAGATATACCCAGCTGTTGAGATATATAAACTGCACTTGGTGCTTATATTTATATTGTTATAAAAATAAAAACTGAACCACTGGATGGTAAAATGGGGATTTTATTGTATACAAAACTATCACTTTATTTTACCATTGAAACCGGAATAAAATTAATAACTAATAAAACAAGATGATAAAACAGCGCACGTTGTTAATGATATCACTTAAATCAGCAGAAGTGAGTATAATGTGGAAAATAGTCCTTACAAATGATTGATTCAAATTATTTATATAAACTGTTGTTCCGTACGCATACACTGTGCGTATCTACATGTACGCAAAATACGCCAATGCGTACAACTGGTTATCAAAATCAGAAAAAATAAGTGATTTCTGCTCAAATCTGTTTTCCAGCTGATATCACTAAAAAAGACGATCAGGTGTTTGACTATTTTTTAACCGATTCACTAACATTTTATTATTGCGCCACTTCCAGAAAAAAGTAGTTATCGTAGTTAAGCGATGCGACTGTCGAAAAGTGTCATAGAACTAGTTCTACCGAACAACTAATAAAAACCACAACGAATGCAATAATCAACAGTTGAGCATTTGTATGCACCTTGAAATATAAATTTTCTGAATAAAAAACGCTTCAATCTATTTCTACTAGAAAAAACAAGATTATGACATTAAAAAACTATTTTTTTCGATTATTTGTGCTTTGTAGTGTTTCCGTTGCTATGGCAACCATATACTTCGTTAAGATTTCAAATCACACCTTTGCATCTGAAATTTGAAATAAATCGTTCTGTGCAAATTCAATAACATTCAGACACAGGGCCGATTTTGGGGTTAAGTGAACCTAGCCCTTTACTGTATTGCTTGTGAAAATGTCACCAGATTGCACCACGAAAGTTCTAGAAAACAGTGTTTTTTCGCAAATTCACATTCACATTTTATCAGTTCTGGCTACGCCCATGTCTGTCATTCCCTTCCTCTCTCACTCCCTCCTTCTCTCACTCTCTCCCTCTCTCGCCCCCTCTCCCTCCCTCTCTCTCTCTCATTCCCTTCCTCTCTCTCACTCCCTCCATCTCTCCTTCTGTCACTCCCTTCCTCTCTCACTCCCTCCTTCTCTCACTCTCTCACTCTCTCACCCTCTCCCTCTCTCACTCTCTCACTCTCTCACTCTCTCACTCTCTCACTCTCTCACTCTCTCACTCTCTCTCTCTCTCTCTCTCTCTCTCTCTCTCTCTCTCACTCTCTCACTCTCTCCCTCTCTCACTCTCTCACTCTCTCACTCTCTCACTCTCTCACTCTCTCACTCTCAATACAATCAAACTCCAAATTGAGGTCAACTCTCAACAAAGGCTATCCACATTAAAGACAACCTCTTATTACAGGACACGTCCCATTGAATACCAATTGCATATTAAGCCTCTATTCGAAAGTCCAGTCATTTTTTCCCCGATCAACAACAAATACTGCATTGTAATATGTTCACTGTAGACCACTTTACTGCATTATAGATTCTGTCCTTGAAGTGGTCTTTAGGGTTGATAATTTTCTAGTTGAAATACCTTATTATACTTCTCTCCAATGTAATCCTCATTGGTCAGTCTTTATATCATAATACGATAAATACGGTGATCAATGAATAAAAGATAAACTGTAACTCAACACAATCAGTTTAACCGTCTATTTAATTTAATACCTTCTAAACAAGAAACAACTCAAGAAACCCAAAATTCACAAATCATTTAAAAATCTGCTGAAAAATATTTCTATCAAAATAAATACACATCAGAAACTGGGTGTGACCAATGAGACAAGTGTTTCAGTACGGAAACCTGTTTCCGCCATCGACCTGTCGACTTAACAGAAACGCAATAACTTGAACTTAAGCTTTGAATTTTCAATGTGTCGCGCAATCTTATAGGTCGACATCGGTTTTTATTTGGACGATAATTATCGACATTTCAACTTTTCGTGGAAAATCTACGTCACGACAAGTTGAATATATAAAGCATATGACACAGAGTTGTCGCGTTTCTGCTAAGTCGACAAGTCGACGGCGCAAAAAAGATTCCGTAGTTTCAATGCAGTTTGTATAAATGTACTGTATATCCGAACGCAGGCGTAGCCAATATATTTAAACAATCATGTCGTGTCAGGACTGCGTGATTTTAGTGATATGAATAATAAACAATTAATGTTTACACAAACTAATTAATTAAACAGCTCTTGGACCTTTACTGACAGAAAGCATCCATAAATGTCTAGCATTATTAGTACTACCACGTCTTGGTAAATCGAAAAAGCACTTAACAGGATTTTGAAATATTTGCTTATTAAGCATCGTAATCGGTCAAAAGAACTAGCCATCCATTATGTACTGTGGGAATCTGCACTATATTATGACTACAGGAGATTGTCACGGGTTCTCTCCCTTTTCTCGTGTAGAATTATCTCCCTTTATCTTTTCTATATAATATTATATTGTACTATATATACATATACTATAGAAGGGATAATGGGAGAGAACTCTAGAAGGAGCAAAGGAAGAAAACTCGTGACAATTTCCTGTGATAATGCCAAAATGATCTGAAACAATGCTCGAGATATTGACAGGTTGAAATCTTATATATTACTGCAATCAAAAACAGAAGAAGATATATGAAGTAGCATTTTAGAAACGAAGTGAAATGGTATCAGCAGGTCAGCACTTTTGACCAGTACAATATAAAGAGTATTCATATACTTGGCTGATCAATTCACCTCTCTTTAAAATGCACCAATCATTGCATTTTCACAATTTGCTTCCATAAAAATGTCATCACAGTAAACCACAGAAAATGTGTCACATGACACAATGCCCAATTAGACTGATTACAATCTCAGCACGAGATATGCGTGCCTTATTTCAACAACCGGACGTGAAGGTCAGTTGTTTCCATAAATTGTCAATATACAATATAGTGCTTCCTGCAATTATCTGTCGTTTAATTATCTTGTTGTTTATTGAAATATATTTGTCCTTGAAAATGTCGCTTTTCTTGGTATTTTTTCTTCGTACATTTCTTCTAACAACACCACACAACACAATACCACACTAAACAACACACACAACATACAACAACACACCACACAACACAACACAACACAACATACAACACCACACTACACAACACACACAACACAATACCACACTAAACAACACACACAACATTACACCTCACAACACACACAACATACAACAACACACCACACAACACAACACAACACAACATACAACACCACACTACACAACACACACAACACAACACAACATACAACACCACACTACACAACACACACAACACAATACCACACCAAACAACACACACAACATTACACCTCACAACACACACAACATACAACAACACACCACACAACACAACACAACACAACATACAACACCACACTACACAACACACACAACACAATACCACACTAAACAACACACACAACATTACACCTCACAACACACACAACATACAACAACACACCACACAACACAACACAACACAACATACAACACCACACTACACAACACACACAACACAACACAACATACAACACCACACTACACAACACACACAACACAATACCACACCAAACAACACACACAACATTACACCTCACAACACACACAACATACAACAACACACCACACAACACACACAACATACAACAACACACCACACAACACAACACAACATACAACAACACACCACACAACACACACAACATACAACAACACACCTCACAACACACACAACATACAACAACACACCACACAACACAACACAACATACAACACCACACTACACAACACAACACAACATACAACACCACACTACACAACACACACAACACACACAACATACAACAACACACCACACAACACACACAACACAACACAACACAACACACACAACACACAACATTACACCTCACAACATACACAACATACAACAACACACCTCACAACACACACAACATACAACAACACACCACACAACACAACACAACATACAACATCACACACCACACACAACACACACAACAATACACCTCACAACACACACAACATACAACAACACACCTCACAACACACACAACATACAACAACACACCACACAACACAACACAACATACAACATCACACAACACACACAACACACACAACATTACACCTCACAACACACACAACATACAACAACACACCTCACAACACACACAACATACAACAACACACCACACAACACAACACAACATACAACATCACACACCACAACACACAAAACAAAATACCACACCGCACAACACATACAACACCACGTCACACAACACAACGCACACTACACCACGCCACACAACACCAGGCCTCACAACACACAACACCACACCACACAACAAACACAACACAACAAACACAACACACACAACTCTACACCTCACAACACCACACAACACAACACAGCACCTCGCCACACAACTCAAAACACAACACCACACAACAGAAACCCGAACCAAACAACACACACACCACCACGCCATACGTCACCACACCACATAACACCTCGCCACACAACACAACATACAACATCCAACACCACAACACACAACAAAATACGACACCAAACTACACCACGTCACACAACACACACAACACCACACAACTCAAAACACCACACAACAGAAACCCGAACCAAACAACACACACCACCACGCAACGCCACAGGACACAACATACAACGCCAAACAATACACGACACAACACCACACATACAACATAACACACACAACATAACACACACAACATAACACACACAACACAACTCACCAAAACACGACACAACACACGACACAACAAAACACGACTCAATATAACATAACACTATTTCAAGTGAAACCACTGCATATGGGGAAGGGAACACAAATGGAAACAAGAAACAATAAATAGAGAAACATATGGGGACTAAACTGTACTTTTATTGTCTAAATGTAACGTAAAACAATGTTTGTACTTCTTGATAGAAGCTTTATATATGCAGGGTCGGTTATAAGCATCCATGGCATTAACAGTACAAAACATTCGCTCCATCAAATGGGTTAAATACATGTTTAATATTTTCCAGTTCTTTGATTACAGCCATAAGTGAACTGACAACAGTATACCTTAACACGATATATTCTCGGATACACGAGATCATGTTGTCTAGGATACACGAGATCATGTTGTCTAGGAATTTATCAAGTGGGGTTTATGTCACGTGTGTCTTTGCTTTTTTCCAAGATATTTATGTAGACACGCAAAATATCATTTAAATTTATACTTTGGTGGCTTTGTATACAGTTACGACATTTCTGCTTACGTGTGATGTAAGTTGTCCACCACACCATCTGTGGTCACCGTTATATACGTTTGTATTTCTATGTTGCTATGGCAACAATGATGTTGATATTTAGTAAAGAAAATGAAAAATGTTGGACAGGGAGGGTCATTCTCACAAATCAGACGTTCCCCCAATCAGATCTAGGAAAGGGATGTGACACTGAACACAACAACAACAACAACACGGACCAGACAAATGAAACAATGCTACTCTAAACTCTACAATGTTAACATTATGAAATTCACGATTTCACGTTTTTATTAATCGTGTGAACAATGAAGTCGCGGATTAATTCACGATTAAATTTTCATGATTTTGAAATATCTTTGCTATATGTTTGTAATTTGTCCTGCTTGAATCGTTCATTATTTTTTTCTCAAAACGTGAATTTATGTACTGTGAAATCTGATGAATTTGTTATATTATTAATCAATTATTTATTTCACTATTATATTTGCAATAGTGAAGTTTGTCATGATATAATGATTCGAGAATTAGGATTACTGAAACTGAAAGGATTGAACATTTCTTTGTTTGTTTCGGGTTTTGCGCCGTTTTTCAACTGTATTTCTGTTATATACGGCGGTCAGTCGACCTACCCTGTGCTCCTAGGTTACCATCCAGTCACAACCTGCTCCTCTGACGACAACTAACAACTTCCCACATAAATTAGAGTTCAGAGGTGAAAGAAAAATGACTTTGGATGCAATGTCATCAGTCAAATCATCACGGAAGGAGGGGCAGTGGTCGAGGGGTTGAGCGCCTGACTCCTGATCCGAAGGTCGTGAGTTTGAGCCCCACGATGAGTAGGGTTTGATCACGAACTTCACAATCACAGAACATGGCGCGAGTACCGGTAGGTAGCCAGGAAGCTGTCATCGTGAGTTATTAGTATACCAATGAATTCGAATTAACGAGGTTTGACTGTATTTCCCATGACATACTGTATTTCCCATGACATACTGTATTTCCCATGACATACTGTATTTCCCATGACATACTGTATTTCCCATGACATACTGTATTTCCCATGACATACTGTATTTCCCATGACATACTGTATTTCCCATGACATACTGTATTTCCCATGACATACTGTATTGACCGTTGAAGTTCAAAAGCGAGTCCTCATTTAGTTGGAGGTTGTATTATTTGTTGTAATTATCGGTATCGTCCTCATCTTACATGATTAGGACTTTCCCATTTGAGGATAATAATCTTCTTCCTCCTCACTTGTAGCGAGTCTTACATTTTACTCAGGGGGATTTTGTAATCGGTTTTATTAGTAGAAGTCAGTGTTTGAATGATATCAGGCTCGCCGGTTAACTTAGTGGTTAGAGCGCTAGGTTATCTCCAATGAGGTCAGGGTTCGATTCCTGGACTGGACAGGTCTTTCGTGACACTCAATTGTCACCATTCTTTGCTCTATATTGGGAAGAATTCAGCTGCTTGCGGATGGACAAGTTAACACTGGTTGATAATTAACTCCAGCACCACTTCATCAACGAACTCAACAGCATGAATATGGAACGACTGCAAGAGATAACAACACAAGAATAAGGTGCACGTACGTCAACTGACAACAATCTTGATACTGCCATTACAAATACTGCAGAGTTCTGATGTTGTTCCACCTATGTTGTATTGTACGGTGCGATGCTGTGCGGTATTGCGGTTAGCGCGATTTTTAAATATTTGTTTTCAATTTGTCAGTTGACCAAATCAGTTTTCCGGATTTCATTATTAAGCAGTACAAACTTACCCTTCCACCACCAGCTGTCAACTATCCCGCATGAAGAGGCGGAAGATAAATGACCGTAGCAAATATCACGGAAGAACATGACCTGCCCAGCCCGTCGATTGTGCTTCGGCAAACGACGGATGAATACTTCAAATGTACTCCATAACTTCAGAAAATGCATAAGTCCAATGGCAGGCGCGTAGTTTCCTGTACGCATTATACGCAGTTGCGTACACATATAAGTATCAAACAAACAAAACACTCTTAGAATTCAATAATCTTCAGCATTTGTTTGAACTTTGGAACATATATGTTCTTAATCATGATTATCATATTTCAAAATCGACAAGTAACAATGCCACCACAAACGACCTAGAAAACATGGGAGAACATGCTCCTAGATTCACGTAGATTACTTGCGTACACATCCCACTCGCCCTGGCAACGCCACCTTGCTGGTGTTAGCTTACATACCCCTTAATATTTTAAATACGTTGAATTGTTTCCTAATAATAGAAACTTCATCTAATATTCCTGTTTTATGGATCTCTAAAGCATTGCGTTGGTTATTACATATCGCATAATGTCACAATGATTTGATTACGCTGTTATGATGTTGCAATTTATTCTGCACCATTTTCTAAATGTGATGAAAAGCAAATGCCAGAGTATCGTATCAAGAACGGTTAAACATTTGATGATATTGTTCCAGCAGGTGAAATCAGACACTTTAATGGAAGATTAGTCCCGTAAATGTCATATGACAAATTGATTCGACGAACAGTGACAAACGATACCTAAAAAAAGTAACGAACATTACCCATTTGTAAAGACAACGGGGCATGTTTTTGTTAATTGCAATTTTGCAAATGTGAAACTTTTCCATCCGGGGGTATTAAATTGCAGATTATTTATTGCCTTCGTAAACCGATCGGCAAAGTAACAGAAGGTGCATGACGAACAACATGGTGCCACTGCATCATCTTCCGTTAGTTTATATGCGTAACATTCATAGTTCGACAATGAAATATTCACAGGTAGTAGAAATGGTATTAGCACATATTATTCTGACAAACGTTATGAATAGAAATCTTGATTACTTTATTCTATAAAACAATCTTTGCACACATCCACGGGTACTAGAGAAATACTGTGATTTTTTGCATAAAATAAAGAAAAGGTGAACAACAGAGTCGTAACAGTGATGCTAAACAAACACGAACGCTGTGGTCAATTACGATCAAAGTATTTGTTCACTCTGCGACTGGAATGATCTATCTATGCGAAAACATCCCTGAAATTAGCCCATGTCATTTTTCAAAGTCCAAACGATTCATGTATACAGATGATTCCAACAAAAAAGCAAATCACAGATTGAAACTTTATATACCTTCGTTAAATACATTATTGGCTTGTCCAACAGTTTAGCATTAAACGTGTACATAAAGTGTGCAATTAACGTATAACACGCGGAAATTTAAGTTTTCGTGTCAATAATCTCAAATAAGAAATATCTTTTAAAAAAAGATGATCGGCGCAATTTGAAGGTAAAGATTTGTTTTGCAACATAAAAGAATGCCGAGATGTTACGATTGCTGTTCACTCCAGATCCAAAATGATTTTCGGTAAATTCACCGAAATTCACCGGATTTCGGTAAAGTAACGTAGCCCCTTATCAAAAGGTTAACCAATCCGCGTCAAGGTTACAAACGTTGTTCGGTTGAAGAGAAGTTGGTTTGGTGGTCAACGTAAGATTTTATTGGTTTACACAATACTGATATACACATAGCAAAGCCAGGTTAGTACGACTGCGCCGTAAAATTCGACCCTTCGATCCTAAAACCATTTTAAGGGTGTCCGAATCATGTCTCTCGGGATTCTCTCGCACATCAAATCTAGTTTCAATGGACAATAACAAAGTGTTGATTTTTAACAAAATCCTACGCTCAAGCCGCTTTAACTATGCCGTAAATTATACGGTTTGAGATCAGTTAGGTCACTCTCAGCCTCTCAAATAATCATTGGAATATATCAAAGTCAATAATAACATTGGACTCTGATATTCTAATAAACTAAAGTTCCTTGGTAATACGGTCAACGTAAAAACAAGCGGAAAGTTTACCTTGTTTTATTGGATTTAACGCCATTTTCAACATTATGTTCAGTTATACATGGCGGTTAGTTGAGCGGATCAGTTTTGCTATGATCAATTATCAACCAGAACTCACGTGCTCTTCCACAAGCAGCTCATATGTTCACATTAATCAGAGGTAGAGGGCAAAGGACTGTAGTCAAATGTCACAGAAGAATATGACTTGCTCTGACCGGGAATTAAACCCGGATCTCCAGGTTGACAGCCCAGGGGCCTTATTCACAAACATGAAGGACTGAAGCTCAGACTTAGACTTTAAATTTGCAAAAGTTATATTTACCAGCCTTTCGTAAATCTAAACGAATAAAATTTGGTAGGAATCATTTTTGTTACCCACTCTACATGTTTGCCAATTAAAAAAAAAATCTATGTTGTTATAAAGCATATGAGCAAAATGAAGATTTGGTCTTTTAAAGTCTGAATTCCATACTTAAAATGTTTGTGAATAAAGTCTCCAGCGCCCCACCAACTGAGCTGACCAGTGAAATGGTGAGTTTACATTGATACAGATGATATACTGATTGTTTCTGACTTCTAATGAATAAAACTTTGATTGTGTTTCATCTTAATTTTCTGTCCTCTTATAGAATATAAGTCTGGTTTTATACGAAAGACCGGTGGTGACATTCATGCTTCATTATTTCTCTACTAGTGAAGTCACGACCTCAATATTTCCTCCTTACGAATTCATGAATTCATGACTTCAACTTCTCAAATTCACGATTTCAGCTTCACAAATTCATAATATGTCAAGATAATGAATTCGTGAAGTTGAAATGTTGATATGGTGACATTCATATGAGAGAAATGTGTGAATATCACCACCGGTCTATAATGAAGTGTGAATGTCACCACCGGTCTATGATGATGTGTGAATGTCACAACCGGTCTATGATGAAGTGTGAATATTACCACCGGTCTATGATGATGTGTGAATGTCACAACCGGTCTATGATGAAGTGTGAATATCACCACCGGTCTATAATGAAGTGTGAATGTCACCACCGGTCTATGATGAAGTGTGAATATCACCACCGGTCTATGATGATGTGTGAATGTCACCACCGGTCTATGATGAAGTGCGAATGTCACCACCGGTCTATGATGAAGTGTGAATGGCACCACCGGTCTATGATGAAGTGTGAATGTCACCACCGGTCTATGATGATGTTTGAATGTCACCACCGGTCTGTCGTGGTTTGTGAATGTCACCATCGGTCTGTCGTAGTTTGCGATAGTATCTGCGTTTCTTTCTGTACATACTATACATTCAACTTGACAATATACTTGCCTTAATGACGTCGGAAATAATCTTCAAAATATTGTATTCGGAATTCCTCGGTCAATACAGCTTTATCGAACTACACTATAATGTCAGAGATGATCCGAATGCAGATATAATGTAGCCTGGGGTCATGGCTCACTGATTGCTAACGCTGTCAGTATAGCCAGGTGGAATACAATCACTTCGATTATCTGATTGGACAAGATTACCTTATGCGCGCGCATTTTCTTTATCCGGTATCTTGATCACGTGATAAACTTTAGTCCTGATCAGCGCTGAAACATAGTCACGTGGATTCTATTACGCATGGCCTTACCGACGCGGAGCAATAGGAGGTTTGGCCAGGATTCCAGGCTAGATATAATGATGAAAAATGGGAAGATTAATGATGTTCACGAGTAAAACCTAAATTTCTAGGGGAATATCACTAATTATTAAAGGTATTAAAAGGTATATGACCTGATTAACGATAGCTATCGGCACTGACCTCGTTACTGTAAGTAGATGTATATCTCATTGTTACACATTATAGTGCTATCATATTTTATATAGAGATATGACCTTAATTAGAAAATCCAATTTCTAATTCCAACGTTGTTCCATACCGACGGATTCTACTCATCATGTATCAAAATACCGTTATTATACAGTGCAGGCATCACCATCCGGTATCAACAACCTCTCAACAACAGTCAAAATGTGCATCTCACAAAGCGTGTTGCTCTGGAGAGGTTGTGCTGTATTCCTGTATCAACAACCTCTCAACAACTGTCAAAATGTGCACCTCACAAAGGGTGTTGCTCTGGAGAGGTTGCGTTGTATTCCTGTATCAACAACCTCTCAACAACAGTCAAAATGTGCATCTCACAAAGCGTGTTGCTCTGGAGAGGTTGTGTTGTATTCCTGTATCAACAACCTCTCAACCACAGTCAAAATGTGCACCTCACAAAGGGTGTTGCTCTGGAGAGGTTGTGTTGTATTCCTGTATCAACAACCTCTCAACAACAGTCAAAATGTGCACCTCACAAAGGGTGTTGCTCTGGAGAAGATGCGTTGTATTCCTGTATCAACAACCTCTCAACAACAGTCAAAATGTGCACCTCACAAAGGGTGATGCTCTGGAGAGGTTACGTTGTATTCCTGTATCAACAACCTCTCGACAACTGTCAAAATGTGCACCTCACAAAGGGTGTTGCTCTGGAAAGGTCGCGTTGTATTCCTATATCAACAACCTCTCGACAACTGTCAAAATGTGCACCTCACAAAGGGTGTTACTCTGGAGAGGTTGCGTTGTATTCCGGTATCAACAACCTCTCGACAACTGTCAAAATGTGCACCTCACAAAGGGTGTTACTCTGGAGAGGTTGCGTTGTATTCCTGTATCAACAACCTCTCGACAACTGTCAAAATGTGCACCTCACAAAGGGTGTTGCTCTGGAGAGGTTGCGTTGTATTCCTGTATCAACAACCTCTCAACAACAGTCAAAATGTGCACCTCACAAAGGGTGTTGCTCTGGAGAGGTTGCGTTGTATTCCTGTATCAACAACCTCTCAACAACTGTCAAAATGTGCACCTCACAAAGGATGTTGCTCTGGAGAGGTTGTGCTGTATTCCTGTATCAACAACTTCTCAACAACTGTCAAAATGTGCACCTCACAAAGGGTGTTGCTCTGGAGAGGTTGCGTTGTATTCCTGTATCAACAACCTCTCAACAACAGTCAAAATGTGCACCTCACAAAGGGTGTTGCTCTGGAGAGGTTACGTTGTATTCCTGTATCAACAACCTCTCGACAACTGTCAAAATGTGCACCTCACAAAGGCTGTTGCTCTGGAGAGGTTGTGGTGTATTCCTGTATCAACAACCTCTCAACAACAGTCAAAATGTGCACCTCACAAAGGGTGTTGCTCTGGAGAGGTTGTGGTGTATTCCTGTATCAACAACCTCTCAACAACAGTCAAAATGTGCACCTCACAAAGGGTGTTGCTCTGGAGAGGTTGCGTTGTATTCCTGTATCAACAACCTCTCAACAACTGTCAAAATGTGCATCTCACAAAGCGTGTTGCTCTGGAGAGGTTGCGTTGTATTCCTGTATCAACAACCTCTCAACAACTGTCAAAATGTGCACCTCACAAAGGGTGTTGCTCTGGAGAAGTTGCGTTGTATTCCTGTATCAACAACCTCTCAACAACTGTCAAAATGTGCATCTCACAAAGCGTGTTGCTCTGGAGAGGTTGCGTTGTATTCCTGTATCAACAACCTCTCAACAACTGTCAAAATGTGCACCTCACAAAGGGTGTTGCTCTGGAGAGGTTGCGTTGTATTCCTGTATCAACAACCTCTCAACAACTGTCAAAATGTGCATCTCACAAAGCGTGTTGCTCTGGAGAGGTTGCGTTGTATTCCTGTATCAACAACCTCTCAACAACTGTCAAAATGTGCATCTCACAAAGCGTGTTGCTCTGGAGAGGTTGCGTTGTATTCCTGTATCAACAACCTCTCAACAACAGTCAAAATGTGCACCTCACAAAGGGTATTGCACCTGGAGAGGTTGCGTTGTATTCCTGTATCAACAACCTCTCAACAACAGTCAAAATGTGCACCTCACAAAGGGTGTTGCTCTGGAGAGGTTGCGTTGTATTCCTGTATCAACAACCTCTCAACAACAGTCAAAATGTGCACCTCACAAAGGGTATTGCACCTGGAGAAGTTGCGTTGTATTCCTGTATCAACAACCTCTCAACAACAGTCAAAATGTGCACCTCACAAAGGGTGTTGCTCTGGAGGGGTTGCGTTGTATTCCTGTATCAACAACCTCTCGACAACTGTCAAAATGTGCACCTCACAAAGGGTGTTGCTCTGGAGAGGTTGCGTTGTATTCCTGTATCAACAACCTCTCGACAACTGTCAAAATGTGCACCTCACAAAGGGTGTTGCTCTGGAGAAGTTGCGTTGTATTCCTGTATCAACAACCTCTCGACAACTGTCAAAATGTGCACCTCACAAAGGGTGTTGCTCTGGAGAAGTTGCGTTGTATTCCTGTATCAACAACCTCTCGACAACTGTCAAAATGTGCACCTCACAAAGGGTGATGCTCTGGAGAGGTTGCGTTGTATTCCTGTATCAACAACCTCTCGACAACAGTCAAAATGTGCACCTCACAAAGGGTGTTGCTCTGGAGAAGTTGCGTTGTATTCCTGTATCAACAACCTCTCAACAACTGTCAAAATGTGCACCTCACAAAGGGTGTTGCTCTGGAGAGGTTGTGCTGTATTCCTGTATCAACAACCTCTCGACAACAGTCAAAATGTGCACCTCACAAAGGGTGTTGCTCTGGAGAGGTTGTGCTGTATTCCTGTATCAACAACCTCTCAACAACAGTCAAAATGTGCACCTCACAAAGGGTGTTGCTCTGGAGAGGTTGTGGTGTATTCCTGTATCAACAACCTCTCAACAACAGTCAAAATGTGCACCTCACAAAGGGTGTTGCTCTGGAGAGGTTGTGGTGTATTCATGTATCAACAACCTCTCGACAACTGTCAAAATGTGCACCTCACAAAGGGTGTTGCTCTGGAGAGGTTGCGTTGTATTCCTGTATCAACAACCTCTCAACAACTGTCAAAATGTGCACCTCACAAAGGGTGTTGCTCTGGAGAGGTTGCGTTGTATTCCTGTATCAACAACCTCTCGACAACTGTCAAAATGTGCACCTCACAAAGGGTGTTGCTCTGGAGAGGTTGCGTTGTATTCCTGTATCAACAACCTCTCGACAACTGTCAAAATGTGCATCTCACAAAGGGTGTTGCTCTGGAGAAGTTGCGTTGTATTCCTGTATCAACAACCTCTCGACAACAGTCAAAATGTGCATCTCACAAAGGGTGTTGCTCTGGAGAAGTTGCGTTGTATTCCTGTATCAACAACCTCTCAACAACAGTCAAAATGTGCACCTCACAAAGGGTGTTGCTCTGGAGGGGTTGCGTTGTATTCCTGTATCAACAACCTCTCAACAACTGTCAAAATGTGCACCTCACAAAGGGTGTTGCTCTGGAGAAGTTGCGTTGTATTCCTGTATCAACAACCTCTCAACAACTGTCAAAATGTGCACCTCACAAAGGGTGTTGCTCTGGAGAAGTTGCGTTGTATTCCTGTATCAACAACCTCTCAACAACTGTCAAAATGTGCACCTCACAAAGGGTGTTGGTCTGGAGAGGTTGTGCTGTATTCCTGTATATTCTCTCACTGAAATCAGTTTTCAATATGCTGTTCAGTAAAACCTCAATTATATAATCTTTGAAAAGAGGTCTTCTTATTGAGATGGTCTAAATATTGAGGTTGAAAAAAGAGCAAAACAGTGAAAATGGACTTGAACATTGTGATTTTAATATTGAAGTGGTCATATTATTGAGGTGGTCTTAAAGTGAGGTTTTACTGTATGATAGTTAATAGTATACTATGATAATTACGTATAAAACTACAACCTACGATTTCTGCAAACTGTCTAGACAGTCACGGCAAAGCAACAGCGTGTAGGAGTTTCAGTGGAAACACAATGCAAATTCTGTCTTACCAATGATTTGACATCCAATTCCGAGTCTTTGTCACTAATTAAACATTGATAAATGTCAGAGAATCACGCAATTGGAACATTATCTTCAAATCATTATTGAGCAATCATTATGTTCCGACATTTTATTTTAGTTCTAATACCTCGTCGGCGGCAGGTTTCGGATAATAATTTGTGGGAAACCGCCGTCGGTAGTGTGACGATTGTTACCTGTTTTCAATCCCGTCGTCGAGGTGAGACTTTATTTTTCTACAGTGACTGCCGACAGAGCTCGAAATAATGTCTTTCTTCAACATGCGTCGGCAAAAAACGGAATGATAACATTCTTCATTCTCCGTCGGCAAAATTCGAATTGTTAACTTTCTCGTACATCCGTCTGCAAAGTCCAGATTGTAAATTTTAATAAGTTTCTGTCGGCAGTGTTCGGACACACATCTTTCGTCCATCTCCGTCGGCAAAATTCCGATTGTTTATTTTCGTCAACTCTTTCGAGTTAATGTGCTAAATTTCACGAAAAGAAACAGCTTTGAAAATTTCGTTTAAATACGAGTACATGTATATAGAATCTGGCTTGTGGATGAAAATATAAACAAACATACAGAACCCTGCAATTAAATTCGGGTTTATTCAAGAACAAAAAAAAAACAGTGCTATTGTATTCAGATACACGTATTTGCTATCTTCCAACGTATGGTTCATTGTCTCTGACATTTCGTCGACATCTTTTTCACTGCAATTTATTACAAATACGGTTATCGACAGAAGTATATTGAAATCATTGAATGTTGAAATGAGATATCAAGTAATGAGTATCAGACAGACTATTTGGATACAAATGTTGATTTCTCCCGGGAAGTCACGAAGTCAGCAAGTTTATATTATATTGCTGTATTAACAACTTCACCATTTGTGTCAGAGTCGACAGTCAGCCTGACTTTAGAAGTAGCTTATTCATGTATCAGCCTGGATTGGGAGTGGGAGTGTGTCTAATGAAATTACATTCACAAAAGATATGAACGGCAATAAAAAGTTGTGCAATGGTATTTTGAATGAAGACACTACATTATGAATGTTTATGGTGAAGTCGAGCAGGAAATTCCACAAACAAAGTGCCACTCCAACATGACAAGGTTACTGAAATCTGACTAACATTTGTATGTACTAATTCATTGTAAATGATCATGGTAGTCGACAAAGACGATGAAGGTTGTAGATGATGATATTAAAGATGATAATGCAGATGATGATGATTTGGACAAAAACATGATGATACAAGCAATTATAATGATGATGGTGGTAATTGTGGTGATGATTAGAGAAATCGAGATGGGAACGGTTATGATGTCGGAGGTGATCGAAATGATGATAGTGATGTGGTGATAAGATGATTATGATGATCATGGTGGGGTGTGGTGATTATGATGATCATGGGGAGGTGTGGTGGGTGGGGTGTGGTGGTTATGATGATCATGGTGAGGTGTGGTGGGGTGATTATGATGATCATGGTGGGATGTGGTGGGATGGGGTGATTATGATGATCATGGTGGGGAGGGGTGTGGTGATTATGATGATCATGGTGGGGAGGGGTGATTATGATGATCATGGTGGGGTGGGGTGGGGTGATTATGATGATCATGGTTGGGTGGGGTGTGGTGATTATGATGATCATGGTGGGGTGGGTGTGGTGATTATGATGATCATGGTGGGGTGGGATGTGGTGATTATGATGATCATGGTGGGATTTGGTGGGATGGGGTGATTATGATGATCATGGTGGGGAGGGGTGTGGTGATTATGATGATCATGGTGGGGAGGGGTGATTATGATGATCATGGTGGGGTGTGGTGGGGTGTGGTGGGGTGGGGTGATTATGATGATCATGGTGGGGAGGGGTGATTTTGATGATCATGGTGGTGAGGGGTGATTATGATGATCATGGTGGGGAGGGGTGTGGTGATTATGATGATCATGGTGGGGAGGGGTGATTTTGATGATCATGGTGGGGAGGGGTGATTTTGATGATCATGGTGGGGAGGGGTGTGGTGATTATGATGATCATGGTGGGGATGGGTGATTATGATGATCATGGTGGGGAGGGGTGTGGTGATTATGATGATCATGGTGGGGATGGGTGATTATGATGATCATGGTGGGGAGGGGTGTGGTGATTATGATGATCATGGTGGGGAGGGTTGATTATGATGATCATGGTGGGGAGGGGTGATTATGATGATCATGGTGGGGAGGGGTGTGGTGATTATGATGATCATGGTGGGGAGGGGTGATTATGATGATCATGGTGGGGAGGGTTGATTTTGATGATCATGGTGGGGAGGGGTGATTATGATGATCATGGTGGGGAGGGTTGATTTTGATGATCATGGTGGGGTGGGGTGATTATGATGATCATGGTGGGGTGGGGTGATTATGATGATCATGGTGGGGATGGGTGATTATGATGATCATGGTGGGGTGGGGTGATTATGATGATCATGGTGGGGATGGGTGATTATGATGATCATGGTGGGGTGGGGTGATTATGATGATCATGGTGGGGTGTGGTGATTATGATGATCATGGTGGGGTGTGGTGGGGAGGGGTGATTATGATGATCATGGTGGGGAGGGGTGTGGTGATTATGATGATCATGGTGGGGAGGGTTGATTTTGATGATCATGGTGGGGTGGGGTGATTATGATGATCATGGTGGGGTGGGGTGATTATGATGATCATGGTGGGGATGGGTGATTATGATGATCATGGTGGGGTGGGGTGATTATGATGATCATGGTGGGGTGTGGTGATTATGATGATCATGGTGGGGAGGGTTGATTTTGATGATCATGGTGGGGTGGGGATATTATGATGATCATGGTGGGGTGGGGTGATTATGATGATCAATTATCAAGCAGAAATACACACTATTTTATCGATAAAACTTCAAGTGCAATAATACTTAAAATCAGAGCCAAATACTGAAGAAAATATTGTTTTAGATGCAGGAAAGTTTGATAACTAGCACCATAGCATGAGCAATATTAATAAACATACTTTGTGTGGTCAGTTCTCTTCCGTTACAGAACTATTACCCCGGAGGGAAATCAAGCGTGCTCTATCGGCGACATTTGATATCAGACATTAGAGTTACATTTGTATGGAAACGGTGATTTCTAATCATAATTCATATTTTCCATAAGTGATGGTAGTAAAGTAATTGGATTGAGTTTGGTGAAGACCATCTTCAGATATACGTAGTTGTTGTTGTTAGTACAGTTTCTATTTTCACCGAGACAACATAAAATTGACGAGAAAAGTTCAACAAGCGCATTCTTGTTGTTACATTGTAGGATATATAAAATTTACGCCATTTTCGGCGCAGTCGTACTAACATTGCTTTGCTATTGGCATATCAGTGTTGTATAAACCAATCAAATCTTACGTTAATCATAAAACCAATTTCTCTTCAACGGAACAACGTTTGTAATATTGTCGCGGATTGGTTAACCTTTCGATAAGGGATACGTTACCATACCGAAATCCACTGAATTTCGGTGAATTTACCTAAATCCTATTTGGATCTGGAGTAATCAGCAATCGTAACATCTTGGCATTTTTTTACTTTTGCTCAACAAATCTTAGTCTTCAAATTGCGCCGACCATCTTTTTCAAGATATTTATTATTTCGGTTATATACGAGGGTAAGTTGACCTAAGCAATGTTGCTAGATTACTAATCAGTACCAAACTGTTCTCCAGCAAGCAACTAACAGTTCCCCTCGTGGATCATTGTTGGAAGTCTATTTTCCATTCTCAGGTTGGGCTAGCCATGTCATTTATTAACATCTAGCTACGGTCACTTGTCCCCCACCTCTGATTCACGTAGAGAAGTTGTTGTCAACTGTTTGCTGAAGGGCTAATCACTACTGGTTGTTAATGAATTCCAGGAAAACACTCAGTCAACTGACCGCCGTGTAACTGATAAATTGTTGAAAAAACTTGGAGACAGCATCACAATCGCACTATAAAATCAGGGCAAATAAAACAGAGATTTCGCTTTCAACAAGTATGTCCTTGTTATTCATTTATTCATCCAGTGTCCGTGAACAAATAAATACAACATAATGCCTACATCAGATATCTGTCCACAGATGAGTATCATAATCAGGCAACATTCGGAATGGCTTTCAATGAATAAACGTCACGTTATATTTCATTCGTGTATTAACCTTTGGGTTCGTAAAGTAACAAATGTACTGTCAGTGAATATCCATGCTCGTCTATTCGCCTTTCTGAATACAATAAGATTTAATGAAGTTTTGTTTTTTTGTCGCATTACCTTATGGACTTGTTTTACTACTAAACGTATCGTATTGTTGCAGTATCTTGGCACTTCTCCATCCACCCTTAAACAATGGGCACAATTGTAACGCCATTTACGTCACCAGTAGTGTATAACGTGCTTGGATTCGCGTCACCAGTAGTGTATAACGTGCTTGGATTCGCGTCACCAGTAGTGTATAACGTGCTTGGATTCGCGTCACCAGTAGTGTATAACGTGCTTGGATTCGCGTCACCAGTAGTGTATAACGTGCTTGGATTCGCGTCACCAGTAGTGTATAACGTGCTTGGATTCGCGTCACCAGTAGTGTATAACGTGCTTGGATTCGCGTCACCAGTAGTGTATAACGTGCTTGGATTCGCGTCACCAGTAGTGTATAACGTGCTTGGATTCGCGTCACCAGTAGTGTATAACGTGCTTGGATTCGCGTCACCAGTAGTGTATAACGTGCTTGGATTCGGACGACGATGGTTCCAACCAGAGCCATGCCGATTGCCGACAACGTGTATACAGCTGTACAGGCAAAATGTTCGGTCCGGTTTGCATTCGAGAGTATCACTGGTATGCAACCTTGTCAATGCGTGATGCAGTCCTAAACGACGACACAACATCGATTCGCAACGAAAAATGTAATCGCTTCTCTCCGCTAATGAGGACATGCAGACCATTTCGCTGTATGGTAAGTCTAAAAAAATTAAATTCCATAGACGATCGTATTTTTCAGGGCTGCGTGATTTAACTTTTGACAGTATGTATTCCCAGCTTATGTATTCAATGTTATGTTTTCGGAAATTATACGGATAAACAACATTATTGGCATAGTTGTACAACTGAGTTTTAAGAAACATTATTAAATATCATTTATTTTAGTAAATATACTGTAAACGGTAATGGAATAATGCACAACAAGATTCTCATGAATTTTACACTCATGTCATATAAAATCGTGTGCACTTGGATCTATTTTCGATCTAAAATAAAGCTTTTATTTGGTGTTAAATGATGTTATCGATGCCACAACAAATGTTACCATTACTAAACGAAATCAAATATTTTGTCATCATTTCTAAACAACTGTGTTACAGATACTAAACGAATGACCATGGAAGTATCCTTTGAGGATGGGAAATCTGTATACATTAACATGATGGAACTCCGTAACATTGTGGACGTAGAATCGTCAGAGATCCAAACCAGCTGCATTTAAACCGGTCATCCTGAAACAGAAGTAAAATTTATCAGAATGTATTATACATTCATGATACTTATATTGTAGCCTCTATCGAAAAAAAAATTATATTGAATTATGCACCATTTTCGTCCGAGGCATTCTTTCTATAATCATTTAAAATGGATACAATTGATACCGTTTTCCCCTTCGAAAAGTCCCTTTATGGTGTTCGGAGGAAATACCCATACCAGGTCGACCGAAATACCATAAATGTGCATTAATAGGGAAAGATGTGCGTAGCGAATGTCGACCAGATAAACACATTCATTTGCCTTTTTTCGGCGCAGCCGTACTAACATGGTTTTGCTGTTTGCATATCAGTGTTGTATAAACCAATCAATCTTACATTAACCTTAACATTAAGGCAATTTCTCTTCAACCGCACAACGTGTGCAACCTTGACGCGGATTGGTTAACCTTTTGATAAGGGGTACGTTACCTTACCGAGATCCACTGAATTTCGGTGAATTCACCGAAATCCATTTTGGATCTGGAGTAACCTAACATCTCTGCATTTTTATGTTGCACAACAAATCTTAACCTTCAAATTTCGCCGAGCATCTTTTTTCAAGACATTTCTTGTTTACCCTGCCTCTTCACAGTCAATAACATGTCTACACTATTCTGTTTTTAAAGTATAATTATAATCTATTCGAAGTTTTTCGCTTTTTCCGAGACAAAATGCGAATCGTGATTAATAAAAGTAATGGCTTGTGGTAGACACCATTTTCTGATATACGATAAGAGACTTGAGCTGTCACGATGTTATTTCTTGATATGAATGTAGTACACGTCTCGCGCTTTCGCTAGAAAATAAAAAACTCAATGGACCCGGACATTCGAATGTTGCAGTTTGTTCATACATGTTATCAACCAATCGGGCACGTTCGCATGTGTTACGTGTGAGTCCACAAGGACAGATTCTTCTGATACTGTATGTTTAACACTATATACACTTGTTTTGGCAATAAATAAAATTGGAATTGTCTAGCGTTTTTCAGTAGTAAAGACGACGCAATTTCAGTATCGCCATTATCGTGCATAAAATAAATTTGCATAAAATAATTACAAATACGCCCATTTTTTGTATTTCCATTTCCAATTAAAATTACAAACTAGTTTTAGGTAATTTAAATACGCAAGATAGTGCCTATACTGTGGTGCACGCTAATAGTTATACAGAGTAAAACATATTTTCATATATACTTTTCCACATTGCCAACGTATCGCAGATTTGTATAATGATTTATATTAACATTAAAATATTGTTCGATTTTCATCTGTGTAATGTATCCACCATTATTGAAGTTTATTAACAATACAATAAATATTTGTTTGTCTTCACGGTTATCTCAGGATGTTTGTAGCAAGACCTCCTTATGTTTTATTGAAGAAGTTTTTACGCTATGGATCGGGTCTGTGGGACAAAATGTTATGAGAACATATGTACTAGTCATGGCGCCCCATACTATCCCTTCCCAGGCCCGGTCCCATGGGGACAGGGGGGGGGGGGGGGGGGCTGGTCCCAAAGTCGGCTATGAATCGGGGTCAGCTGGCAATGGTCACTGAGAAGTAATTCGCCTCCAATCACTTTTAAAGTGGGAAAACTGTCAGTCGCTTGCAGCGAAGCCGAGAAATGCACTGGTTGTGAGAAACACATTTGTATTGGATCCCTGTAGGTATATCCTATATAGACTGACAATGTCTGTATATGACATTTAAACGTGTCGGATGGGTGTTAAATTATCAAAACCATCTTGCACGATTTGTCCGTAAGGGTGCAAGCAAACGTTAATAGTCGGTAAACTATTTCATGGCGTTTGATGCCGAAATGGTGCATGCAAGTGCAACGTATACAAATGCATCCATAGTGGTCAATGTGCACACTGGACTGGGCATGGACAATTTGGATAACTGTGGTAAAAGGAGTATTCATGTCAGTGTGAGGTAACTCTGACTTATAACTCTAGTTTAGGTAATGGAATTCTGACCGTAGATTGTAGACAGAAGATTGGCAGCAAATATGATATAGTAAGCACTTCGTTCTTAAAATTTATATAAAAAGAAACACATTAAATTCAAAAATATGTGTACGCTCTTACCTTTTACTAACAGAGATTCGTTATTGATCGCTGGTTATTCTGAAACTAAATTAAATACGCTTAGAAACTATTCCATTTGCATTAATGCTTTCGTTGAGAGATCATTACATAAAATCCGATTTCGTTGAGAGATCATGACACACTCTGCGAGAAATCATGACATTCAAAGAAAACTTAATCGTAAAATATATAGTTAACAGGCGTTATTTTTGTGTGAAATTAGTTGTTTTGGCATTATATGTACAATGTTATACTGAATAAATATAAGTTTTAATTAAAATGTATGTTTTAAGCCATTGAACTGCAATGATAAATACACTCCAAAGTAAACGATAACAAACGATAATATGACAAAATACCCATTTCACTCGTACTAGTGTAGCCGAAATAAATACTGAAGGACATAGACATACACCGTGGTTCATACCCTGGCTGAAAAATGAAGCAGAAACATTTGCTGTGTTTTAAAAACAACATAAGATACATACTTACCGAGATGTGTCCTCATAAGAGGAGAGAAGCGGTTACATCATTCGTTGCGGATCGATGTGGTGCCGTCGTTTAGGACTGCATCACGCATTGACATAGTTGCATACCACTGAGTATTGTAGGTTTGTGGGTGTGAGGTAAGTGTACAAGGCGGTGTCATAGGAGGTACTCTGCTTTAGCATCGGGCGCTCATTCCGATACCTTCATAATCACCCTCAGCTTTATAACTCGCGCAAAACTGATATTTTCTATATTTAGACAGGCGAGTGGACATGCATCCACAACCATTCAGCAAGCCGCTTACGGCTAATGTACCCAATGTAGGACAGTAAACATGTGTAAACAAGTAAAAAATTGCTGCCTGATGCAGCAAAGGTGGGTGCACGGCGTAAACAAAATGAAATAGAACAACTGCAATTTGAACTAACAGTATGTGTTTATTATGCTTTAATGTGTAACTATATATTAATGTATAAAAAGTATATTTGTAGTTTTAGTAGTAGGAATTTATTAAGGAACAGACTAGTTTTTGTATGGACAGTTAAACAGAAATAGAAATTGATAGTGCGGAAAACTTTCAAGATAATGAACATCGTGCATGTAAATTAAGACAACATTATACATCTCAAAATGCAAAACATTGATTGAAACATATTAACATAAATCACAATCATTATCACGGTAGAAATAAATAAAGAAATACCGACAAATTTACATAATTAGTATTTACTAAAAATTAAAAAGAAGAACAATAATCACTAAATGATATTGCATATCATGACAAAATGTGAGAGCACTACAGTTTAATTAACAACATGTCAGTGGACAAACAGACATCCAGCATCACGCACTGAATTAATCAAGCAATGTGTGAATGTAAAATGAGTTAAGACATTTTGAAAGTTAGAAAAATAGTGTAATTTAATGTAAATGATAGCTAAAAAGTGACACATGAGAGAACTATAAAATGCTACCTGAATGAACAAGTGGTAGGAAGTGAAAGCAGGCCGTAGTATATGAATGACTATTATAATAAGGCAAAGAACATAGCTAAGAGAAATAAAACCGTATTTACTTATATCTCAAACATATTTACAGTGGAAAGAAATAATGCAAAAGTGACCAAAATGCAACACAATAACTCAATACAAAAACATTAATCACTAAATGATATAGCACCTTGTCAAAATATGATATCACTTCAGTATGTAACAACCGCATGCTAGAATCACACACTGGATAAGTTATCAAGCAGTGTGAATGTATAATGAGTATAAACTTTGTGGAGGACTGGATAATGGTGAAATTGTATATGTAAATGAAAACTGTAAATGATACCTGAATCTACAAAAGTGATAGGAGGTGTACACAGACGGATTTAGCAGACTTAGTATATGAATGACTAGAAAAGTAAACAAAAAGAACATAGCAAAAAGAAATATAAACGTATTTACATATATCACATACATATTAACAGTAGAAAGAAATAATGCAATAATGACCAAAAAGCAAAAACGATTACTCAATACAATCAAAGCAAACAAATGGGGTGTGGGACAGTACCACTTGTCTATGTAGCCAAGCTGGCAACTCGTTGCATATAAGTTTCTGTTTTGTAACTATAGTCAAACCTGTGTTAAAGACCACCTGCGAACAAAGACCACTAGTGCAAAACCTGTCTGCAAAGACCATCAATTTTATCTCCCATCAGACCATTTTAAATGATATTTAATATGTTAATAGAGACCACCTGTAAACAAAGACCACATTTTGCTGTTCCCATGGGTGGTCTTTACAGACAGGTTTGACTGTAAACAGTTTTATAATATCAAAGTTTGTGTAACTAGGTAAGAAGGTTTGCATGGAATATGGAATAAAACAAAAACATAAGACATAAATGTGAAAAAGAATAAAAAATTATTGAAAAAAGAATAAACATTTTATCCAAGAGATCTTCAATCCGACTTGTTCTAGAAATGCTAGATTTTCAATCCAAAAGAAAGAAAAATGGTCAGTAATAATGGTAGAACCTTAAGACTGTAAAACAAGTGAAATGTTTGTCACGATTGTAAATAAATGAAATACAAAGATATTAGACCCTTTATGTAACGTTTGTGAATATTTAATTATGAAATGACATATTAAATTCTATCCTCGCTAAATTAGAGTAAAAATCAGTATGGCCAGGCATAAAGTTATGATAACACTAGCTTGCCATAGGTTACGAGTTATCTTGTTGCAGTGGGGTATTTTCCAATTAATTTTCAAAGCACAACTTTGATGAAAATGTAACAGGTTTTTTTAGAGATGAACAGCAGACAAGGTTTTCAAGTTTCAGACACCTGTGACCTTGACTTTTAACATTATGACCCCAAATTACAATATGAACTACTAGACTTCATACTGATACTTCCCAGCAAGTTGATGAAAATCTATCACTGGAATTTGGAGATAAAGGGAGAACAAGGCAGACTGGACAGACAAACATACAACATGTGGAGACATAATAAATACAAGATGATGAACACATATGTACAAGCAATAACAAAGTTTATATAATTATACATTGTAGTTAAATATTAGTACTAAACTGTTTACTTCATATGCAGCTTAATTGCAAAAACATCATCTTTTATATAGTTTATACATGAATCCAGGTCAAATCATCCAAGCTTTGTTTTAAAGGAAACTACTTTGAGCTTAGTCAGTAACAGAAAGTATGTTAGACCAGTTGTATCAAAAGTTGAAAGTAGACTGCAGACACAGCATAGGGCTATTCAAGGAACATTTTTACCCGGTTTGGTTTAAACTGCTCTAGCAGCTTTAGATATAATATCCAAAATATGTCAGCGAATCAGATGTTGGATGTAATTTTGGTACAGTACAATCATGTGCCATGTTCATAGCAAATCAGCCAAAGGGTAAATAGATTTTTTTAGAAAAAATGTCTGGCAATCAGAAGCCCAAGTGGCTATTTTGGAATTCGAGTGGGGCTGAGTGGGGCTGTGTGACACAATATTTGAGGACAATCATGCAATGAACAAATCTCGAATGAGTTAAAGAATTAAAAAATATCAAAGTGAAACAAACAGCAATAAAACACCTGAAGACTGAGGCAAGACATGAATATTGCAAAAGCACATTAATGTAAGAACTGTTACAAGTATCAAAGACAAGCAAAGTCAACTATCAAAACACAGTACAATATATTCAAATAAGAGGCCCAAGCAAAAATTAAATCAAAATAAGGGAGGGCTTGGTTTTTGTTAAACTTTTGAGTGCTGACTGGGTTTTTTTACATGTGGTTTTTTGACATACTTAACTTTTGCCATACAGTAAAAAGGTATGTACAGTATTACTGTGTTTATGAGGTCGCCCGTCGCCGCGCACATTTTATAATGCACATTATGGTAATTTGGTCGACCCGGTATGTCTGCCGCACACCATAAATATACTTTTTTGATGCCAGTAGAGAATTATAGGTCAAACAGACAATCTTTGAAGCCAAATACGGTCACTGCATAGTGCCAATGAGACCCATCGTACAGTTACCATTTTCCTGGCATCTATCCAGTACTTTCCTGGAATCTACCCAGTACTTTCCTGGTTACATGCCAAGGCGTATGCATAATTATATAAATATTGTCCCTGAAGTAAATTTCATTGCACTAACAAGCTGATTTTATACATTTAAGAATAAAGGGCCAGAAAATACTGCACTCCACAGGATGCAATATATTAACCCCATTACCTACAGAAATAAAGTTACTGCTAATGGTAAATTTCAATTTTTAAAAGCCACCAATGAAGAAAATAATAAAGTGGTGTGTTAGAGGTTGTTGAGGGGAGTTTTTTTTCTCTCTCTGAAACAGTCGTAAATCAAGAATAAAATCCACATTTTTTGTTTCTAGGGTTCCCTCTGTCATTCGCCAATAACATCAAATGTGAAAAAGACAATAATTTGGCAACAGGTTTTCAATTTTGGCAACAAAAATATTCCAAAAGAAATTATACTTGTAAGCAATTGCATAATTTGTTCATGCTTTTTATCAAAATTGGTGTGTACTTTGAATATGCCACAGGGAATCATGTCTTCAAATTAAAAAAAACTAGAGCTATCACTGAAGGTGATTAATACCCCCACAATACCGCTTTGTCAGACATATTTTTGATAAATTCAAAGATGGCCGCCAGTCAAGACAATGAAATTATCTATCACTATCTATCACTACAGGACCACAATCAGAATGTGCCGACAATATACACAACTAGGCTTGGTAGAAATAATTCATGGAAAACCATGTTATGTGACATGACGGAACAAGTGGTGATTCCCATATAGCCCCCATTGCATATTTTGAAGTGGGGTTATAATAAGAATTGTGTACATTTTAATATTTCGGAGGTGATATGAATACCACAGTATGGGAGTCAGGTCAAAATCAATAAAATAGAAAAAATGAACAGTAATATATAGCACTTTGTCACAAAGAAATATAATGATACATTCGACTAGAGTATGAACTAGTAACACCAATATATTTGATTTTAACTCCCAAGATCTGAACATTTTGCATTCAAATTCGAACAAATATAGCAACAAAGCGTATTAAATTGATACAATTTATATTCGCAATCAAGACATTTTGTTCCATTGTCCTTGACTGCAGTTTCACAGATTTAATCAAATAATCAAACTACCTGGATATAACATTATATTATGCCTTATTTCAATGGATTTTAAAAGAAATCCCGTTATTTTCACTGAAAGGCGAGTCTTCAACAACAAAAACAAACCATTTGCTAGTATCTGAATGTAATAAACTAATCAACAGTTCCTGTGAAATAAAAAACTGAACTTGTATAGAATTGCTCACAAAAAGCTGGGCAAAATGGAACTAAATCAATGCAAAATATATCAAACAATATACTAGAAATAACAGTTATTTTCACAGAAAGATAAGTCGTTTACAACTAAAAACAAACCATTTGCTAGTAAGTGAAAGTAAGAGAAACTATTTTTAGTAACAGTGACCTTGACCTTGGCCCCACCAGCCCCAATATCGAACTTGACCTGTATCTTCTGATGTTACACCTGTGTACCAAAAATTTTTCAAATCTGTCTAGCCTTTCATGAGTTAGCGTCCGGAAACCATGAAAACCGACAGACCGACCGACAGACCGACCGACCGACCGACCGACAAGCTCACTCCTATATACCCCCTCAAACTTCGTTTGTGGGGGTATAATTAGCACCTTCAATACCGGGATATGAATAAATACCGAATGATATCAGAAATGGAAGTATCTAGTTTTTCGCATAACTTTGATTGCATTGTCAGTTGTTCCGAATAGATAAAGGATCACTGTCCTTGTAAGTGCAAGTGACACTTATGTAAGGTTTACACAAGGCAACAATATGAAGCTCTAATGTTCATCTTGCATATCTGGGAACATCTGCTTCACCATTCCTACAGGTACCACAACTACTTTGTCATCTATTGTTAAGAAGGAGAACTCATCTTCTTCCTGACAAACACTATCCACCTCATCAATTACGTCTTCTACTGGAAATTCTGTTTTCTGTTAAAATACAATAGTATAGGTATATTGTAAGGGTATTAATGAAACATATTTAAGAAATATCTGAACAATTTTTGCTATATTTAGGTGTTGAACCTTTCGCCTAGTGTTAAAGCTCTTTTTGATGGAGTGTGAGGATAAGTGACCCAATCGTGTTTATGATAAAAAAAATGTATTACTTTGATCTTGCTGCTGCATATACTCTTTGACGATTTGTTGTTCTATAATTGTGTATTTCTTTACTTTTCTGCTTTAACAATGGATTTAGTTACATGTTTATTATAACCATGACATATTAATGTCTCCATGTAAAATTTAATGGTATTAAAAAGCATTAGCCAATAACAATATATTTCAAAAGTATCAGTTGACAGCTGCTAAAGTTATTAAACTAAAACTATCTGAATGGACAAAAAAAACTTTATGCCTTTTTGATGATATAACTACTGTACTAAAGTACATTCAGAATTGTTTTGCAATATCTTATTTTAGCTTAAGGTAACAGGCGACAGGATTGCAATAATTTGAACTTGCTATTTAAATTTGTATAGCAGAATATCAATGTATCATTTCCTATAATTGCAATAATTAACCTCACAATTTGTCTGTTGTTCAAGACACAACACAAATCAGATTTCCCACCCTTCCCAAAAAAAATTCAAGGACTCTTCAAAGGGTATTTTCACAAAATTCAAGGACCAAAACAGCATTTGTACTGCTATTTTATTCATTCAACATGTCTTTCAAATTAACTTTTTCCATGAACATTTAAGTATTAAACTTCAAATTATGAACTTATATACAAGGAAATGTTACACGCACTTCAACGCGAGTTTTCCAAGGCTTTCAAAGTCACTATTTTTTATCTGTTTAAAGTGAGTTTATTATACAGTAGGAGAACCATGTGACATACCGTGACTAAGGTCTGGGATGTTGTTGAAAGGGAAACTTCATTTCTGTAGGTATTTGTAACACTGTCTGTTATGACAAGTCTCCAGGTTGAAAGGTTTCATTCACACATTTGCACCATAAGGCCACCTAACATTTGTTTGTTGCATCTTCAAAATATATGTTCTTTATTTTGACATTCTCAGTACCTCACATGTAGCTTCTTCGGAACTTCCTGCAATAAAAGGTAAATCAATAAAATACTGCATTACTTTCCAATGGATAATAATGCATTTTGCCTTTCATCTCAAATAATGTTTTAGAACAGCCATTCATTTGCTGATCGTGTATCTGAAGACATCAATTTGAAGATGTCATCAGACAATTATCTTAATTGAGATTCTCCATCTATCATTGGCAGTGTTTTCCGTGGACTTTTAAAATTGAAAGTCATTGCAATTTCATATCCTAGGCCAGGGTCATTTCCAAGTATTGGAGGTCATACAGGAATATGCTAAATCGAGTCGACGCTTATGTACTTAGACACATTCAGTCTGCATGTAATAATGAAATTGAAAGTTGAAACTGAAAGTACATTTTCGGAAAATCGCTGTAAGGTTAGAACATGTGATCAGTGTATTTAATACAACCTGCGAGTTTAAACGTTTACATGTTAATTATCACGCATGTTTGAACGATACATGACTTATGAATGAGGGAAAATACTGCAAAATATTAAACAGAGCACAGAGACGAATGCTGGCTGCATCATAACAAAACAAATAAAATGTAGGTCAACCACGCGATGGGTCAACCACAATGTTGAAACGATAAAATTCAATAATTATACAGTTGAAAATATTAGTTAATGACATCAATCATAATATACAACAAAATCACATACCTTAATTTAGCTTTTGTAGCATACAAAATCAATAATGACGTTACAACGTACAATCGTTCGCTTCCCGACATATATTCCCGCCGGTCTGCGCAGGCGCACAATAGGCTCTGGGGTGGGACTGAAACCCGTTATCCGGGATCCGTGATTCACCGGGATCGATTTTTAAAAATTGTTCGTGTGGAACATAATGTTAACTGAAGGGTGTGAACGAATTTTCCTCTATCCGTTATTGACCGTTGATACCTACGATATAGTCCAAAATATCGATCCCGGATTTTCCCACCAAAGTCCCGGACTTTTTTAAAGTCCCGGATTTTTTTAAAGTCCCGGATTTTAGTCCCACCCTAGGGTCTGTTCGATTTTTCCCCAAATTTTGTTCTTAACCGAGTCCATTGCAAAACGACGCTAACAGAACTCAATATGCACGGCGTTGACACGCCGTGCAATAAAGCTTATGCGAGTGTGACAGCTTTCACTGTCATAGTAATGCCGCTGTGACTATGGGAATTGCTAGAAAAACTAAATAAATCGAACGTAAGTGATTATCGTTTCGTCGGCATGCCAAATTTATTCCGATGTCTGTTAATGTGTCGTGATTTAAGGTCATTTAAACAACTGTCGATGCGGAATCTGCATATATTTTAAAATGCGTCATATCGTTACTTGGCATCTTGTTACTCAAATTCGCCACACTTTTTGGACGGTACCGCTCAGGTACCGTCTATAGTAGTGGCAATTTGAGAGGCATACAACAATTGGTTCCGTTTTCAAAACACGAAAAAGACTGAAAGCCGGTAACATGTCAAAAACGTCCACATCGGCTTAATTACTACGCAAACAAAATAGTTCCAAAGTTCACCGAACGAAATAATATTATAAACGTTTCAATAAAATGAAATGTTGAAAAGGTGACCTGCTAAAGTGGTTTGTGAACTAATTAGCTGTTTCTGTGGAGTTCATATGGGGTTTAAAGCAATGTATTAATACACACGAGTTTGTTTGGTGTCGGCCCGGTGCTTTTTCGCCCTCTTTATTCTATATAGTAAAACAACAATATTTGCACTGGAATTGTGAACTCCACAATATGGCCTCAGCTATTTGCAATATCTAGTCTGCAAATACAACACTAGCACAGTAAATCCACACCAAGAAAACACCACCACGACCTGGTAACTTTTCTGTTATCATTCAATGTATACAGTATCTGTCAAAATGTTCAATACACAACAGCCGACACCGTTTACAGTTTTGGATTTATCGTAAATATGGTCTCGTTGCGCACGACTACAAAAATTATCGGTGTCATCTTTCTACGTACACCTCACTCTGTGCTTGGAAAATTAATTGGAAAATACTCCACTACAACAAGATAACTCATAACCTATGGCAAGCTAGTGATATCATAACTTTATGCCTGGGCATACTGATTTTACTCTAAGTCCGTGCTGATATAATTTGATATGTCATTTTATAATTAAATATCCACAAACGTTACATAAAGGGCCTGATATCTTTGTATTTCATTTATTTACAATCGTGACAAACATTTCACTTGTTTTACAATTTTAAGGTTCTATCATTATTACTGACCATTTTTCTTTATTTCGGCTTGAAAATCTAGCATTTCTAGAACAAGTCGGATTGAAGATCTTTTGGAATAAATGTTAACTATTTTTCAATATTTTTTTATTCTTTTTCGCATTTCTGTCTTATGTTTTAGTTTTGTTTCATATTCCATGCAAACCATCTTACCTATTTACACATACTTTGATATTATAAAACTGTCTAGTTACAACACGGAACCTTGTATGCAACGAGTTGCCAGCCTGGCTACAGAGACGAGTGGTACCGTCCCACAGCACTTTTGTGCTTTGATTGTAGTACGTATCAGTACAATCCTCGATGAAAGAACGAAACACTGCCTTCTGTAAATGCTAAACTTTTAATGACATGAAATACAACCGATTAGCTAGATAGTCAAAATTTCATTTGACACGAAAGGCTTTACATTGTATACACATTTTATTGGTTTAACACTGGAAAATACCCATCTATTGTAAACTCAGTAGTCACTTGATCGTGCCGACCAATGGCATTTAGTATCAGGAACGAACGGTGATTTCGTAAGGACAAATATCAAAATATACTGGATAATACAGCAGCGTGTGAATGTAACGGTAGTGGAATCAAAGGGCTGTGTGGAAGCGTACATAGGAGGGGGGAAAGACAAAGCTTATCATTGTTCTCGGAAATATAAATGCACTGTGGTATAGCAATGAGATATTAATACCTTTAGCGATTCCATTTATGCAAAGGCATGTCCTAGTTGTGATGATGCTCACCCACAAGAGGTTTAATTTAGGCTTGATTGTATTGCTGCAGCATTAGCTTGCTGTCATTGCCCGTCATGTTTCCAGGCTTGATTGTATTGCTGCAGCATTAGCTTGCTGTCATTGCCCGTCATGTTTCCAGGCTTGATTGTATTGCTGCAGCATTAGCTTGCTGTCATTGCCCGTCATGTTTCCAGGCTTGATTGTATTGCTGCAGCATTAGCTTGCTGTCATTGCCCGTCATGTTTCCAGGCTTGATTGTATTGCTGCAGCATTAGCTTGCTGTCATTGCCCGTCATGTTTCCAGGCTTGATTGTATTGCTGCAGCATTAGCTTGCTGTCATTGCCCGTCATGTTTACAGGCTTGATTGTATTGCTGCAGCATTAGCTTGCTGTCATTGCCCGTCATGTTTCCAGGCTTGATTGTATTGCTGCAGCATTAGCTTGCTGTCATTGCCCGTCATGTTTACAGGCTTGATTGTATTGCTGCAGCATTAGCTTGCTGTCATTGCCCGTCATGTTTACAGGCTTGATTGTATTGCTGCAGCATTAGCTTGCTGTCATTGCCCGTCATGTTTCCAGGCTTGATTGTATTGCTGCAGCATTAGCTTGCTGTCATTGCCCGTCATGTTTCCAGGCTTGATTGTATTGCTGCAGCATTAGCTTGCTGTCATTGCCCGTCATGTTTCCAGGCTTGATTGTATTGCTGCAGCATTAGCTTGCTGTCATTGCCCGTCATGTTTCCAGGCTTGATTGTATTGCTGCAGCATTAGCTTGCTGTCATTGCCCGTCATGTTTACAGGCTTGATTGTATTGCTGCAGCATTAGCTTGCTGTCATTGCCCGTCATGTTTCCAGGCTTGATTATATTGCTGCAGCATTAGCTTGCTGTCATTGCCCGTCATGTTTCCAGGCTTGATTGTATTGCTGCAGCATTAGCTTGCTGTCATTGCCCGTCATGTTTACAGGCTTGATTGTATTGCTGCAGCATTAGCTTGCTGTCATTGCCCGTCATGTTTCCAGGCTTGATTGTATTGCTGCAGCATTAGCTTGCTGTCATTGCCCGTCATGTTTCCAGGCTTGGTTATATTGCTGCAGCATTAGCTTGCTGTCATTGCCCGTCATGTTTCCAGGCTTGATTGTATTGCTGCAGCATTAGCTTGCTGTCATTGCCCGTCATGTTTCCAGGCTTGATTGTATTGCTGCAGCATTAGCTTGCTGTCATTGCCCGTCATGTTTACAGGCTTGATTGTATTGCTGCAGCATTAGCTTGCTGTCATTGCCCGTCATGTTTCCAGGCTTGATTATATTGCTGCAGCATTAGCTTGCTGTCATTGCCCGTCATGTTTCCAGGCTTGATTGTATTGCTGCAGCATTAGCTTGCTGTCATTGCCCGTCATGTTTACAGGCTTGATTGTATTGCTGCAGCATTAGCTTGCTGTCATTGCCCGTCATGTTTCCAGGCTTGATTATATTGCTGCAGCATTAGCTTGCTGTCATTGCCCGTCATGTTTCCAGGCTTGGTTATATTGCTGCAGCATTAGCTTGCTGTCATTGCCCGTCATGTTTCCAGGCTTGATTGTATTGCTGCAGCATTAGCTTGCTGTCATTGCCCGTCATGTTTCCAGGCTTGATTGTATTGCTGCAGCATTAGCTTGCTGTCATTGCCCGTAATGTTTCCAGGCTTGATTGTATTGCTGCAGCATTAGCTTGCTGTCATTGCCCGTCATGTTTCCAGGCTTGGTTATATTGCTGCAGCATTAGCTTGCTGTCATTGCCCGTCATGTTTCCAGGCTTGATTATATTGCTGCAGCATTAGCTTGCTGTCATTGCCCGTCATGTTTCCAGGCTTGATTGTATTGCTGCAGCATTAGCTTGCTGTCATTGCCCGTCATGTTTCCAGGCTTGATTGTATTGCTGCAGCATTAGCTTGCTGTCATTGCCCGTCATGTTTCCAGGCTTGATTGTATTGCTGCAGCATTAGCTTGCTGTCATTGCCCGTCATGTTTCCAGGCTTGATTGTATTGCTGCAGCATTAGCTTGCTGTCATTGCCCGTCATGTTTCCAGGCTTGATTGTATTGCTGCAGCATTAGCTTGCTGTCATTGCCCGTCATGTTTCCAGGCTTGATTGTATTGCTGCAGCATTAGCTTGCTGTCATTGCCCGTCATGTTTCCAGGCTTGATTGTATTGCTGCAGCATTAGCTTGCTGTCATTGCCCGTCATGTTTCCAGGCTTGATTGTATTGCTGCAGCATTAGCTTGCTGTCATTGCCCGTCATGTTTCCAGGCTTGATTGTATTGCTGCAGCATTAGCTTGCTGTCATTGCCCGTCATGTTTCCAGGCTTGATTGTATTGCTGCAGCATTAGCTTGCTGTCATTGCCCGTCATGTTTCCAGGCTTGATTGTATTGCTGCAGCATTAGCTTGCTGTCATTGCCCGTCATGTTTCCAGGCTTGATTGTATTGCTGCAGCATTAGCTTGCTGTCATTGCCCGTCATGTTTCCAGGCTTGATTGTATTGCTGCAGCATTAGCTTGCTGTCATTGCCCGTCATGTTTCCAGGCTTGATTGTATTGCTGCAGCATTAGCTTGCTGTCATTGCCCGTCATGTTTCCAGGCTTGATTGTATTGCTGCAGCATTAGCTTGCTGTCATTGCCCGTCATGTTTCCAGGCTTGATTGTATTGCTGCAGCATTAGCTTGCTGTCATTGCCCGTCATGTTTCCAGGCTTGATTGTATTGCTGCAGCATTAGCTTGCTGTCATTGCCCGTCATGTTTCCAGGCTTGATTGTATTGCTGCAGCATTAGCTTGCTGTCATTGCCCGTCATGTTTCCAGGCTTGATTGTATTGCTGCAGCATTAGCTTGCTGTCATTGCCCGTCATGTTTCCAGGCTTGATTGTATTGCTGCAGCATTAGCTTGCTGTCATTGCCCGTCATGTTTCCAGGCTTGATTGTATTGCTGCAGCATTAGCTTGCTGTCATTGCCCGTCATGTTTCCAGGCTTGATTGTATTGCTGCAGCATTAGCTTGCTGTCATTGCCCGTCATGTTTCCAGGCTTGATTGTATTGCTGCAGCATTAGCTTGCTGTCATTGCCCGTCATGTTTCCAGGCTTGATTGTATTGCTGCAGCATTAGCTTGCTGTCATTGCCCGTCATGTTTACAGGCTTGATTGTATTGCTGCAGCATTAGCTTGCTGTCATTGCCCGTCATGTTTCCAGGCTTGATTGTATTGCTGCAGCATTAGCTTGCTGTCATTGCCCGTCATGTTTCCAGGCTTGATTGTATTGCTGCAGCATTAGCTTGCTGTCATTGCCCGTCATGTTTCCAGGCTTGATTGTATTGCTGCAGCATTAGCTTGCTGTCATTGCCCGTCATGTTTCCAGGCTTGATTGTATTGCTGCAGCATTAGCTTGCTGTCATTGCCCGTCATGTTTCCAGGCTTGATTGTATTGCTGCAGCATTAGCTTGCTGTCATTGCCCGTCATGTTTCCAGGCTTGATTGTATTGCTGCAGCATTAGCTTGCTGTCATTGCCCGTCATGTTTCCAGGCTTGATTGTATTGCTGCAGCATTAGCTTGCTGTCATTGCCCGTCATGTTTCCAGGCTTGATTGTATTGCTGCAGCATTAGCTTGCTGTCATTGCCCGTCATGTTTCCAGGCTTGATTGTATTGCTGCAGCATTAGCTTGCTGTCATTGCCCGTCATGTTTCCAGGCTTGATTGTATTGCTGCAGCATTAGCTTGCTGTCATTGCCCGTCATGTTTCCAGGCTTGATTGTATTGCTGCAGCATTAGCTTGCTGTCATTGCCCGTCATGTTTCCAGGCTTGATTGTATTGCTGCAGCATTAGCTTGCTGTCATTGCCCGTCATGTTTCCAGGCTTGATTGTATTGCTGCAGCATTAGCTTGCTGTCATTGCCCGTCATGTTTCCAGGCTTGATTGTATTGCTGCAGCATTAGCTTGCTGTCATTGCCCGTCATGTTTCCAGGCTTGATTGTATTGCTGCAGCATTAGCTTGCTGTCATTGCCCGTCATGTTTCCAGGCTTGATTGTATTGCTGCAGCATTAGCTTGCTGTCATTGCCCGTCATGTTTCCAGGCTTGATTGTATTGCTGCAGCATTAGCTTGCTGTCATTGCCCGTCATGTTTCCAGGCTTGATTGTATTGCTGCAGCATTAGCTTGCTGTCATTGCCCGTCATGTTTCCAGGCTTGATTGTATTGCTGCAGCATTAGCTTGCTGTCATTGCCCGTCATGTTTCCAGGCTTGATTGTATTGCTGCAGCATTAGCTTGCTGTCATTGCCCGTCATGTTTCCAGGCTTGATTGTATTGCTGCAGCATTAGCTTGCTGTCATTGCCCGTCATGTTTCCAGGCTTGATTGTATTGCTGCAGCATTAGCTTGCTGTCATTGCCCGTCATGTTTCCAGGCTTGATTGTATTGCTGCAGCATTAGCTTGCTGTCATTGCCCGTCATGTTTCCAGGCTTGATTGTATTGCTGCAGCATTAGCTTGCTGTCATTGCCCGTCATGTTTCCAGGCTTGATTGTATTGCTGCAGCATTAGCTTGCTGTCATTGCCCGTCATGTTTCCAGGCTTGATTGTATTGCTGCAGCATTAGCTTGCTGTCATTGCCCGTCATGTTTCCAGGCTTGATTGTATTGCTGCAGCATTAGCTTGCTGTCATTGCCCGTCATGTTTCCAGGCTTGATTGTATTGCTGCAGCATTAGCTTGCTGTCATTGCCCGTCATGTTTCCAGGCTTGATTGTATTGCTGCAGCATTAGCTTGCTGTCATTGCCCGTCATGTTTCCAGGCTTGATTGTATTGCTGCAGCATTAGCTTGCTGTCATTGCCCGTCATGTTTCCAGGCTTGATTGTATTGCTGCAGCATTAGCTTGCTGTCATTGCCCGTCATGTTTCCAGGCTTGATTGTATTGCTGCAGCATTAGCTTGCTGTCATTGCCCGTCATGTTTCCAGGCTTGATTGTATTGCTGCAGCATTAGCTTGCTGTCATTGCCCGTCATGTTTCCAGGCTTGATTGTATTGCTGCAGCATTAGCTTGCTGTCATTGCCCGTCATGTTTCCAGGCTTGATTGTATTGCTGCAGCATTAGCTTGCTGTCATTGCCCGTCATGTTTCCAGGCTTGATTGTATTGCTGCAGCATTAGCTTGCTGTCATTGCCCGTCATGTTTCCAGGCTTGATTGTATTGCTGCAGCATTAGCTTGCTGTCATTGCCCGTCATGTTTCCAGGCTTGATTGTATTGCTGCAGCATTAGCTTGCTGTCATTGCCCGTCATGTTTACAGGCTTGATTGTATTGCTGCAGCATTAGCTTGCTGTCATTGCCCGTCATGTTTACAGGCTTGATTGTATTGCTGCAGCATTAGCTTGCTGTCATTGCCCGTCATGTTTCCAGGCTTGATTGTATTGCTGCAGCATTAGCTTGCTGTCATTGCCCGTCATGTTTCCAGGCTTGATTGTATTGCTGCAGCATTAGCTTGCTGTCATTGCCCGTCATGTTTCCAGGCTTGATTGTATTGCTGCAGCATTAGCTTGCTGTCATTGCCCGTCATGTTTCCAGGCTTGATTGTATTGCTGCAGCATTAGCTTGCTGTCATTGCCCGTCATGTTTCCAGGCTTGATTGTATTGCTGCAGCATTAGCTTGCTGTCATTGCCCGTCATGTTTCCAGGCTTGATTATATTGCTGCAGCATTAGCTTGCTGTCATTGCCCGTCATGTTTCCCAACACGAATCCCATATGGGATGAACTCGAAAGATGATTGAGCCGTCGATACGTATTTGATAACGTAGATGAATTGGCCTCTGCCCTGGAAGCGTAATGAAATAACAGGTTCCTTAACTTCATGAGAAGGCGTACGGAAGTACTGCTTAGGGCCAGTGGTAGACAGAATCGTTAAAAGCCCTCATAAACAAATCACAAATGAAAAAAAATCGGACATAATGACAACAAACTTCTATAACCCTTATGATTTGAAACATAAACAAATTTGTTCATTAAAATGTTCCCCATAAACACGTTGTAGCCAGAGAAGAAGCACCGACGAAGTTCAACGAGAAGTTTTAACTTCGTTCATTATTACGATATAGAGGCTTATTATTTTTCGTATATTATAAAATTCTTAGAATATTGCAATTCTAGGCGCTAAGCCAAGGTATCTCTGAAGCTTAATGGTTCAATAGAGCGCTGAGAATATCTTGAAGATTGGCGTTGTGTCACGAAAATTCAAATATGGCCGTCAGCCATATGCTAGTAAATTATACGTAAGATGATAAGAGACGATGTATTTAACATATAAAGTGCTTTTGAACGTGATACACTGAATGATGCTAAGATTTTGTTCCTGAAAATGCTCAGAAAAGTTTAAATACATTTTTCTGCACGCAACTTTTGCTTGTCTGGGGATGATAAAACCGGCAAAGTGCGTAATCAAGAAAGTTAGACGTCTGAAAGAATTTATAAGCCATTAGCTTTATGTGTGGAAAAAAGAACGAAATTCTATTGTTTTTAATTCTGCAGCAATATGACTAATCGTTTCAACAGTTTCCAGGCGGTAGATCATCATAAACAAAAAATATCTTGAAAAATTTGAAGGTGAATATTAGTTATAAATGCTACATAAACATTTGCCGAGATGTTTGCTGGTCACTCCAGATCCAGAATGGATTTCGGTAAATTCACCGAAATTCAGTGGATTTCGGTATGGTACGTACCCCTTATCGATCGGTTAACCAATCCGCGTTAAGGTTACATAGGTTGTTCGGTTGAAGAGAAGTTATATTTAATTGGTGTACACAACACTGATATGCAAATAGCAAAGCCATGTTAGTACGACTGCGCCGAAAAAGTGAGCAAAAACACAATGATACCAGTGTACGATGTACGTAAATGGTCATATCTGTATAGTAATACCACGATTAGAAGCCCAAAAAATGGTCGTTGTTTAGAGCAGAGTTAAGTTAATTGACAGTAATTTATAATTACAGGAACAAATGATAGTGTTATGAGGAGATGGTGTCGCTTAAGAGAAGGCGGATATGGAGATGTATCTGACAGAATGAGTATAAAATGTATCACCATTACATACATTTGCTGGGGTTGTTTCTCCACTTCTTCATCCATTTCATTCTAATTGACCATAAATATCATTCCGATTGTCTTCGTCATTTAACAGTAATATCAGTACACGACCCGTTTTATCTCCCCTCGTACAATATACACCCTGTGCTACATATGTCATCTGTGCTATCTGTCCGGGTTAATATGAGGGACGGTTACAGATATATCAGACAAAAATCAACAGCAAACATCTCAACAGGCCATTTAACTGTTGCACCCGTAAACCTACTGACGTACTGACTTACCTATACATTCAAAATACATGTATGTATTTTAGGCGTTATAGAATAATGAAGGCTAATAAGCTCATATTTCATAGGAATATTCTCTCACGTTTCCCTGGGATCTGTGTGAGAAGGCATTACATTCCCTGTAGCAACTTAATATCACTGTTGCTAGTGTCTGAGAAAGTTATTATTATATTTTTTTCTTACATGGGTTACATAGTTTAGTAAATTGCAGACTTATAATTTGTGAATAAGTAAAACCTCACTGACCTAAGCAAATCATAACTGCATGTATATAGGCTTTCATTTATTATATTGTGCAAGTTTGTTTGTTTGTTTCATCGGGTTTAACGCCGTTTCTCAACGATATTTCAGTTATATACGGCGGCCGCTTCACCTAACCAGTTTTTCCTAGACTAAAATCTAACCAGTACTAACTTACCCTTCCACAAGGAGCCGGCAACTTCTCCACATGTGGAGGAAAATCGACATTTTTTGTCAAATTTTCATGGAAGGGTATGACCTGCCGCGACCGGGAATCGTACCCATATCGCCGGGTTACTAACCACTGGCCCACGGCCGCGGCTATATTGTGCAAGTGTTGAATAAAACCGATAAATCATGGTGCATCAAATTAAGGTAATTTAAATATAAATTTAAAAAAATGATATAATTAAACATATTGTGAGGCTTTTATTCAGTTAATAATGTAATGTAATGTAAAACGTCACGTAAAGACCACCTCAATAATAAGACCATCTCAAAAATAATAACACAATTTTCAAGGTCATTTCACTGTTTTGCTCTTTATTCCACCGCAATATTAAGACCACATCAATAAGAAGACCAGTTATCAAGCGTCCCAAGGGTGATCTTAGTATTGAGGTTTCACTGTACGTATATCATGTGTACGCGTAAAGTAAAGCGACATACTGCTCTCCGTACAAGGACGCGTAAATATATACTCAAGTTAAAAGGTAGGACTAAAGTTTTGGTTAAAAACCAGTTCGCCCGTTTATTGGTGATCATTATTACAATCGAGCGCTAACTCGTCGGTGTCAATATGGCTGTCAACGTAGATTTACAAAAGGAACGAAATACGGCTACATTTGATGTAGAGACAATGACAGAACTAATTTACAATGGGAAGTCCAAGGTTAAACGTCGTCGATATTTGCGTAAGTACTTCTGTCAATCTTTCCATACCTTTATGTTATCGAGTTTATACTTACACGCGGTTGGGTTACTAGGAGTTTAACTGTGTATAACGCAGGTTAATATTTGTAGTGAAGGGCATTTTTACTTTTTGTGCATCCACCAGTATAACGATCTGCTGTTTAATACTGCTACTTTCAGTGATTGATAACTATTCAAATTCTGCGGACTCATTTTGTTCGTTACGTTATACAGTTAAACTTCGATAACTCAAGTACGCTGTGGTCCATTCGAAAAGCTCGAGTTATCCGATATGTCGAGTGACCCAGAGTTTCCATCATGTCATTTCAGTGTTCTTTATGAAATGCCTTATTTTCATAGTTGTTCACACTTGTACCAGTTGTTTCATATTTGTTTCATAGTTTCATATTTCTATTCACAACATTTCCTCATTAAAATAAATGTCAAGTCAATTCTTTCTAAGAGTAGTAAACTTGCATTACTTATTAATGTTTTACAGACGAAATAAAGTGTGTCCTCGAGTTACCAGTTAGCTATTGTGTACAGTTTGTGTACTGGAGACCGCAAGGGTCCTCGAGTTACCAGTTAGCTATTGTGTATAGTTTGTGTACTGGGGACCGGCAAGGGTGCTCGAGTTACCTGTTAGCTATTGTGTACAGTTTGTGTACTGGGGACCGGCAAGGGTGCTCGATTTACCTGTTAGCTATTGTGTACAGTTTGTGTACTGGGGACCGGCAAGGGTCCTCGAGTTACCAGTTAGCTATTGTGTACAGTTTGTGTACTGGGGACCGGCAAGGGTCCTCGAGTTACCAGTTAGCTATTGTGTATAGTTTGTGCACTGGGGACCGGCAAGGGTGCTCGATTTACCTGTTAGCTATTGTGTACAGTTTGTGTACTGGGGACCGGCAAGGGTCCTCGAGTTACCAGTTAGCTATTGTGTATAGTTTGTGTACTGGGGACCGGCAAGGGTGCTCGATTTACCTGTTAGCTATTGTGTACAGTTTGTGTAATGGGGACCGGCAAGGGTGCTCGAGTTACCAGTAAGCTATTGTGTATAGTTTGTGTACTGGGGACCGGCAAGGGTGCTCGAGTTACCAGTTAGCTATTGTGTATAGTTGTGTACTGGGGACCGGCGAGGGTGCTCGAGTTACCAGTTAGCTATTGTGTACAGTTTGTGTCCTGGGGACCGGCAAGGGTGCTCGAGTTACCAGTCAGCTATTGTGTACAGTTTGTGCACTGGGGACCGGCAAGGGTGCTCGAGTTACCAGTTAGCTATTGTGTACAGTTTGTGTACTGGGGACCGGCAAGGGTGCTCGAGTTACCAGTTAGCTATTGTGTATAGTTTGTGTACTGGGGACCGGCAAGGGTGCTCGAGTTACCAGTTAGCTATTGTGTAAAGTTTGTGTACTGGAGACCGGCGAGGGTGCTCGAGATTTCGACTTATTTCTGCTTGAGTTATCGGCGGTATATTTTATATAAAAATAGAAGATATAAAGTCCGGACTCTACCATTTCCTCGACAAATCTGGGGTTCTCGAGTTGTACCTATCTTTGCACCCATCAACTCCTTTATACCATTCACGATGCTAATCAGATAATTCAACAACTGAAAAGTTTATATATTTCATCGGTTGTCAGTTTCAAGAATTGCTCCAGATACGAGAGCTTTGATTCGTTAGAGTTCAGGCGCGTAGCTGCACCAAAATCTATGTGCAAGCCTGAATGAGCGGCAAAGCCGCCAATATGCTAGGGGTGTCTGTGGGCATGCCCCTCCCCCCAGAAAATTTTGAAACCGTTGAATGTAAATGGTGACATCTGATGCCTTTTTAGCCGGATTTTTCGAGAAAAATTCCGGCTTATAGATTGGCGAAAACCGGGCGGGCGGGCGGGCGGGCGGATGTCCAAACTAAGCAGATTGACCGCGTTTCATTCGTCAGCGCAATATTGATACCTCTTTTTCGTGTATAATATACAGAAATATTTTTTTAATGTACTTTAATTAATTATTGATATGAAGAAAAGTAAAATCGGGAAAATAAGGTGCAAGCCCGGGCTTTTTGGCGTAAAGGCAGCTACGCGCCTGGAGTTATAAGGAAATACTCCACAATAGGTTGCGCTGTTTATGACCACGAACATTGAATGGCTGTCCGCCAAAGACTACAGAGTAGAGATAGAGAACTGATTACTGTTAATCTTATAACGATGATGGATTTATGCAACACTTGCGTATCGCAGATTGCTTTGTTAGTGCCTCTGATGTTTCAACGACTTCTTTTTATTGCGAGCTAACTAGTCTGCGAGTTATTTAGTGAAAATAAAAAAACTTACATAGATCTCATTGTAAGATAAAAGACAACGGGTTTATGTCCTACTAGTTTCTATTTATAGATATATAGGAGTCCAATTGACCGCTGCTATGACAAACTCTTCTGTAAGTGACGTTTTTTCAAAAAAACGCAACATGTGATGTCACTATTTGCAAGCAGGAAACATTATTTACTCCATAGGGCAAATATTGCTTATTGTTAGTACATGGTGACGTCACATGTGACGTTTTCTTCAGGAAATGACGTCACGACAAATGGGCGTAGATTCTACTGACCTTAACCATTTGGAATCTATCTCTAATTGGATGTTGATGATCATTTTAAAATATCAGATTACGAATATCGAATAACCGAGCACACACAGCGTTTTCAACCAAATATCAAATTAATGTATAGTTCACAAATTTGGATGGCAACTGGCGAACTACTTTGTAACTTTAGTCAACTATACAGTGAGCATTTCGCAACGGATGTTCTGATTATGATAATAAAACAATAAGTTTACGTTTTAATCATATTTTTATCATTAATAGTTTTCATATATTTTTATGCAGAATATATATTCTAACAATGACTACGTTTACTTAGATTGAATCAGAAACCTCAAATCGAATTTGTACAATAAATATATTGATTAAGTTTAATAGAAATACTAAAATATTTTATAAAACACAATGATTATGAAATATTAATGATTTGATGGACACATTGTGGTATAGACTAGAATATTTCACACGCTGTTGCTGAAGTTTTCAACATTTACTAGCAAGACCCTACACACTTTCAGTTGTGACGAATGTTTTAGACGTATCAGACCGACAAGAAATCATAAATCGTCTCCATAATGACGTAGTCAATTTGTTTTCTTCGAAAAAAGCTATTGAAATAATTGTATAAGTCTTACAATGATTTCGGTTCCAGCAAATATAGTTGCTGCTATTTACGACTATCAGTTTTATCTTCAATCACAAATTCTTTGCTCTGAGCATATCCCCAAAAGGTATTAAACTAGTTTATGGTAATGGAACATCTATACGATTGAGAAATGTATCATGCTATCTCTAGACATTTAAGGAAACCCCCTTTGAATATGGATTTGCATATTGGTATCGAAAATGGGTTTTTTATGCTTTATCTTTAATATACGCAATTATTCCGATTTAACCGCATAGGTAATATAATCCAAACATTCATCATATCGTTTGATGGAAAGGTACCTAGATCACCCTCTTACTGGGCATACATCTCTCTTACTTATTCGTTTTCCACGTTGTAGTAGTAAGTTTGAAATTGTCAAAAAGTCGCAACCGTTCTGAAACAAGGCAGTCGCTACTATAAGTAATGCAAGACATTTCGTGAAGTTTGTCGAGGGTCGTTTTTCTGAATGTAATTTTCCCATCGCTACTAGCCATCACTTGTGAACGTTGAAGTATGATGGTAAATGGTAAAATGCACGCAATATACAATATAAGACAGTTTAACAGATCGTTTTAGTTGTGCGGTCTAATCATCAATTAACAACTGGTCCATGAAATACTTATTAACGATGCCGTCTAAACGTCGAGGTGGCATTTAAGTGAGGTTTTATATATGTGCCATTGACTTTAAGCAATTTTAGACATTGTGTTGTTTTTTTCCAGAAAACCTTGTGTTTCAAGACAAATTCTTTGAGTCATTCACACCATGGTGGAACCAAGAACGAGAAGAAAGTTACAACGTGGCCTTGAAGAAAGCTATCTATATAAATAAACTGTCACAGGAGCATAACATCCAACCTGGACCTGAACAATTCATCATCAAAGAGTGAGTCTCATAATATGTACAGATATAGCTCCACAGAGCGGCCCCCTCCTGAGAAACAACCTCTCTTCAACAACTTTATTTTTTCTTCTACATGTAATTTACTATCAATCGAAACTCGGTATTTTAACCACAAGCAAATATTTATATGTGAGGATGCATTGTCTTGTTAATGTGGCGTTCGCTATAACAACACAACCCTTCCTGCAAAGGATATTCGCTCAGTAAGTATTGCGCACAAAATTCCTCCCTTACACCCAACAGGGTAAATTCAAGTGCTTACTATTGGGACACAGTTATTACGTCAAGCATTACTGACTGTCAACTTTTCGTTCGGATATTATGGTGGCATATTACTGCCACCAGTTAGCATGATAGCGTTCGCGAATTTTTCGTGTTAACCACTTAATTATTACGATAATTATTCCGCTATCTAGTTAACATTCCTGATACATTTTCGTTAAGATAAATATCATAAACTAGAAACCATCTTGAAAGTGCTCAGAACTGCCACCTGTTACCTTTTTATGATGTATTACACTAGATTTAAAGGGTAACTCAAATTCGCGAATTTCACTTAATATTCGTGTTACCACTTATTTATAAATGCATTTTTGGCTTCTACATGTAAGTGGTAACACGAATCTTATCTAATAATTAAGTGGTTAACACGAAACAATTCGCGAACGCTATCATTTCTAACTGGTGGCAGTAATATGCCACCATAGGATATATTTAAAAACTCCCTCATATTTTATTATCGGTATTCTATTCATTTTAATATTTTTAGGGCAGCGGCTTGTCAGGAAGGCAACCCTATTGGTGTGCATCAGACCATGTTTATTCCTGCCATCGAGAAGCAGGCAACAAAAGAACAAATAGACAAATATCTGATACCAGCCAAACAATATAAAATCATTGGAACATATGCACAGACAGAGCTTGGGCACGGTATAAATTATATTTTTTCAAATGTCTGTTCTTATATTCCACGCAATTCTAAGTCGTTGCAAATATGCAAAACCATATCTTAACGCCAAACCCAAAGTACGGAAAACAACACCTCTGTAGAAGAGAAGAAGCAAGTTCCTTATGGGAATTATGGAAATATAATCTTTGTGGGAAAGAAAATAAGTAGTATACCTGGAAGTAAACAAGGATAATCTTGGTACGGTGCTGAATAAACTAGTTGGGTGACTGATCTATGAAATAAAGAACAAAATCATGTTTTTGGCCAACACTGTTATCTGTAAACGTTTGATTGCAATCTGTTAGCATACTTGTAATACAATTATGTTCATATACTCGTTTATCTTCTATTACTTAAAACTATGTACTGCAGGAACATTCGTTCGAGGATTAGAGACCACCGCTACGTATGATCCACAAACAGAAGAGTTTGTCATCCACAGTCCTACATTGACTTCCATGAAGTACTGGCCTGCTGCATGTAAGTATTACATAATATATGGTAAAATATTGGTAAAATATTGTATAAAAACACCCAGTCTGTCCTGTTATCTCAATAGTGAGAGCGCTGGGCAGATACTGTTCTCCATCTCAGATTCACATGGGAAAGTTGTCAGATGCTTGCGAGAAAGTTAGTACTGGTTGATAATTACTTCCAGGAGAATTGGTTAGGGCAACTGACCGCCGTATATAACTGAACGATGGTTGAAAAACGGCGAGATTCTCAATGGATATTCACAGAAATCGTAGAAATGTACGATATGTATTCAGTATACCTTGTTGTTTATGTTAAAACTTTATCAATTACATTTTCGGTGTACCCCTCTAACAATTTAAATGTTGCATCTCATTGTTACTTCACTAGAGGTCATTCTGTATGTACTGTATTACCTTATACAACGGTTATGTACATTTGTTCTGTCTAAATGTGACTAAATTTTAGGATATACATGTACTGAAAAAACCGCTATCAAAAACACCTTTTCACTTCGTGAATGTGGTCTCATTAACGAGGTGGCTTGCTTAAAGCGATCAGAGAGTTGAGGCTGATGATGATGGAGTCTTGGTCATTTGTGCTAGGTACTCTTCAACATATAACCTTTCTTTGTCAGTGGGCAGAACTGCAAATCACGTGGTACTGATGGCGCAATTATACACGCAAGGCAAATGTCATGGTATCCACTCATTTGTTGTTCAAATCAGAAGCTTAAATGACAACTCACCTATGCCGGGTAAGTAAAGATAATCCACCGGTGCATATTTAAATTCATTTTTCTCTTTAATTGTTTGCACTAAAATGATAAGCATTCACGCCAGGGGAGGTAATTTTCGCTTGGACCCCCCCCCCCCTTAATGCTTATATTATATTTCATACAGGCAAATAATGGCATGCACTTAAACAATCTCACATGATAAGCATATCATAAATGCAAGAGGGTGGATTTTTCTCGTTTCACAGGAGAAAAATTGGTAGCGAGGAGAGTCACATTCGAAAATCAGAACTGCTATGAAGACAGAAGGAACCAACACCTAATATTGTCCATTCTGATATATTTTGTCTTGCCCATGTCATTGATAGATACAAACTTAAGGAACAGTTCGTGTTACCTTTGTACGTATGTGTGTGTTCGGCACATCTTGTTCTCTTGAAAACATTGTACAGCATGATGGGTTTTCCAATGGGTTTGCCTGAAGTGCCAGGTCACTGGTGACTTCTTAACTGTGTCTTCAATAATAGACAAAATAATGATACAGAATGTTCTGGCTCAGCCAAATCTTCTATCATATTTATACTGGTCGATCATATTGTACTATTGCAGCGTATTTACCATTGACCGTACCGAGGCCGTACTCTTAGTTGTACCCATCATTGTGTCTTGTCCCTTTTTCTTGTATTTTCCTGATCGACTTTTTCGTTCATTTTTATACTGGTTCCAGGTGTTACAGTCGGAGACATTGGAAACAAACTTGGTTTTAATAGTGTGGACAATGGTTTCCTTATGTTCAACAATTACCGGGTACCGAGAGATGCTATGTTAATGAGATATACCAAGGTTGGATTTTTGTCCCTTAGTTTTCAATTATATAATATATTTCTTCACCATTCCTTCGTATCAACTCTTCACCCAGGTATGACAAACGCCATGGTTCATTCTAATGTTAATACCTGACCAAAGATGTTTTAATTATTTCAAGGTACTCATATTTTCATCTTTGTGGTTGAATTTGATGCCAACACCTCAATATTATGTATTTTTTTATGAAACAATCTACAAAAAAAGTATAAGAGACAGCAGTATGAAGTGTGTGCTCAGAATGTCCATAGAAACCCTTTTCATAAACTTGAAGTGATTACATAGAAACCCTTTTCCATAAACTTGAAATGATTACATAGAAACCCTTTTCATAAACTTGAAGTGATAACATAGAAACCCTTTTCATAAACTTGAATTGATTACATAGAAACCCTTTTCATAAACTTGAATTGATTACATAGAAACCCTTTTCATAAACTTGAAGTGATAACATAGAAACCCTTTTCATAAACTTGAAGTGATTACATAGAAACCCTTTTCATAAACTTGAATTGATTACATAGAAACCCTTTTCATAAACTTGAAGTGATTACATAGAAACCCTTTTCATAAACTTGAATTGATTACATAGAAACCCTTTTCATAAACTTGAATTGATTACATAGAAACCCTTTTCATAAACTTGAAGTGATTACATAGAAACCCTTTTCATAAACTTGAAGTGATTACATAGAAACCCTTTTCATAAACTTGAATTGATTACATAGAAACCCTTTTCATAAACTTGAAGTGATTACATAGAAACCCTTTTCATAAACTTGAAGTGATTACATAGAAACCCTTTTCATAAACTTGAAGTGATTATTGATGTATTATCCTCGGATTGATTTCGATGCTGTTACAATGTGGGAAATGCACGTAATCGGTGAAAAAGGACAAATGTCATAGTGAAATATCAAGTTGCCCCTTTGTTTTATAAGGTTGACAGGAATGGAACGTACTCCCAGTCTGGTAATTCCAAGTTGGCATATGGAACAATGGTGTATGTTCGAGCTATCATTGTCAATGCCTGTGCTTCCGGTCTGTCTCAAGCCGTAACCATTGTTACCAGATATAGTGCTGTCAGAAGACAAACAGAGTTGAAACCTGGGTAAGATATAGAAGAAAGTATAGACGTATCTCTTATTAATGATTCATTCAGTAATAAGGTAGAACAATATAATGCAATAATATCCATTAATTAGTCATTGAATACTCGAAATCCAAGTAGATAATGCAGTCATATTAATTATTTTTCCATTGAAAAATAGAAGAATTTAATACCTTAATATTCATTAAAGATACAGTGAATATTAGAAAAAGAATTTTACAATGCACTAACAGGCATTTATGAGACAATGAATATTAGAAAAAGTATTATACAATGCACTAACAGTCATTAATGATTCAGTGAATATCAGAAACCGAAGAATATAGAGATAGATACTGTATGATAAACTAAAGCAGATTCGTTATCTACTTATTGAGATCATAAACTTACCATAAAAAAGACAGCAGTAACAAAACTCCAATATGTCGTTTCTACTTTCTAATATAACACTCATCATAATTTCCGTAACCAATGACCTGTACGAATTCTATTTCACTTTGTGTTACTTTTAAACTGAAATATTATGGTGTTTTTTTTTCCAATTCGATTCATGTAGTGGTGAGGAACCCCAAGTTATCTACTATCAGACGCAACAAGAGAAGGTGTTTCCAATGTTAGTGACCGCTTATGCCTTTTACGTCACTGCTGACACGATGCTGCAGGAATATACCCGTATAACTGCTGACATAGAAAAGGGAGTGTTCGCTGAAATGCCAGTGGTACGTAGTATTTTGCTTGTAGAAAATGAATAAAGAGGTCCAGCATGAACTGACACATACATATTGTTTATTCCATCGTTGGCGTAAGAACTTGAACATTATTACATGTATGTCGGAAAAATAAGTCAGTTCAAACAAAATAGAATTACGTTAATGTCTTCTGTCTCTCTATCTCTTAATGGCAGTCTATATAAAGTTAAACATTGACTTTATTAAATCCACTTTATTGTTTCAGCTTCATGCTCTAGCTGCAGGACTGAAAGCCTTCACTGCAGATATAGCAAGCAATGGTATAGACAAGTTACGTATGGCGTGCGGTGGCCATGGTTATTCACACGCTAGTGGTCTCCCAAAAATATGGGAAAATATTACGCCCGCTTGTACCTATGAAGGGGAAAATACTGTGATGTATCTACAATGTGCAAGGTGTGTGTGATAATTATTATCATTATAATGTTCGTGTTCATTCCCCGTTCAGTCCGGACCCAACATATCTTTCTATGTTTTCTTGGTTTGTATGTCTGCTATGCTTCTTGCCAGCTGTCTGGACTTGTACCGGCATTCAATCCATTAAATTTCCCCCATTTTGTCCTCTTCAATTATATCCTTAGTCATTCTTTGTGGTGGGCTAGGCCATTCTGTGCGCCCCTGTTTCCCTTACGTATTTACCCTTGCGCCTCCTCATTTGCCTTATGATTTATGGACTGTTTTTTACCCGGAGATCTGTGTGGAGAGGCACTGTGTTATGCATGTGGCGTTTCCTGTCCTGTAGCAACTCTTTCTCTGTATTGTATCGCTTAGTGTATGTCTAACTGCAAATTCCTAAAGAAGGTATAGATAGAGACAAATAAATGTACAGTATTGTTGTCGGAGATGCAACATACTACAATATTGGTTTCAAAAGAGCTTATATATTTGGCAAAACAACGTTTTGGAAGGTTCCACAACTGTAGGTAACGCTTTGACATAACAAATGTGTACATATCACTGCAATCAGAACATTTCTATACCTGCGAAAGAACAACTCACTAAAATGTTCATTTGACTGCACATTAAGAAGCAGACAATGCTAAAGTGTGACAGAATAATGGAGCATTAATGTCTAATTAATGTGTTGATCTTTTTGTGATGAAAACATCAACTGGTTAAACGATGGCAGACACAAGTTATGTTTTTATAGCAAAAACAAGGATTAAGTTGGTACAGGGAAGGCCACATTCACAACACAACGCCTTCCCATATAGATACCGGGGAAGTATCAGCATTTAAAACACTATGAGTTGAGATGGTGTAAAGGGTAAGGGGAAGAAGGCGATACTAAATTGTTTGGAGGTTTATCAAAAACAACTAAGAAGAGTAGCCTACACGGGGATGAAAAGGGGAGAAAATAACATGAACACTTTATAAAGTGAAAGAACCGCACAGGAGAAAGGGAAACCAAACATACATCTAAACACAAATAGAAATAATAATCATTGAGCGATTATGGTCAAAACACATTATAATGCTTGTAAGGGTCCAATTTTGGCGAACAGAATGCTGCACAACAAACGTACAAGAAGTAAATATGGAAATGGAACAGGAAATGCTACACAAAGTTCACAGCAACCGCAAAGGCACAGAGAGATTTAAAAATGTATACATAAACAATAACAATAGCAAAGGGTTGTAAACAACAACTGATAATATGAGAATGAATATTGCATTGGAACAGTTTTTGGCAAAACCAATGTTGGTGTTCGAATTATTTTAGCAGCCGTTTTGTTTTTAGTGATTTCATTTTTCTTTGTAAGTTGTAATTTGACATTGCGTCTTTTGTTTCCACTTTCGTTGTCACTGACACGCTTAATTATATCAAAATACAATGTACCATCACGTTTATGCATTTCAGATATCTAGTCAAGCAATATGCTGATGCTGTCAGAGGAACAAAACTAGTAGGATTTATGTCGTACTTAAATAATCCAATAAAACAGAGAAGTGGCTTAAACGAAGATTTGCGATTGGACGATGTGATAGGAGCATATGAGCATGCTGCTGCTAGGTAAAGCGGTTCACAAGGCTTGAAATTGCCTTGTATTCACATTTTTGTATCCATATAACAGGAAGGTGCTTGACTTCGAGAAAAGGATTATATAGTATATATGTATGTTCGTAATGTGTTTGTAAGAATACGTGTAGGATTTTAAAAGTTCAATCGAGGTACAAAGTACAGAATAAACATTTTACCGGGTGATAAAAAATACGAAAATACTAGACCATGATATATTTTAAATGTCCTTGAGTCATATATTTATATCATATTATTAAAGTCATTGTATCCTGTATTGGCGGTCGTCCATTTCATATATGCTTACGGCATTAGCCCATCATTAAAAAGTGTTCGTTTGGCATAATCCATATGATCCTGAAAATAGTCCTTCCCAAATCAAAAGGTGCCTGGATGGGGAATGTTTTAATAGAGTTGCGTATTTCAAAAAAGTTAAAACATAAATGAACATAAAATAATAATTACCACCTAACTTTTGCTGGTATGGTTATGCTATCCAAACAAAGCCTAACAGACTTAATGCAACGTACAAAACTTATATAAAATGGCTGTCAGATCCTATACAAGTCATGTTTTTATTATTGGCTTATCTCTCAGGTTGATCGGCGTGGCAGCCACGAGACTTCAATCCTTAATGAGACGCGGCGCTTCGATGGAAATGGCAAGGAACAGTTCGTCTGTGGCCATGGTTAGAGCTGCAAAGGTGTGTTTTATTTATAATGTTTGGATCAGAAAATATTCATTACAGTATTTCCTATTGAATGTTTGACTAGGTGATTCTGGTATGAAATCTAGGAACATGTTTAGGCCATCTGACGGTCATGAATAACCGATACACTGGTCTTTTTGACCAGGCCATTCATTGTGCCCCTGTTCCTTTACGTATGTACCCTTGAGCCTCCTCAAATGCCTTTTGTTTTATGGATTGTTGTTTTACCGGAGGTCTGTGTGGAGAGGCACTGTTATGTGGCGTTCTATGTAGCAGCTTGTTCTCTCACTTTTAACGAAAGTGTAGACTTTCTTTATGTCAGAGCGTTTAAAAAGAACTGGATAAATAGTGGTTACTACCCTAAATAAAGCTTGAAGATATTGTACACGTGATAAATAGAAGCATACGACTGGTTTCAAAATATACAAATGAGCGCTGCTATGGGATGTACAACCTCTTCTTTAAGTGACGTCATTTCAAGAAAACGCAACATGTGATTGCACTATTTGCAAGCAGGAAATAATATTTATTCCATATGATCATTTCGATGGTGACGTCACGTGTGATGATTTCTGGAAATGACGGCACTTGAGAAGAGGTTGAAAATCGTACAGCGGCGCTCCAATATGTATGTCGATTCAGATGCATTTTCATTTGAAGCAACCATGTTCCACTAGACTCGAGACTTGATTAAATTCAATTTTATGTTTAGGCTCATTGCCAAGCGTATGTGGTGAAGACTTTCTGCAGCGTGATGAATCGACCAAACTTAGATCCATCGATTGCCAAGGTGATGAACACGATGTGTAAATTGTATGCTGTCTGCGGAATCAACGAAAGATTGGGAGATTTTGTTCAGGTTAGTGTGTAATAGATGTGTAAGGACTTCATGCAATACTGGATAAAATACTACTTATGTCATATTCAGTTCATCGTTATTAACGTTTCTTGTCATATTTCGTATGTGTCCATATTTTTCTAATTGTTTACATGGATGTATATTTTGTTCATTCATCATGTGATTTTGGAGTGTCTACGTCCTGCTCGACTTTTTCTCCCAACTTTCGGCCTATTGTTGCCAGCTGTCTTGACTTGTCCTCTTTGATTCTCCTTGCTATCCCTTATGGTCAGCCGGGCCATTCCTTGCGCCCCTGTTCCCTTACGTATGTACCCTTGAGCCCCTCAAATGCCTTATGTTTCATAGACTATTGTTTCCCAGAGGTCTGTGTGGAGAGGCACTGTCTTATGTATGTGGTGTTTCCTGTAGCAACTTATTCTCTCTTTTCTTTATTCCGGTGTACAGTTTTGCTAACAATGATTATGAGAATTCGTTTTACTCGATTTTCGTACTTGCAGGATGGGTTCCTTAGTGGAAAGCAGGCTGACATGATTACAAATAGAATGCTGGAATTGTTTGCCGAGCTGCGTCCAAATGCTGTTGCTTTGGTCGATGCGTTTGATTATTCAGATCGAGTATTGCAAAGTTGTATTGGTCGTTACGATGGTAACGTGTATGAAGCATTGTACGAATATTCCAAAGGTTCACCATTTAACAACAAAGATGTAAGTAACTTTTTCTGTAATAAGTCATAGACACATAATGTTATCACATGGACGAGTTAACCTTTTAAGATCTCTTGATTCAGTATGTGTTAGCGTAATATTTGCTTTATCAAATAACAATTTACCTGTATGTTTTTATAGAGAAAACAAAGCTTTAAACTACGTAAACTGTATCTCATCAATACGACAATTTCCTATTCTGAAGAGTTTTTGTTTTCCCATTGCCAGAACAAATAATCATCAGACGTTTTACTTTCTGTTTCAGGTGTACGATTCCTTCAATAACATACTGCGTCCTTTAATGAAGGGTGAACTCAACTATGATACGCTGTCAGCTAAACTTTAAATATAAACACATACCTATTTCAACTACGTATGCTTCCAGATGAACTCAACAGTGACATACTAACTTTAAAATGTTTCACTCAATATATCAACAAGTGTGATAAACAGTATGTATGTTTCCAAGTGAACTCGTTAATCTGTTTCACTAAATACATTGTATCTTACATATTACTCTTTGTTTGTTTCAGATTTTCATTTCAATATTGACTTGACATATTTTAAGTGTTTCACAAAATACATGAGATGTAACATACACATGTATTACGATATACTTTCTTTAAACTTTGATTCCTGGAAAGGGCTCAGAGTGCATGAGTAATCAAACGTTATTGTAATAAATAATATGTGTATAACGAAGGCTTTTAAGGGAACACAGCGAAACGACAAGAAAAAGACGTGGAGATATGCAATGTGCACGTTAGTGTTATTGTTATGAAATGTGATGTATATAATACAGTACAGCCTATACAGAAAGACCATCTTAAGCCGCAACAACCTCTCTACAATAACATAATCAAGTGTCCAGTGGTGAAAAAGATACGACAAACTTGACTTGTCAAGACCAACAACGTCTGACAACAGAAGAACGTTCCATTACCCAAAGGCTTTAGTTCCGGTGATGTTGCATTGTATTTACAATACTTAATTTTGTTTTACACACAGGAGATTGACATGAGTTCTCTCACTTTGTCCCTTCTATAGTGATCTCCCTTTATCCCAAGTGCAAGTACTATACATGTACATATACATTTACTACAGAAGTGATAAAGGGAGAATATCATAAGAATTCCCTGTGGTTTTACACAAGTGTGACTGCAATCTGCAACTGAAGAGAAACCAATCTTGCTAAACATCCTATATCATACAAAACGTTTGCAGCCATTATATATATATATAGTTACAATATGCAATTTTTTCTCCTATTTGGGAAAGGAATTAATATAAATATTGACTTGTTTTCCGATCCATATCATCATAGTATTGTATTGTAAATTTACATGTGTTGTATATGTGTTGTACATGTGTTGTATATGTGAATAATTAATAAAGTTTAAACCAACAGATACTGGAACATTTATGTAAATAAATTTATCCGTGTGGAAACCATGTGGTTTGTGACGTCATTTTTGCAACTACCGAATATTCCTTCGCCAAAGCTTTCTAGAAGTCTTTGATAACACGAGAGCATTTTGTAATGCATGAAGACTGAGCAAGAGTAGAATTAAGTAAACTACGTAGACATTGGTGTATACTCGTATTATGTAAATCAGTAAAAACAGTTTCGAATGCAATCATATGGTTGTCTGTAGTAGTGAAAATGACGTCACAAAACACATGGTTTCCCTTACTGAGTACATTGCAAAGTACACGTAATATCAAGTAACTTATAAAAAAAATGCGATTTTCATGTTACAATTAACTTGAAGCCCCATGATAGGTATATGAACATATAAAGAAAATAGAGGAAATTAAGAAAGATTGATACAAGACCTTGCAAATCGGCACATTGTTGATCTCTGACCTTCTGTTGGTCGAAGGGATTCTCCTGCCATTGGCACCCTTGTGATAGTCCTACACATAAAACTCCAAGCATTTGTATTCATCACGTTTTACCTTCATTTTTGATATTTTACGTTTTCTATCAAATGCGGAGTCAAATGGGATATCGTCATTTTCCCGTAGCACTCACTTTTCATTTAGGGGCCGATTGAAATTTGGTCGGGACGATTTTATGCATATAAAATCAATTATTTCACCAATCAAACTTATGGCACATTAATAAATAATCAATTATGGTACAGTTGCAACAAAAACCGTGAATAAAACACTCGCCTTAATAATGCAAATTGAGTTTAAATCCAATGGATAGTCGAGTAAACATCTCTATGAAATGGCGGGCGGTGATATACAGCGTGTTGTTTACATCGTGATAAATGTCATTGTTTGCGTTTTTCATTGGTGTGATTCATGTAACTAAATCAGATTTTGACAGCATTTGACATATCTATCAGAAAAACATGTGATAAAACAATATAATCCAAGTGTTTAAATTTGAGCTGAGACTGACTTAGCTACGCGTTTTTGATGAGATGCTTTTAGACTCCATGCTTGACAATGAAGGTAAAATATGAAAAATATAAACCTGCGGCCAATACAGGCAATACACCAAATACAGGCCAAATAGGGCAGTCGTTTATATATTCGCCTATGTTTCATCCTGGGTCGCCGTATTTTATGGGACCGACGTCTCCGATACCCCATGCCCCCTCTTCAACCACAGACTATGAATAATGATGTTTTACAGACTATCATGCATCGCCTAGATAGTATGGACGGTAAACTTAAACAGTTAAATTCCATTCAGTCAAGCGTGGCAAAAATTACCGAAAGGCTCGATATTATGGAACATAAGATCAACACGATCGAGCGTAGTCAAAACTTTATGAGTGACAAATATGACTCAGTTATATCCTGTTCCAAAAAAAACAATGTCAACAGTTCACAGTTGCAATCTGACCTAACTAAGTTATCATTTAGCAATAAAAAACTCAAGACTGATTATCAGGCTTGTATGGAATCAGTGATTGACCTCAAATGTCGGTCGATGAAAGACAACATGTTGTTCTTTGGAATATCAGAGGGTAATGTATTTACACCCTACCCACAATCAGTATCAACTGACGTCATATCCGACGGCGCAAATTCTGGAAACAACTAGGCCACAGACGATACCACTGGGCTACCCCGCAACCCGCAATCGGTACCAACTGACGTCATATCCGACTACGCAACTTCCGACAACAGACAGGCTATGACAGATACCACTGGGCAGCCCCGTTCTTCACAGTCGAACGCTGATGACCAGGAAGAGAACTGTTCCGAGAAAATCTTCACATTCTGTGAAAAAGTGTTAAACATCAAAGATGCTAAATTCAAAATATCAGTAGCTGTTTCTCACAGAATTGGAAGATTTGTCCCCGGAAAGATCCGCCCCATAGTTGCCAGATTGAATAACGATTCAAAAGAAATCATCAAAAAAGCTTTGAAACTAGTCGATCTGCGAAAAACCGACTTTAATGTGCCAGATCAATATCCCCCCGAAGTTAAAGATCGGCGCCGTGAGCTCGATCCTGTGATGCTTGAAGCTAGGAGAAGTGGTAAATGTGCCGTATTAGTCCGTGACAAACTGTTCATTGACAATGTGTTATACCAGACAAACAGTTTCATATAGGGACTCGGAGAAAAGTGTGACTCTCTGAACATCGTATCCTGGAATGTCGACGGTTTGAATTCATGTATTGATGACGATGACTTTCAAAGTCTGGTTTTAAATTTTGATATTGTTTTTCTTTGTGAAACTTGGCAAAAGTCAGATACACTTTTCCATTTGAATGGCTATGAATCAATCTGTGTCCCCAGACTAGAAAGTTTGAACTCTAGAAGGGGTCATGGTGGTATCTGTTTATTTTACAAATCTTGTCTAAAAACGGTATTTCCGTGCTTGAAACTGATTCGAATGGATTCATTTGGATAAATTTAAATAAACATTTGTTTGGCTTAAATGAAGATTTATATATTTGTTTTGCATAAATACCCCCTTCTAATTCTGTTTATTATTTGTCACATGAACAAGGATTTTATTCTGTCTTGAAGAAAATGTTAGTAAAAAACATGCATAAAGGTAAAGTTTCAGTTATAGGCGATCTTAACTCCAGGTGCGGTGAAAGGTCTGATGTATTAGAAAATACTGATTTATTTTCACAATACATTCCATCTATAGATAACAGTTTTCATGATTTTGGTACAATTATTTTACCAGTTCGCTTTACTATGGATAACACAGTTAACTCGTCCGGGTTAAAATTACTCGAGTTATGCAAAAGCAGTGACCATAAGATAGTAAATGGTCGTTTATGAGATGATGCTGGTACTGGTAGGTATACATTTTTATCTGGTAACGGTAATAGTCTCATAGATTATGTGCTGATGTCAGGTGACTTTTTTGATTGTATAAACAATTTCATTGTTCATGATTTGTATTCATGTTCCCCTCATACTCCAATACAGCTCAGTGTAAATATTGTAAAGCAAAATGTTAGCTCGTCGAATAATCGTGACACGTTCGTTGATAAAATCACGTGGGATTCTCAAAGAAACGATGAATATATTTCTTTTATAGATGCAAATTTAATCAATATGCAATTTATTGTTTATAATATTATGTTTAAATCAGTTCTCAAATATTTATATGAATCTGCTTTTAAGGTTTTCAGTAAAAGAAAACGCTCAAATAAACCTAACAATGTACGTAAATTTACAAGTCCCTGGTTTACACATGAATGTGAACAGGCTCGTCGTGAGTTTCGCTCAACTAACAAAACATATAGAAAATATCCAACTATAGCTAACCGTGAAATATTGGTCACCAGACGTAAACATTACAATAGTATAAAACGAAAATCACGTGCTAAGTATAAGGCTAAACAAAAAAAATATTTGCACGACTTAGCCTCGTCCAAACCACAACAGTTTTGGAAAGAAATTAGAAGGTTGAAAGGTAAATCTCCACAAATCTCTAAAATTTCAACCGAAGAGTTTTATAATCATTTTAAAACAGTATTTTCTGACGGTATTTCCTTTTCCAGAGATGAAATTGAAAATGAATTGTCTGACGCACAATCTAGATTAAATGAATCTGATATACTTGATAGTCAAATTTGTATTGATGAAGTTAAATCTGCTATATCTCGTTTGAAATCTGGCAAAAGTGGTGGAATTGATATGCTTTTACCCGAGATGTTTTTATGTTGTGTTGATAAACTATCCCCTTTACTTTGTGATATTTTTAATTTTATGTATAATAATTGTATGTATCCAGAAAGTTGGCTAAAAGGTGTGATAGTACCGTCTCTAAAAAGGGCGATCCCAATGATGTGAATAATTATAGAGGAATAACTCTTTCTAGTACTTTTTCAAAGATTTTTTCTACACTTTTAGACACACGGTTAAGAAAATGGGCAGAAAGTAATAATCATTTAAATGATTTCCAGTATGGATTTCGTAAAGACAAAAGCACCGTAGATTGTATTTTTGTTTTAAATTCTATAATTCAAAAAGTGATATCGCATGAAAAACGTAAATTTTACCTGGCATTTATTGACTTCCAAAAGGCATTCGATATGGTTTATAGGAACGGCATTTGGGTGGAACTTTTAAAAATAGGCGCATCTTCAAAACTTGTTAAAATGTTACAGAAAATGTATAGCACTATTAATTCTTGTATCCGAACTAATAGTTCACTCTCTGACTTTTTTTATAGTAACAGAGGTGTTAAACAAGGTGATCAGCTTTCACCAGTGTTGTTTCTTTGCTTTATTGATGACATGTATACTAATTGACTCACCGATGATATTGATTCTATTACAATAGACGAGATCAAACTTTTTCTGCTTATGTTTGCCGATGATACTGTTTTAATGTCGTACTCAGAGGATGGTTTACAAAAGCTTTTAAGCAATTTGTATCTTTATTGCTCCTCTTGGGGTATAATAGTGAATATAAATAAAACTGTTGTAATGGTATGTAAAAAGGGTAATAGACAAGATAATCTAAATTTGTATTATAACAATTGTAAACTGAATACTGTAACACGTTTTACTTACTTAGGTGTAACATTGACATCAAATGGTTGTTTTGCACAAGCTCAAAAGTGTCTATCCATGCAAGCAAGTAGAGCTCTCTTTTCCTTGTATAGTTTATTTGATATTACATGTATATCTTTAAATGTTGACGAACAGGTGAAACTAACAATGGTTAGTTCTATTTTGAGTTACGGATGTGAAATATGGGGGGTTTCATAAAGCCCCGGGTGTAGAACGTGTACATAGAAAAAATTTGAAACGTCTGCCAACAAACTAGCAATTCTTTTGTTTATGGGGAATTTGCTAGATATCCACTTTCTGTTATAAGAAAAAAACAGAATATTGAAATACTAGTATAAAATTGTAAACAATAAGGATTCTTTGCTTTTTAAAATATATAATCAAGGGATCTGCGAGGGTGGATCCCATTATTTGACTGTGGCATTTCCTGTGCGGCTCTATCTCACATTTACTCACAACTTATTAAGTTGACTTCGTAGTGAAATACCTCTCTGTATATTTAACAAAGAGATTGAATTCAGTTTCCATTTTTTCAAATAAGACAATACGAGTTGCTTCCCTTTCATATACACATACCAAAGCTACACTTCCCTCAAGTCAAAACGGCAAACCAGTATTGCCTTCCTTTTTCTGCACATACACATGCCTAGCATTTAAGCAGTACATATATAACAGGGTAGCCCCCCTTGTCATGTAATGCCTTAATTATTGGGATAATTATTGAAATGGATTATTTTTGTCAGTTTCATTATGTCAACATGGCAACAATTTTCTACTCAAAAAAGACGAAACAACACAAACACTTGACCATATTTTTTTAATATCTGTGTTACATTTGTAAATTCAATAAAAATAACAAATCACAACAATTATCAAAATAAATAGCTAAATACATTTCTAAAATAGCACAGTATATAAAAATGAATAATCATGAATTATATGGCAATTAACATAAAAATTGACCTCCAGTCTCAAACTTGTACTTCTTTCTTTGTTTTATCAGATAATTCATTTGAAGTCATACACCATTCACAAATGTCGCAAGCAAGCATTCTTCAACAAGATTTTTTTATAAAAATCCAAAACTTTTAATTTTTTTGTCTTTGATACCTTAAAATATTGTGAAGATCAAGTCTTGTAGAAAAGTAAATTCACTGGCTTATATTTATTTTATCTAGCAAATACTTGGATATATCCCAAAAGCAGCAAAATTCTCTAAAACTTGCATTTTTAATATTGTTAAGTAGATTTCGTGTCAATTATCATTCAGGTGAAAGTGTTTTAACGAAACAAAACTCATTCTTAATCTGTACAATGTTATACTGAATTTGCAGGATTAATACAAAAGTCTTCATAAATAAATTATTAAATCATAATGTTAATTCATCGATAAAAAAATTCAGGTAATGTTGCAGATTGCGTTTGTCAACATCATACATATCATTACAGTTAAACTTCAACCATAATAATAATACACAGTAAAACCTCACTTAATGACCACCTCACAATTACGACCACCTCATTAAATGATGGATGTTTGTATGTGCATATCTTAATGAGTTACCTTCAAATAAAGTTTATTAAAATTATTATAAAGACACATTGCACATTAATTTCAATGAAACGACGATAAATGATGGATGACATGTTTCCAGTCGTCTTCATAACGCAAGTTTTATTAGCACTTAATAACCGAGTTCCATAGAAACATACGTTGTACATATAGGTAATTTTATGTTTACAGTCGAGCCGACGGCGTGTCGAAGTTGAGTTCTCCTTTCATCAACGGGAGCAACGTAGTATGGAATGAATCGTGCACCTGAAATATAAAGTGTAACAAATAATTAATACAGTAAAACCTCAATAATAAGACCACCTTTGGCACCCTTGAAAATTGGTCTTAATATTGAGGTGGTCTTAATATTGAGGTTGAATAAAGAGCAAAACAATGAAATTGGCTTGAAAATTGTGTTCTCAATTTTGAGGTGGTCTTATTATTGAGGTGGTCTTTAAATGAGATTTTACTATAATTAATTTATTATTAATTTTACATGAACATACATTGATATCAGTGATGTTCTAAATGAACGTTTTTACTCATATGTGATTAGGTTACGCATTGCTAACTGAAAACAGACAAGATTACTCACATCGCTTTTGTTAAGTGGTGAACCTTTGGCATATTCGTACAATGCTTCATATACGTTACCATCGTAACGACCGATACAACTTTGCAATACTTGATCCGGGTAATCAAACGCGTCCACCAAAGCCACTGCATTTGGCCGAAGCTCAGCAAACAATTCCAGCATTTTATTTGCAACCATTTCTGCCTGCTTTCCGCTAAGGAACCCATCCTGCAAATCAACAAATTCAAATACAGTCGGACCTCACTCATTCCAAGTCATCGGGTCCGATATTTTATTTAAAATAATACATGAATTTGAATATCCTATTTCAATTCCACATGTCAAAGAAGTTACATCGGGACCTGATAATTATTTAGAATGATACCAAATATTTGGATAGTAGGTTATTGAATAAACGAGGTCCGACTGTATAAAAATTATTCTCACTAAACCTTGTCTAAAGATTATTGAGTCTACCCTGTATACTACTACTAAGCTACTCTAGTTGTAATAACACTCTCTTAAGTTAACAAAATATTGAGCAATAAATCCATTCCTTAGAGTTATTAGTTCATTTTGAGTAAGATAATTCTGTTTAAATGTACAGTGCAATCTCACAAGAGCAATACCCTACAGAAGACACAATGTACAATGCAATCTCTCAAGAGCAACACCCTACAGAAGACACAATGTACAGTGCAGTCTCTCAAGAGCAACACCCTACAGAAGACACAATGTACAGTGCAGTCTCTCAAGAGCAACACCCTACAGAAGACACAATGTACAGTGCAGTCTCTCAAGAGCAACACCCTACAGAAGACACAATGTACAGTGCAATCTATCCAGAGCAACACCCTACAGAAGACACAATGTACAGTGCAGTCTCTCAAGAGCAACACCCTACAGAAGACACAATGTACAGTGCAATCTCTCAAGAGCAACACCCTACAGAAGACACAATGTACAATGCAATCTCTCAAGAGCAACACCCTACAGAAGACACAATGTACAATGCAGTCTATCAAGAGCAACACCCTACAGAAGACACAATGTACAGTGCAATCTATCCAGAGCAACACCCTACAGAAGACACAATGTACAGTGCAATCTATCCAGAGCAACACCCTACAGAAGACACAATGTACAGTGCAATCTATCCAGAGCAACACCCTACAGAAGACACAATGTACAGTGCAATCTATCCAGAGCAACACCCTACAGAAGACACAATGTACAGTGCAATCTATCCAGAGCAACACCCTACAGAAGACACAATGTACAGTGCAATCTATCCAGAGCAACACCCTACAGAAGACACAATGTACAGTGCAATCTCTCAAGAGCAACACCCTACAGAAGACACAATGTACAATGCAATCTCTCAAGAGCAACACCCTACAGAAGACACAATGTACAATGCAGTCTCTCAAGAGCAACACCCTACAGAAGACACAATGTACAGTGCAATCTATCCAGAGCAACACCCTACAGAAGACACAATGTACAGTGCAATCTCTCAAGAGCAACACCCTACAGAAGACACAATGTACAGTGCAGTCTCTCAAGAGCAACACCCTACAGAAGACACAATGTACAGTGCAGTCTCTCAAGAGCAACACCCTACAGAAGACACAATGTACAGTGCAGTCTCTCAAGAGCAACACCCTACAGAAGACACAATGTACAGTGCAGTCTCTCAAGAGCAACACCCTACAGAAGACACAATGTACAGTGCAGTCTCTCAAGAGCAACACCCTACAGAAGACACAATGTACAGTGCAGTCTCTCAAGAGCAACACCCTACAGAAGACACAATGTACAGTGCAGTCTATCCAGAGCAACACCCTACAGAAGACACAATGTACAGTGCAATCTCTCAAGAGCAACACCCTACAGAAGACACAATGTACAGTGCAATCTCTACAGAGCAACACCCTACAGAAGACACAATGTACAGTGCAGTCTTTACAGAGCAACACCCTACAGAAGACACAATGTACAATGCAGTCTCTCAAGAGCAACACCCTACAGAAGACACAATGTACAGTGCAGTCTCTCAAGAGCAACACCCTACAGAAGACACAATGTACAGTGCAATCTCTCAAGAGCAACACCCTACAGAAGACACAATGTACAGTGCAATCTCTCAAGAGCAACACCCTACAGAAGACACAATGTACAGTGCAATCTCTCAAGAGCAACACCCTACAGAAGACACAATGTACAGTGCAGTCTCTCAAGAGCAACACCCTACAGAAGACACAATGTACAGTGCAGTCTCTCAAGAGCAACACCCTACAGAAGACACAATGTACAGTGCAGTCTCTCAAGAGCAACACCCTACAGAAGACACAATGTACAGTGCAATCTCACAAGAGCAATACCCTACAGAAGACACAATGTACAATGCAATCTCACAAGAGCAACACCCTACAGAAGACACAATGTACAGTGCAATCTCTCAAGAGCAACACCCTACAGAAGACACAATGTACAGTGCAATCTCACAAGAGCAATACCCTACAGAAGACACAATGTACAGTGCAATCTCTCAAGAGCAACACCCTACAGAAGACACAATGTACAATGCAATCTCTACAGAGCAATACCCTACAGAAGACACAATGTACAGTGCAATCTCACAAGAGCAATACCCTACAGAAGACACAATGTACAGTGCAATCTCTCAAGAGCAATACCCTACAGAAGACACAATGTACAGTGCAATCTCTCAAGAGCAACACCCTACAGAAGACACAATGTACAGTGCAGTCTCTCAAGAGCAACACCCTACATAACACACAACGTACAGTGCAATCTCTCAAGAGCAACACCCTACAGAAGACACAATGTACAGTGCAGTCTCTCAAGAGCAACACCCTACAGAAGACACAATGTACAGTGCAATCTCTCAAGAGCAACACCCTACAGAAGACACAATGTACAGTGCAATCTCTCAAGAGCAACACCCTACAGAAGACACAATGTACAGTGCAATCTCTCAAGAGCAATACCCTACAGAAGACACAATGTACAGTGCAGTCTCTCAAGAGCAACACCCTACAGAAGACACAATGTACAGTGCAATCTCACCAGAGCAACACCCTACAGAAGACACAATGTACAGTGCAATCTCACCAGAGCAACACCCTACAGAAGACACAATGTACAGTGCAATCTCACCAGAGCAACACCCTACAGAAGACACAATGTACAGTGCAGTCTCTCAAGAGCAATACCCTACAGAAGACACAATGTACAGTGCAATCTCTCAAGAGCAATACCCTACAGAAGACACAATGTACAGTGCAATCTCTCAAGAGCAACACCCTACAGAAGACACAATGTACAGTGCAATCTCTACAGAGCAACACCCTACAGAAGACACAATGTACAGTGCAGTCTCTCAAGAGCAACACCCTACAGAAGACACAATGTACAGTGCAATCTCTCAAGAGCAATACCCTACAGAAGACACAATGTACAGTGCAATCTCACAAGAGCAACACCCTACAGAAGACACAATGTACAGTGCAGTCTCTCAAGAGCAACACCCTACAGAAGACACAATGTACAGTGCAGTCTCTCAAGAGCAATACCCTACAGAAGACACAATGTACAATGCAATCTCTCAAGAGCAACACCCTACAGAAGACACAATGTACAATGCAATCTCTCAAGAGCAATACCCTACAGAAGACACAATGTACAATGCAATCTCACCAGAGCAACACCCTACAGAAGACACAATGTACAGTGCCATCTCTCAAGAGCAACACCCTACAGAAGACACAATGTACAGTGCAGTCTCTCAAGAGCAACACCCTACAGAAGACACAATGTACAGTGCAGTCTCTCAAGAGCAATACCCTACAGAAGACACAATGTACAATGCAATCTCTCAAGAGCAACACCCTACAGAAGACACAATGTACAATGCAATCTCTCAAGAGCAACACCCTACAGAAGACACAATGTACAGTGCAATCTCTCAAGAGCAACACCCTACAGAAGACACAATGTACAGTGCAATCTCTCAAGAGCAATACCCTACAGAAGACACAATGTACAATGCAATCTCACCAGAGCAACACCCTACAGAAGACACAATGTACAGTGCAATCTCTCCAGAGCAACACCCTACAGAAGACACAATGTACAGTGCAGTCTCTCAAGAGCAACACCCTACAGAAGACACAATGTACAGTGCAGTCTCTCAAGAGCAATACCCTACAGAAGACACAATGTACAATGCAATCTCTCAAGAGCAACACCCTACAGAAGACACAATGTACAATGCAATCTCTCAAGAGCAACACCCTACAGAAGACACAATGTACAGTGCAATCTCTCAAGAGCAATACCCTACAGAAGACACAATGTACAATGCGATCTCACCAGAGCAACACCTCTCAAGAGCAATACCCTACAGAAGACACAATGTACAATGCAATCTCTCAAGAGCAACACCCTACAGAAGACACAATGTACAATGCAATCTCTACAGAGCAACACCCTACAGAAGACACAATGTACAATGCAGTCTCTCAAGAGCAACACCCTACAGAAGACACAATGTACAATGCAGTCTCTCAAGAGCAACACCCTACAGAAGACACAATGTACAATGCAGTCTCTCAAGAGCAACACCCTACAGAAGACACAATGTACAATGCAATCTATCCAGAGCAACACCCTACAGAAGACACAATGTACAGTGCAGTCTCTCAAGAGCAACACCCTACAGAAGACACAATGTACAGTGCAATCTCTCAAGAGCAACACCCTACAGAAGACACAATGTACAATGCAATCTCACCAGAGCAACACCCTACAGAAGACACAATGTACAGTGCAGTCTCTCAAGAGCAATACCCTATAGAAGACACAATGTACAATGCAATCTCTCAAGAGCAACACCCTACAGAAGACACAATGTACAATGCAATCTCTCAAGAGCAACACCCTACAGAAGACACAATGTACAATGCAGTCTCTCAAGAGCAACACCCTACAGAAGACACAATGTACAGTGCAGTCTCTCAAGAGCAATACCCTACAGAAGACACAATGTACAGTGCAATCTCTCAAGAGCAACACCCTACAGAAGACACAATGTACAGTGCAATCTATCCAGAGCAACACCCTACAGAAGACACAATGTACAGTGCAATCTCTCAAGAGCAACACCCTACAGAAGACACAATGTACAGTGCAATCTCACCAGAGCAACACCCTACAGAAGACACAATGTACAGTGCAATCTCTCAAGAGCAACACCCTACAGAAGACACAATGTACAATGCAGTCTCTCAAGAGCAACACCCTACAGAAGACACAATGTACAGTGCAGTCTCTCAAGAGCAATACCCTACAGAAGACACAATGTACAGTGCAATCTCTCAAGAGCAACACCCTACAGAAGACACAATGTACAGTGCAATCTATCCAGAGCAACACCCTACAGAAGACACAATGTACAGTGCAATCTCTCAAGAGCAACACCCTACAGAAGACACAATGTACAGTGCAATCTCACCAGAGCAACACCCTACAGAAGACACAATGTACAGTGCAGTCTCTCAAGAGCAACACCCTACAGAAGACACAATGTACAGTGCAGTCTCTCAAGAGCAACACCCTACAGAAGACACAATGTACAATGCAGTCTCTCAAGAGCAACACCCTACAGAAGACACAATGTACAGTGCAGTCTCTCAAGAGCAACACCCTACAGAAGACACAATGTACAGTGCAATCTCTCCAGAGCAACACCCTACAGAAGACACAATGTACAGTGCAATCTCTCAAGAGCAACACCCTACAGAAGACACAATGTACAGTGCAATCTATCCAGAGCAACACCCTACAGAAGACACAATGTACAATGCAATCTCTCAAGAGCAACACCCTCTAGAAGACACAATGTACAATGCAATCTCTCAAGAGCAACACCCTCTAGAAGACACAATTTGTGGCTGTTATGGAGAGGTTGTTGCTCAAGAGAGGATAAATTGATAATAAATTCTAACAACCGAAAAAATGATACTATTGTTGTAGAGAGGCTTTCATTCAAGAGAGCACTGCTTTGGAGTACATGTACAGTAAAACTTCAGTGATACAACCACCCTTGGGACCCTTAAAAACTGTATTTTTATTGAGATTGTATAAAGAGCTAAGCAATGAAAATGGACTGGAAAATTGTGTTCTTAACTTCAAGGTTGTCTTATTATTGAGCTGGTCTTTAAGTGAGGTTTTACAGTATATAATAAATTCAGTTTAAGTTTCTGCTTAATATCAACATGAGTAACATAAAAAAGGATATTTTGGGTAATTAACGCTTTCCCGGAACTTCCAACACTATCTGATCTTTGATCCCCCTGTATGACCTTGACCCAACATGGCCAAAATCTGTATTCAACAAGTCATCCAATCATATTTTGAAGGGGATGCAGAATTGCCAAAAAAACTCTTTATCTTTCATGAACTTACCTGTACAAAATCTCCCATTCTTTCGTTGATTCCACAGACGGCATACAACTTACACATCGTGTTCATCACCTTGGCAACCGATGGATCTAAGTTTGGTTGATTCATCACGCTGCAGAAAGTCTTCACCACATACGCTTGGCAATGAGCCTAGAAATATCGTACAAGTACTATGTAGGTCGATGTAACATAACGTGGTCGATAACAAATTACACAGCAGCAGAGCTAACAGAATGTACAACAAAAACCTTCCTTCAAATGTTTACAGAGGAGGAATATCCGTGATCAGACCGAGCACCTACTGTAATTTAAGCTTGAAGGAGCACCCTCCCACCAGGGTTGAAAAAGAAACATGCTATAACAATGTTTTTGCTATCATAAATGTGCATTGCCTACTTTACATAAATACTGGCCTGAAAAAATGTGAAATACCCACAATAATAGAATTGTGTAGCTATTAAGGGAGAAAGGAGTTTGTCAGCACGGCCATTTTCAGATTAGAGAGTTCCCTCAACAGATGCTGACAACAGGGAGGAGGTACATTCAGGGAAGGGACAAAGTAACACGTTTAAAATGAGCCAGGAGGTACCTGCAGAACACCGGAGGATCAGGACATAGGAACAATACTGCATCATCCACAAACTCAAAAACAGGAATACTACATAACACAGGACGACAAGAGAATGATGGTAATACACACCTTTGCTGCTCTGACCATAGGCACTGAAGAATTGTTCCTGGCCACTTCCATGGAAGCGCCGCCTTTCATTAAAGACTGAAGTCTCATAGCAGCCACACGGATCAACCTGAAACATAAATAGAAATACATGTAGTAAAACTATTAAAATACATATCATGGTTATGATGCATTGTGCAAATTAACCTCTATAGTAATATTTGCCTCTGAATATAATGGCAATACACAACAATTGGGCCTCAGAGAATGATAATTATGGTAATAAACAACAGTTAGTCCTCCGAGAATGATAATTATGGTAATACACAACTATTTGGTCACAATACAGGATACTTAAGGTAATGCATAACAAGTTGGCCTCCCTTTATGATAATTATGGTAATATATGTACACGTAACACCAATTGGCATTCAGACATAATTATGGTAATATATGGACACGTAACACCAATTGGCATTCAGACATAATTATGGTAATATATGGACACGTAACACCAATTGGCATTCAGACATAATTATGGTAATATATGGACACGTAACACCAATTGGCATTCAGACATAATTATGGTAATATATGGACACGTAACACCAATTGGCATTCAGACATAATTATGGTAAAACACAACAATTAAGCATCCATATATGATCATTATTGCATTACACAACAATTAAGCATCCATATATGATCATTACTGCATTACACAACAATTAAGCATCCATATATGATCATTACTGCATTACACAACAATTAAGCATCCATATATGATCATTACTGCATTACACAACAATTAAGCATCCATATATGATCATTACTGCATTACACAACAATTAAGCATCCATATATGATCATTACTGCATTACACAACAATTAAGCATCCATATATGATCATTACTGCATTACACAACAATTAAGCATCCATATATGATCATTACTGCATTACACAACAATTAAGCATCCATATATGATCATTACTGCATTACACAACAATTAAGCATCCATATATGATCATTATTGCATTACACAACAATCTGACCTACAGATGTAACTGTAAACATCACAATATGGCCAATAGACATGATGGTATCATACCAGAAATTTGAAGACATATGTCTTATATTCAGCCATGTTATATTTTACCTGGCAGCAGCATGTTCGTACGCTTCTATCAAATCTTCCAATCGCAAACCCTCGTTCAAGTCACTTCTTTGTTTTATTGGATTATTCAAGTACAACATAAATCCAGCAAGTTTTGTTCCCCTGACAGCTTCTGCATATTGCTTCACTAAATACCTGAATTGTACAAAATGTTCTAACATATAAATACAATTATAGCGACTGCTGCTATTTTTGTGTTAATTCCGGTTTTGGTGGTTTTGGGTATACAGACAATGAAACATACATTGAAACAATAAAAAAGAAATGAAATTGTCAGCGTTAACTTAAAATATTTGATAGAAGAAAATGAACACAAGAGAAAATCAGTTTTCTTCCGTTACGTTATTTCGTTAGTACCCTGAAAATACAAGCAAACATACTTATACTGTCAGTATGAGTGTTTCCATTAATCCTATTAGGACGGAGCTAACAGAGCTAGAATTGTGCCAATCAGAATCAGTAAAACAATATATAAATAGTATCTAATGATAGTTTAAAGTCATGACTTTTTAATGAATCAAAGCGTTGGTTAAGATTCAGCCTTCGATAAAATTATGAAATAATACTGTGATCCAAAGAGGTCTATCATTGAACAAGTATCAAAATAAAATATGGATTTCCAAAGCTGGTGATATGCAAAACCTTCCATCTGTAGGCCAATAGCACATCAAATATCAATAGCGAGGCATTAAGGTACCTCTCAATATTTTATCCCAAGGGGAAGGGGGGGGGGGGGGGAATCACACCATGGGGATTTTAACAGACAGCGAAATTGATTTTTGTCAAATTTCCTTGTAGTCAGAGCAGATCCAGGCAACAAATATATGACAAACGTGCTTTAGTCATTAAACAAAACATTATCCTAGGTGGCATTTTAACCACACATGTCATATTTCAATGTTAGGAATAATCCGCTAACAAAAGTTCCCAGGATGCTCGCTGCCCACACCCTCAGATAAAACATTGACAAAATTATAATTTTCCAGCAAACCTTGCACATTGTAGATACATCACAGTATTTTCTCCCTCGTATGTACATGCTGGCGTAATATTTGCCCAAATTTTAGGAATACCACTAGCATGTGAATACCCGTGACCTCCACATGCCATACGTAACTTGTCTATACCATTGCTTGTTATTTCTGAAGAAAATGCTTTCAACCCGGCTGCTAGAGCATGAAGCTGAAACAAAAACAAGCAATTTAAGGGACAATATATTCTGGTGCATACATCCAGAAAGGTGCGGCAGAAACTAGAAATGTGTCCACAGGACCCATGACGCCCCCCTCCACTTTACTCACTCAAGGGACTTAACTCTGCTCTAACTAAATAAATCAAGATGCACGATTTCATGCAATGACTAATATTCCTATTAAGAGTTGTTAATCTAGGTCAAGTAATGTTTGAGACATGAACAACAACAATTTTGTTAGACGGAAGTATGGACAAGAGTAAACCAAATATCCCCCCTGTGGGCAGTTACCATATATAAATACAGAAGGAAAAGGGTTAAATGGACATAGTTTTTCTGAAATGCATATTCTTTTTCAGGTATTCAAGAATTGGTACGGGAGGATGCTATCACAGAAGTTCTTTCCCTTCATCCCATCTATAAAGTACTTATATATACATATACTATAGATGGGATCAAGGGAGAGTACTCTAGAAGGGATAAAGGGAGAGTACTCTAGAGGGGATAAAGGGAGAAATGTAATACATACCACTTGCATTTCAGCAAACTGCCCTTTCTCCATATCAGCGTTGATACGGTTATATTCCTGTAACATCTTGTTCCCAGTGAACAAAAAGGCGTAGGTCGCCGTTAACAGCGGGAAAATCTTCTCTTGCTGTGTCTGGTAGTCCAGTACTTGCGGCTCTTCACCACTGCCGGAAATAAGTTTAAAATACATTATACTTAGAATATAACATACTTAAAGCCATTAAAAACGCATCCAAGAATTGTGCATATAGATAAAGTGGCATTACAAAGGCAAACATATTCTTTATTTCTGAAGCATAATTTTATAAAATAATCAATAATGAAATAAAAACTAATTTCTCTAGAGTTTAATAAAGTTTTGAACAAGAATAAACATGTAGATAACTGTTACATTCTTTTGACAGTTGGTACTACCAAAATGACGTCTAGTTCAAATAGTTTGTAATGGCGTCAAGTATATAATGAATTGAAATAAATCAATTATAACTCAATTCCTGCGATTATGATGACAATGAATAGAGTGGAGAACCTGATCATCTTGTACTGTTTGATAAACAGAAATTTAATTAACATATGTTTACAAGTAGGTCATTAATCAATTCAAAGCATAAAAAGGATGAATGTGAATCTTAGCTATACCACATTAACAGATCATTAGCTCAATTCAATAAACTGCATAATAACACATATGACAGTAATACAAATATATACATAGGGTAATTTCAAAGTTATTCATGAATATTCACAATTCTGTGAATATATACTTACCACAGCCATTAGGTTTTATTCTTGAAGTCGTAAATTTGATAAAACAGACTACATGTGTATATTCCTCTAGCATTAAATTTCATCAACAACAAATACCCACCAGTCAGGAATCGTGTATCCCCCACCCCTCTCCCCTCTCTGGGGCAGAACATTTATAAATGCATAAGCTCGTTTTACACCTTGCACAGTGCAACCTCTACAAAGCAACCACTCTGTGGGCCATTGTGGAGAGGTTGTCGCTCTACAATCGCTCTACAGAGCTTAAATTGACAGGAAAAAAGTATACTGTGGTTAAAGAGAGGTTGTTGCCAAAATGAGGTAAATGCTTACTGCATGAAAAAATGAAACAGTTGTTGAAGAGAGGTTGTTGCCAAAATGAGGTAAATGCTTACTGCATGAAAAAATGAAACAGTTGTTGAAGACAGATTGTTGCCAAAATGAGGTAAATGCTTACTGCATGAAAAAATGAAACAGTTGTTGAAGAGAGGTTGTTGCTCAAATGAGGTTAATGCTTACTGCATGAAAAAATGAAACAGTTGTTGAAGAGAGGTTGTTGCCAAAATGAGGTAAATGCTTACTGCATGAAAAAATGAAACAGTTGTTGAAGAGAGGTTGTTGCCAAAATGAGGTAAATGCTTACTGCATGAAAAAATGAAACAGTTGTTGGAGACAGATTGTTGCCAAAATGAGGTAAATGCTTACTGCATGAAAAAATGAAACAGTTGTTGAAGAGAGGTTGTTGCCAAAATGAGGTAAATGCTTACTGCATGAAAAAATGAAACAGTTGCTGAAGAGAGGTTGTTGCCAAAATGAGGTAAATGCTTACTGCATGAAAAAATGAAACAGTTGTTGAAGAGAGGTTGTTGCCAAAATGAGGTTAATGCTTACTGCATGAAAAAATGAAACAGTTGTTGAAGAGAGGTTGTTGCTCAAATGAGGTTAATGCTTACTGCATGAAAAAATGAAACAAAATGAGGTAAATGCTTACTGCATGAAAAAATGAAACAGTTGTTGAAGAGAGGTTGTTGCCAAAATGAGGTAAATGCTTACTACATGAAAAAATGAAACAGTTGTTGAAGAGGTTGTTGCCAAAATGAGGTAAATGCTTACTACATGAAAAAATGAAACAGTTGTTGGAGACAGATTGTTGCCAAAATGAGGTAAATGCTTACTGCATGAAAAAATGAAACAGTTGTTGGAGACAGATTGTTGCCAAAATGAGGTAAATGCTTACTACATGAAAAAATGAAACAGTTGTTGGAGACAGATTGTTGCCAAAATGAGGTAAATGCTTACTACATGAAAAAATGAAACAGTTGTTGGAGACAGATTGTTGCCAAAATGAGGTAAATGCTTACTGCATGAAAAAATGAAACAGTTGTTGGAGACAGATTGTTGCCAAAATGAGGTAAATGCTTACTGCATGAAAAAATGAAACAGTTGTTGGAGACAGATTGTTGCCAAAATGAGGTAAATGCTTACTGCATGAAAAAATGAAACAGTTGTTGGAGACAGATTGTTGCCAAAATGAGGTAAATGCTTACTGCATGAAAAAATGAAACAGTTGTTGGAGACAGATTGTTGCCAAAATGAGGTAAATGCTTACTGCATGAAAAAATGAAACAGTTGTTGGAGACAGATTGTTGCCAAAATGAGGTAAATGCTTACTACATGAAAAAATGAAACAGTTGTTGGAGACAGATTGTTGCCAAAATGAGGTAAATGCTTACTGCATGAAAAAATGAAACAGTTGTTGGAGACAGATTGTTGCCAAAATGAGGTAAATGCTTACTGCATGAAAAAATGAAACAGTTGTTGGAGACAGATTGTTGCCAAAATGAGGTAAATGCTTACTGCATGAAAAAATGAAACAGTTGTTGGAGACAGATTGTTGCCAAAATGAGGTAAATGCTTACTGCATGAAAAAATGAAACAGTTGTTGAAGAGAGGTTGTTGCTCAAATGAGGTAAATGCTTACTACATGAAAAAATGAAACAGTTGTTGGAGAGAGGTTGTTGCCAAAATGAGGTAAATGCTTACTGCATGAAAAAATGAAACAAAATGAGGTAAATGCTTCCTACATGAAAAAATGAAACAGTTGTTGAAGAGGTTGTTGCTCAAATGAGGTTAATGCTTACTGCATGAAAAAATGAAACAGTTGTTGAAGAGGTTGTTGCTCAAATGAGGTTAATGCTTACTGCATGAAAAAATGAAACAGTTGTTGAAGAGGTTGTTGCTCAAATGAGGTTAATGCTTCCTACATGAAAAAATGAAACAGTTGTTGAAGAGGTTGTTGCTCAAATGAGGTTAATGCTTACTGCATGAAAAAATGAAACAGTTGTTGAAGAGGTTGTTGCTCAAATGAGGACCACTCTGGAGATTGCACTGTATTTTCCCTTTCTGAATTGATAGTGTCAAGTCAATAAAATCAAACCAGGGTTAAGTATCATACCTGTTACTGTGTCACATCAATAGTGGTTTACCATTCCGTCAGTGAGAAGGGTTTTTTATTTAAAATTTAACTTACCTCTTACAAACTGATCACCTTGGTTTTCCAGCTTGTTCAGCCAGAAAGTCTTTAAAAGTCTAATCAGTAATATTAAAGAAAATATGAGGGATGATCAAAATGTATGTGGACTTTTGATAGCTGGATTCTATACTAGTCAAAAGTGCTAACCCCCAGTACTATTCCACAGTTTCCTAAAGCTATAGGGTATATTTTCTGTTGATTTTCATTACAATGACAATGAGTTTCGACAAGTAACATTACAGTAAGTTACAGATACCTGTCTGTTTCATCTTTCTGATTTCATCAGATGAATCAAGGTTATATGGTGGGCATGGTCCTACTTGATTTACAGAAGGAGTTCGACACAGTCAACCACAGTATTTTGTTAATGAAATTGAACGCTATTGGCCTTAATTCTAATGATATCAGATGGTTTCAGTCTTATCTTTCTGATAGACATCAGTTAGTTGATGTTTCTGATGTACATTCCAGCCAGTGTCCAGTCACATGTGGGGTACCTCAAGGGTCTATCCTAGGGCCCCTTTTATGTTTAATCTATGTAAATGACATGTCTGTTGTTGTTAGAAACAAACTTGTATTATATGCTGATGATTCTGGGATCCTTGTTACTGGAAATGTATATCCCATATAGAAACTCTGTTAACTAGTGGTTAAGAAAGCTAATGCTTGTTTTCAATTTTTATATCATAAAAGTCATTTCTGACGCTTCACACTAGGAAATTATTGGTCATGGCTCTCGTCCAATGCCATTTTGATTATGTTTGTTCTTTTTGGTACCCTAGTTTGACCCAGTACTGAAGGAATAGGCTTCAATGTACTCAGATTAAATGTATTCGTTTTGTTCTAAACTCGGATAGCATGTCCAGTATTGGTCCTGAGCAGTTTGGATCCTTAAACTGGTTACCAGTATCCAAGATTGAATAAATAGGGTTGTTTCACAAACTGTCAAGTTCCCTGTATCAATAAAGTCAAGCATTAAAGAGTAGAACAATAGGGCTGTCCAAAAAGTTGCCAATTTACCAGTACCAACTTTTGAAGTATGAAATTGTATGTCCAAAGTGAGCACTATAAAAAATCTATGATTCAATGATCAGTCAATGGAAATTATCGAAACCATATCTTATTTTTATTACCCAGGTTTCAGTTCTGTTTGTCTTCTCACAGCGCTATACCGGGTCACTATGGTTACTGTTTGAGACAAGGCAAAGGCGCAACCACTAACAATGGTTGCTCGGACATACACCATGGATCCATACGCTATTCTAGAATCACCTAATCGCGAATATGTTCCATTCCTCTCAACCTTGTAAAACAAAACCACAGTTATTTCCTTTAATTAATTACCTAGAGTTATGAAAATGTTAATGAAAATTTCATGGAGATATGAAAGAATAAACATTTGTTTACGTCTCTCAAATATTAATTTATCGCTTTCTTTGTTTAATGTAAATTTCCCATATTTTTTTCACCAAACCAAAAAACTCTTACAAGACACGTTTCTTTACTTGCAGAAATAGATAAGAGAAAGCATCAGAAAAAAGATTAAAACTTGTGCACAACGAAAAGTCAAAGCTAATCCAAAGCCTACCTGGACTGTAAAATAAGCGTGCTATTGATTACACGAATAAGTGTTGAAAAGACAAAAATATGTTAGATGCGATTGCTAGCAAGCAAGAAAGCAAAGAAGACAGAGCAATTAAGCTGGATAATAAAATCAACACTTTGCTTAGATCACAAGAGATTGTCATAGGTTCTCTCCCTTTATCCGCTCTAGAATTATCTCCCTTTATCCCTTCTATAGTACACTATGTATATATAGGGTTTTCTCCCTTATCTCTTCTACAGTATATGTATATATATAGAGTTATCTCCCTTTATCCCTTATTTAGTATATGTTTATATAGAGAGTTCTCTCCCTTTATCGCTTGTATAGTATATGTTTATATATAGAGTTCTCTCCCTTTATTGCTTGTATAGTATATGTTTATATATAGAATTCTCTCCCTTTATCCCTTATTTAGTATATGTTTATATAGAGAGTTCTCTCCCTTTATCCCTTGTATAGTATATGTTTATATATAGAGTTCTCTCCCTTTATCCCTTGTATAGTATATGTTTATATATAGAATTCTCTCCCTTTATCGCTTGTATAGTATATGTTTATATATAGAGTTCTCTCCCTTAATCGCTTGTATAGTATATGTTTATATAGAGATTTCTCTCCTTTATCCCTTGTATAGTATATGAAGGCCTCAATGTTTTAAATGCCACATATCAAGCAGTAGACAAAAAGTCTAAAATCTATAAAAACTATATTCGGCTATATGCCAATAGCGTTCATATGAATATTCATTGCCAGTCATTTGTCATCTGTTTGCCATGGAAACAAAATACTTCACAAGTAGAGTTTTGGTCGAGGATGTAATAATTTGACTGCATCAAAATAAGCTTACCATGGCTGCTTGGTAAAAGGATATCACTTACCATGGCCGCTTGGTATAAGGATATCACTAACCATGGCCGCTTGGTATAAGGATATCACTTACCATGGCCGCTTGGTATAAGGATATCACTAACCATGGCCGCTTGGTATAAGGATATCACTTACCATGGCCGCTTGGTATAAGGATATCACTAACCATGGCCGCTTGGTATAAGGATATCACTTACCATGGCCGCTTGGTATAAGGATATCACTAACCATGGCCGCTTGGTATAAGGATATCACTTACCATGGCCGCTTGGTATAAGGATATCACTAACCATGGCCGCTTGGTTTAAGGATATCACTTACCATGGCCGCTTGGTATAAGGATATCACTAACCATGGCCGCTTGGTTTAAGGATATCACTTACCATGGCCGCTTGGTATAAGGATATCAATTACCATGGCCGCTTGGTATAAGGATATCACTAACGTGTGTGGTGTTGCTTATATAACTATGTATCAACTTTAGAGATTGAATTTTTGTTGCTATAGCAACAGTTAATGACATTATTTAAGTGAAAATTACCCTGGCCTTATCTCTGTCTGTCGTCTGACAGCACTGTATCTGGTTGCTATGGTTACAACGTACGACAAGGCACGGTGAGCAGTTTTTTGGACGATAGTGGAGCGAACCCAAACCATTGTTCCGTACGTAACTCTCTGATTACCAACACGTACATATCTACCATCAGCCTCAACCTTGATAAATTCACAGGTGGCGTTAAAATGCTACATCTACATCAGTCAGCCCTCATTATAAAGACCACGTTTGTTCCTCAAATATTTTGTGTTGGACTTATTATATGTCGTTACAATGAATTTAACCAATCACACCATGTTCAGCTTCATTCCCACAGGATTAATGTCGTTAAACAAAAATTCTGTAGTAGTAACAAATGTCAGTGTAATGAGAGTTGACTGTATTATGCAAGGAATCATATTACTACGCTCATAAGCAACAAATGTCAGTGTAATGAGAGTTGACTGTATTATGCAAGGAATCGTATCACTACGCTCATAAGCAACAAATGTCAGTGTAATGAGAGTTGACTGTATTATGCAAGGAATCGTATCACTACGCTCATAAGTAACAAATGTCAGTGTAATGAGAGTTGACTGTATTATGCAAGGAATCGTATCACTACGCTCATAAGCAACAAATGTCAGTGTAATGAGAGTTGACTGTATTATACAAGGAATCGTATCACTACGCTCATAAGCAACAAATGTCAGTGGAATGAGAGTTGACTGTATTATGCAAGGAATCGTATCACTACGCTCATAAGTAACAAATGTCAGTGTAATGAGAGTTGACTGTATTATGCAAGGAATCATATTACTTCGCTCATAAGCAACACATATCTGTTCGGAATAGCAAAGCAATAAACATCTTCTGACTACAGCACAAAAAGCAGCATGAACCCTAAGTATTGAACATGCTTAGGTACAACAGCTCACAGACAAAAAGTTCTGGCTATAAAAACACAAACTAGATGTGTCCATAGGACATTGATGCCCTCGCTATCTGCTTTTCAGTAGAATGCAAATACTTAGTTAGTAAAAGCTAAATAGTTCTGAAGCAAGATGAATTGAATTCATCCATCCTTTTATTTTTTTATCAGAAACCAATATTTTTTTATGAAAAAGGGCTATAACTCATCCAAAAGATTGTAACCACTATCGAACATGACCTGCATTTTATAATCCTATATGTAGGTGGCCAATATAAATTGAATCCTTTCAAGAGCACAGACGGACAGACAGGGTTAAAACTTATGCCCTTTCACCATTCGTCGAATGTCGGGGGCATACAAAGCTATTGTATGGAGAGTAATAATAGCTACATACAAAGCAATGACAGAGGTTAGACATTGATGCATGAGAAAGATGGAACATTATTTAATGTAACATGGTATGCCAATAAAGGATAGTGCAAATAGTTTACCAGCAGTCTTCCTCTTAAGTGCTGCAATCCCCCATCACATTCATTGGCTATTATTATGATTGTACCGGATCATAGAATGAGTGGCCTTACCTTTTATATACTCTGTATCTGCTCGGTGTGTCAGAAGGTTCTTTTACCAAAATCATCTTACCTGATTTACATAAACCTCAGTTTGATCACATTTCATTACAGCAGCATTGCATCACAAACATCACTTAAATTGTCTTAACTTACCAGCTACATGTGCTATATTTCAAAGTCTTAACTTACCAGCTACATGTGCTATATTTCAAAGTCTTAACTTACCAGCTACATGTGCTATATTTCAAAGTCTTAACTTACCAGTGCTATATTTCAAAGTCTTAACTTACCAGCTACATGTGCTATATTTCAAAGTCTTAACTTACCAGCTACATGTGCTATATTTCAAAGTCTTAACTTACCAGCCACATGTGCTATATTTCAAAGTCTTAACTTACCAGCTACATGTGCTATATTTCAAAGTCTTAACTTACCAGCTACATGTGCTATATTTCAAAGAACTGATCCAATGTTAAAAGATATAAAATACTTCAGTAGGTAATAAAAGCTCACCAGAACTTAAGTTGCTATTAAATGTCTTGCCGACTAAAAATAAATATTTGATATCTACCTATTGCATTGTTTCTGCTTTCCACATTATTCCTCTCAAATCGATATTGTGGTACATTTCTACTTAAAACCCTTTTAAATCAAAATTCACCCACCAATGCTTTACTAGGTAGGGGACGAGGAAACACATATATCTTTATGACGAGCCTAACTTTACCACTATGACATACCCAGGTCTTATTTCTGTTTGTCGTCTTACAGCGCTGTATCTTGTTGTAATAACGCAAGCCTGAGATAAACTTCTCGCACAATCGCCGACAATAAGGGCACGTATAAAGACCATGGATCCGTAGGCAAGTTTCATATTTTGTGGCGGAATATATGAACCATCTTTCTCAACCTAAGCAAGGGAAAAGTTGCAAGTCCAAGTATGTTACCTGCGATGTGATTGGGTGAAATGGAAACCATACTTAATTTCTTCCAATCAAATCCCTTGTATCATAAAAGATATCCCTTGTAACAAACAGTACAATGAAAATGACTAGCAATGGGTACAAAGACACACAACTACACAAAAGCATTTTCATAGAAATCATATAACTGCAAGAAGTGGTCATCAGGGGGTAAGAAATAATATCACATGCATACATCCAGCTTTATAAGAAAATACCGAAAATTCGAACGAACAAACAATTTCTGGCAAAGGATAGTTATCACAAACAAGCTATTCATAACAGTATATTATCCATTTAAAAGAAATCTTGCATACTTAAAGTTTTGCATTAACTCATCCAAACTCTACTAATTATCATGATTGTAAAAGACATGTTATTGTTGGGGCACTATATTATAATTTGACTTCTATTTCATATTTAAAAGAGAATTGATAAACTTTTTGTTTGTTCATTATATAATCATTTGGTAACAACACAAAAAAATATGCAAAAATCAAACCTTGGCATATCTCATTAGCATAGCATCTCTCGGTACCCGGTAATTGTTGAACATAAGGAAACCATTATCCATGCCCTCGTATCCCAGCTTGTTCCCAATGTCTCCTACAGTAACGCCTGGAACCAGTAACGAATATGTTTTATAATTTAAAACAACATTTTTTCAAATTTTCAGCTTCATTTAGTACACTTCAAGGATAAATCAGCAATTTTAAGGCATTAATTCTAACTATGTGAATTGTTTTAGAGATAACTAGAAATGTGTCACAGACATGGATGCCCACGCTTTGTGATATGAGACACAGAAATGAGTGCTTATTTGCAGAAATGAGTGCTTATTTGAGATATTTCTTTGATAATATACAAATATATTCTAGACATAGACAATATACTCAAGAAACAAACATTATGTTTTATTAACAGTGACCTTCACCTTGAACCTAAGAGACTGAGTGTTGCCCATGACACATTGTCTTGTTATGGTTAGCACAGGTGCCAAGTTATTTTGAAATCCCTCCATCCGTAATAAAGTTATAGTCCAGAAAAGAAAATTCTATTTCTAGTTACAGTGACCTTCACTTTTGACCCAAGATGTTATACATGTTATAAGAAGAATTTAATTACGCAAACATATAGGTTTTTTCTCTCCTTTACTTACCTGGCAAAGGAGTGTGATCTTTCAAGCTTCTAATTTGGATGACGAATGCATGAATGCCGTGACATTTACCCTGACTATACAACTGTGCCATCAATATTACATAATTTGATGTCTTTCCCACTGAAAATGAAAACAAGCATTTGACTCAATTTATAACATTTTGGGAGCATAATCCATGCCAATGTAAAAGGAAATTTCAACTTTCACGCAAAATTTATTCCTTAGATTTGACCTAGTGACCTAGTTTTCAGTCCAAGATGACCCATATTCACATTTCAAGGACAATGAATTGTGTCTAACTTATGACTGACAAAGTGTGCGCAGACAAGCTCACCGCTTGATGATATTTATCATGAACGTTACTTACAAGCACCGGGCCAATACTTCATGGACGATCGTGTAGGACTGTGTATAACAAACTCCTCAGTCTGGGGATGATATGTTGCTGTAGTCTCTAATCCACGAATGAACGTCCCTGTAAGAGATATTTATATAAATACAGCGACACTTCAGTAATCAGACCACCATTGGTTCCGAAAAAAGTTTGTCTTAGTTGTCAGATGGTGGAGTTGAAATATGAAAGCAAAAAAATGGAAAAAAGGGCAAGAACTCGTGACAATCTCCTGTGCATTTTAATGTACTTTATAATTATACTGTTTGCATATAATTTCGCCTTAATTCTAGCTTCACTGAATTTTAGCTTTTTGACAACAACACCTACATTGAAACAATATTGCATAATAGCAAAAACACGGAAAAGAAATGATATTGTCAGCATTACTTAACTGTAAAAGGTTTTGAAAGAAGAAACTGAACACAAAAGAAAATGGAAGTGAGTTTTTGTCTGTTACACTATTTGTTAGTACCCAACAGTATAAACAACAACTATACTTTTTTTGATGCTTCACAAACATTTCTATTTGCTAAACAGTCTGAAATCACAGATTCACCAACTTTTTGTCTCATGAAAATATCCATTTAATCATATCAAGCAAAAGATAGTTTCCACATTTACAATATTTACCTCCCTTGTTCTGAACAGTCGGCCATATTGATAGACAAATTTCCTTAAAGTTTATAACGATGATAAAATCAAATCAGATACATATAAATAACATATTCATTATACTCATCTGGGCACATGACTCAGAAAGTTGAAGAAAAAGTGGTTGTCACATGCAAATTCTCTTGGTATTTTCTCAATTATCACATATTTGGAAATTACTCCTATATTTCGCTTATCACAATGGCTGATGATTAAGAAGAATGGAGGTAAATATTGTAGATGTGGGAACTATCTATAGTCCCTCTATTCATGTGAATGGCTTTAACTATGGAACACTTAGAAGGTAGATAGCTGTATATTTTACCATGGCCAAGTTCCGTCTGTGCGTATGTTCCAATGATTTTATATTGTTTGGCTGGTACCAGGTACTTTTCTATCTGTTCTTTGGTTCCCTGCTTCTCGATCGTAGGCATAAACATGACCTGATGGAGCCCAAGAGGGTTGCTTTCCTGACAAGCTGCGGCCCTGAAAGAATATAAGAATCTATGACTGGCTTCCAGTATGGACAGAACTATCCGACACGAGGGTTACTGTATTGGCAAGAATGAGGTTCTGCTGTACACAAAGCCAGTGAAAGATTCTGCACCTTTTACAAGAAGTCAAGGATAAGACTGAATGAATCAACTACAGTGTTGAGGGATATTTGCTTATAGAAACATATTATTTTACAAATTCACTTAAGTTATTATTCAATGTTACGTGAAGCATTTACAAGACATCATCAGCACAATGTTCAAAAAGTTGAATTGGTCAGTTAAAAATGAGGGTCCATAGAATGATCTAGAACTCCTTTTTAAGGAGATAGATATAAATATAGCCCAATAAATTATGCAGGAAAGATAAAGATGAAACAGGGAACACCACACACCACAATGCTTCCCCACACACCACAATGCTTCCCACACACCACAATGCTTCCCCACACACCACAATGCTTCCCCACACACCACAATGCTTCCCCACACACCACAATGCTTCCCCACACACCACAATGCTTCCCCACACACCACAATGCTTCCCCACACACCACAATGCTTCCCCACACACCACAATGCTTCCCCACACACCACAATGCTTCCCCACACACCACAATGCTTCCCCACACACCACAATGCTTCCCCACACAGATCCCATGGAAAACATCAAAAAATTAGGAGTTGAGGAGGTATAAGGGCAAACATTTATGTGAAATGGGGATTGAAGGCTTTTTCAAATGCACTATCAATCAAAAACAACCATGACAAATTTAAAGGGACAACAAGGGACAAAAAAGGATGGAATGGATGGAATATACCACAGGACAAGCTAAGAAAGCAAGTGACCACAGGATGGAATATACCACAGGACAAGCTAAAAAGCAAGTGACCACAGGCTGGAATGGATGGAATATACCACAGGACAAGCTAAGACAGCAAGTGACCACAGGATGGAATGGATGGAATATACCACAGGACAAGCTAAGACAGCAAGTGACCACAGGATGGAATGGATGGAATATACCACAGGACAAGCTAAGACAGCAAGTGACCACAGGATGGAATGGATGGAATATACCACAGGACAAGCTAAGAAAGCAAGTGACCACAGGCTGAAAGGGGGGATATACCACAGGACAAGCTAAGACAGCAAGTGACCACAGGCTGAAAGGGGGGAATAAAGCACAGGACAAGATAAGAAAGCAAGTGACCACAGGCTGAAAGGGGGGAATAAAGCACAGGACAAGATAAGAAAGCAAGTGACCACAGGCTGAAAGGGGGGAATAAAGCACAGGACAAGCTAAGACAGCAAGTGACCACAGGCTGAAAGGGGGGAATAAAGCACAGGACAAGATAAGAAAGCAAGTGACCACAGGCTGAAAGGCGGGGATATACCACAGGACAAGCTAAGACAGCAAGTGACCACAGGCTGGAATGGATGGAATATACCACAGGGCAAGCTAAGAAAGCAAGTGACCACAGGCTGAAAGAGGGGATATACCACAGGACAAGCTAAGACAGCAAGTGACCACAGACTGAAAGGGGGGAATATACCACAGGGCAAGCTAAGACAGCAAGTGACCACAGGCTGAAAGGGGGGGGGGGGATATACCACAGGACAAGCTAAGAAAGCAAGTGACCACAGGCTGGAATGGATGGAATATACCTCAGGACAAGCTAAGAAAGCAAGTGACCACAGGCTGAAAGGGGGGATATAAAACAGGACAAGCTAAGACAGCAAGTGACCACAGGCTGGAATGAAGTGGAATATACCACAGGACAAGCTAAGACAGCAAGTGACCACAGGATGGAATGGATGGAATATACCACAGGACAAGCTAAGACAGCAAGTGACCACAGGATGGAATGGATGGAATATACCACAGGACAAGCTAAGACAGCAAGTGACCACATGATGGAATGGATGGAATATACCACAGGACAAGCTTCAGAAGGCAAGTGACCACAGGCTGGAATATACCACAGGACAAGCTAAGAAAGCAAGTGACCACAGGCTGAAAGGGGGGATATACCACAAGACAAGCTAAGAAAGCAAGTGACCACAGGCTGAAAGGGGGGGATATACCACAGGACAAGCTAAGAAAGCAAGTGACCACAGGCTGAAAGGGGGGGGGGATATACCACAGGACAAGCTAAGAAAGCAAGTGACCACAGGCTGAAAGGGGGGGATATACCACAGGACAAGCTAAGAAAGCAAGTGACCACAGACTGAAAGGGGGGATATACCACAGGACAAGCTAAGAAAGCAAGTGACCACAGACTGAAAGGGGGGGAATATACCACAGGGCAAGCTAAGACAGCAAGTGACCACAGGCTGAAAGGGGGGGGGATATACCACAGGACAAGCTAAGACAGCAAGTGACCACAGACTGAAAGGGGGGGATATACCACAGGACAAGCTAAGACAGCAAGTGACCACAGACTGAAAGGGGGGGATATACCACAGGACAAGCTAAGACAGCAAGTGACCACAGACTGAAAGGGGGGGATATACCACAGGACAAGCTAAGACAGCAAGTGACCACAGACTGAAAGGGGGGATATACCACAGGACAAGCTAAGACAGCAAGTGACCACAGGCTGAAAGGGGGGGATATACCACAGGACAAGCTAAGACAGCAAGTGACCACAGACTGAAAGGGGGGGATATACCACAGGACAAGCTAAGACAGCAAGTGACCACAGACTGAAAGGGGGGTGATATACCACAGGGCAAGCTAAGACAGCAAGTGACCACAGACTGAAAGGGGGGGATATACCACAGGACAAGCTAAGAAAGCAAGTGACCACAGGCTGAAAGGGGGGGGAATATAGCACAGGACAAGCTAAGAAAGCAAGTGACCACAGACTGAAAAGGGGGGGATATAGCACAGGACAAGCTAAGAAAGCAAGTGACCACAGACTGAAAGGGGGGAATATAGCACAGGACAAGCTAAGAAAGCAAGTGACCACAGACTGAAAGGGGGGGGGGGGGGATATACCACAGGACAAGCTAAGACAGCAAGTGACCACAGACTGAAAGGGGGGGGGAATATAGCACAGGACAAGCTAAGAAAGCAAGTGACCACAGACTGAAAGGGGGGAATATAGCACAGGACAAGCTAAGAAAGCAAGTGACCACAGACTGAAAGGGGGGAATATAGCACAGGACAAGCTAAGAAAGCAAGTGACCACAGGCTGAAAGGGGGGAATATAGCACAGGACAAGCTAAGAAAGCAAGTGACCACAGGCTGAAAGGGGGGGAATATAGCACAGGACAAGCTAAGAAAGCAAGTGACCACAGACTGAAAGGGGGGAATATAGCACACGACAAGCTAAGAAAGCAAGTGACCACAGGCTGAAAGGGGGGAATATAGCACAGGACAAGCTAAGAAAGCAAGTGACCACAGGCTGAAAAGGGGGAATATAGCACAGGACATGCTAAGACAGCAAGTGACCACAGGCTGAAAGGGGGGGATATATTATGAAACTCACTCTTTGATATAAAACTCCTCAATTCCATTTTTTACATTAAGATCTTGTATTAGTTTATTCATATATACAGCTTTCTTCACCGATATGTCATAATGATCTTCCCTCTCTCGGTTCCACCATGGTGCAAAAGAATTTAAGAACTTGTCTTGAAAAACAATATTTTCTGGAAAAAAATCAGAAATAATTTATCAGAAGATACCTGAATTAAATAACATTGCTTCCACTTAAACAATTGTCTTCAAATATTATATGTTTGTTACAGTAATCTTTAACTGCCTTAAAACTGTTCAGATTCAAATATCGCTTTGATTTAATATATTTGTCACAAAGATTATCAACATTTGTCTACCCTCAGTTAATAAAGTAAATACCCGCCAATAGAAATAAGGCCATCCGTAAACAATTGTTTCCTTGCGGTTACGTGACCCGGAATTTTAACAGTGGGTAGGTAGGTAAGTGTTTTTTTTTAGATTAGCACTGTAATGGCGCAAAGACCGAAAAATAAATTTAATCGACGAACTTGAATAAATAAATTGAGTCCCAGCATTTTTCATGAGTCGTTCGCATAATTGCAAACAAACTATTTTTTCAGGATTTCAGGATACATGTATTCATTATTGCAAATAACCTATACAAAATAGTGAAAGACAAAAAAAAAGTTAATTCACTTTTAAAAAGAAAATAAATTAATTACAATGTAGTGTACAATATTATTTCAGACATACAAGTAGAGATTCTCTCAACTCTAGACTCAGTTAGCAAATGCTGTAAAATTAAAGCAAAATCTGATTTTTGTTAAATGAGGCTTTAAATTACACAAACAGTCAGGGTCATGTAGTGACTTTTGTAGCTATTAGGGTAGAGGATGACCCCTGATGCCCCTATCTGGGGACATGAAGGCACTACAAGGCAGCTGGTCAGCTCCCTTATGTATAATTTGTACATCCAGGGTGGAAAATTAAAATTTATTCTAACCACAGGAGAAATAGTACATGTACTATATATACATATACTACAGATGGGATAAAGGGAGAGAATCCATTTAACCTTAGATGAAAGTGCAAAACACTTTTACACAATGTAGTGAGTCATTGCATAATGATAACAGTAGAGTTGACAATTAAAGGGTATAAATTAGACTGTTGGTTCACATTCCAATTTGTGAACTGAATGTAAATATGCAAGTTTGTTTGCAAATTTGGCTGTGCTTGATTTTTTACATTTCAATAATTCTCTGATAAACAAATTGATAGTATTAATAGAATCCCTATCATCAATTTATTTTTCATTTATCCAAATGATGTTAAGCACGAAGACATGCGTATGTGTGTTTCACTAGCTATGCCCCTGAAAAGAACACTTTATTTGACAGAATTTAAGTTTACTTATGGTACAAAAGTAAGACTAATAAGGGATGTAGCCAAACAGCCTGCCAGACTGATTGCCTGCTGGACTGACTGATTCACTGAATGACTGCCAGACTGAATGAATGACTGCCAGACTGAATGAATGACTGCCAGACTGACTGACTGCATGACTGACTGCAAGACTACAAGACTGACTGAATGACTGCCAGACTGACTGACTGCAAGACTGACTGACTGCAAGACTACAAGACTGACTGAATGACTGATTGAATGACTGACTGACTGCAAGACTGAATGAATGACTGCCAGACTGCAAGACTGATTGAATGACTGCCAGACTGATTGAATGACTGACTGACTGCAAGACTGATTGAATGACTGCCAGACTGATTGAATGACTGACTGCAAGACTGAATGAATGACTGCCAGACTGACTGACTGCAAGACTGAATGAATGAATGACTGCCAGACTGATTGAATGACTGACTGACTGCAAGACTGAATGAATGACTGCCAGACTGATTGAATGACTGACTGACTGCAAGACCGAATGAATGACTGCCAGACTGACTGACTGCAAGACTGATTGAATGACTGCCAGACTGATTGAATGACTGACTGACTGCAAGACTGAATGAATGACTGCCAGACTGACTGACTGCAAGACTGACAAACTGATTGAATGACTGCCAGACTGACTGCAAGACTGACTGCAAGACTGCAAGACTGACTGACTGCAAGACTGACTGACTGCAAGACTGACTGACTGCAAGACTGACTTAATGACTGCCAGACTGACTGAATGCAAGACTGAATGAATGACTGACTGCAAGACTGACCGCCAGACTGAAAATAACTGCAAGACTGACTGACTGCCAGACTGGCTGCCAGACCGGAAAATGTCAAAATGTGAAATAAGGTATACATGCGTAGGGTCTTATTATATGACTACTCAGTCTGTACTAACGTTTAGGGAAGCAGGCCTGGATTCACCCAGTCGGCTGTGGAGTGACCTTTTTCTATTCCTAATACAAAATTATTTCCACTGATTAGGTCTAAATCTTACTACTCTATTAGCACTTTAAATGCAATACTGTAGTATCACTTAAATTCGCAGGGATGAAATTTCACGCAAACAGCAAAAAGGCAGTTTCGCGCGGGCCTAAATTCGCGCGTTTTAAATTTTTGAAGAAAAAAATCAGACAAAAATGACGGTATCGCAGCGGGTGTTATTATTTCATACATCCGTATCATAAGCTGTAAATAGCAATATTCTGCGTATTAACTCGTAAGTTGGGCGTTATCTCTGTAATAGTCGCCAATTAACAATTTTTTTGCCAATTGTCATATCTGAATACAATAGAAACGTGTGAAACTTGAATAAACAACATGACTAGCGAGGTTCGCGTCATATTTTGATCAGTGTCACCAAGCGCTTGATTCCCTGGTTATTTCAGCGAACCAGTCGGGAACAAATTAAAACATACCCCATAACAATACGACAAACAATATGACATGTCCAACTATTAATTGGCGTTAATTGACACGACTGTACGAATTGTTTCAAGAATTAAAGTATGAAGAAAAAAGTTGCAGTGCGTGCAATCCGGATGACAACGATTTTATGCAGTTGTGTATAAACATCGTAAACAAAGAAAAATCAATTTATGAATTAATGTTCCATTTAAACCACTCTTACGTACTAGTAATCAAACTGTGTCAAAATATTCCATGTTCCTAATTATTCCACACAGATTATCAGAAAAAACAGCGACAAATTATGAAAAGAAAAAACAAAAGTGCATATACACACATTTTCGGACAGTCAAAAATTCGGATAGCCATGTTAGTTTCGAAAGTTTAATAATCGTGCGGACTTAAATTCGCGCTTCATCTCTAGCGCGAAATATGCGAAAATTAGACCTGCGCAAATTCAAATGATACTACTGTACATTGATTAAAATGGTCGATTTCCTCTTGTATACTACCAGTATAGCCAAAGCAAGTGTCATAAAATTTGGCCCCCCTGGTGTGCTCATTGGCCTTGAGACTGTCAAGAAGAATCCTATGCTTTTCACTCTACATCAGCCAGAGGCTTACAATTTCCTTATCATGCCTATATATATACATAAATTGAAAGCGTCTGTAAAACACAGATTATTGAGCATCATACCTAACAGAGACAGATGTCTGTTGTGGTGGTGTTTTAGTGATAAACAATTGAAGAGGAGTTGTAAAAACTTGACACCTGATATGACTGAATTCATTCAAATTTTCTTAAAATATTTTAATCAATTCAATAATTTATGGAAGGGAATGTAATACTTGGGCTTAAAGATTTGCAAAATAAAGAATTTAATTTTTTCCAGAATAAGCCTCCTTTCATATTTTCACATTTTCTTTAAATTTTGTTTAAAATAACTAAAGGTACAATTATACTTTAACATCAGACGAATGGGCACACACTTTACGGGTAAATCTCATGTGAAGATGGTAACTAAAACAAAATGCCAAAAAATGATTATTTTCTAAGGTTATGATATTTAAATGTTTGTTATCAGATATTAAAAAAGAAATAATAAAATGTAAATCTATTTCCATTCTAGTCACTTAAGGCTTATTTTACTTCACCACCAGAAACCCATAGGGCGAGCGTGCAGTATCATAAATTTCCTGGGTTAAATCACGGACAAATATGTCCGTGGTTATATACTAACCAGTACAATTATGTTCTTCGAATTACATGTAATGTGTTTGCCTCTGACAGGGCTCGAACCATGACCTCCTGTTTTGAAGGCTGATGCTCTACCACTTCAGTTATTATCGTTGACAATTATTTTATGCCGGAGATTATATACACATTCATGGTATTTCAAGGAGCATACCTAAATCTGTTTGTAGTTAAAGTATATAAGAGGTTAACAGTTCCTTAGTGCTCCCTGATCATGTGTTAAGGTGGTGGTGTCCCTGGAAATTTGTTGAAATGTTGGTACTTGTATGAATTGGTCGTTCAGTATTTTTAACAAGATAATAGTAGTGCAATTCTCATGAATGAGTCCTCAAAATTTAGACCCCGAAATGCACCAGAAGCCACCATTTCATTCCTCTATTGTAAACATAATCAGGGGGAGATCGCCCGGACGCCCCGTAATGGAGGGGTGATTTATCCTCATGCATGGCCCACCCAAGTCTGAAATTTCTGGAACCGGGCCTGGGGGGTTGTGGTTTTGCGCCCCACATTGAACTTACTTTTTCCAACTTGCTTAACTTCACATTTAATTAAACCTATTATTCAAAACCTTATAAATAATTTCATCATGCATGAAACTTTGACAAACGTGACATATCGTCCTAATTAGTGACCTCAATTCCCGTATGAGAGGTAAATTATGCAATCTAATAAACCAATGAGAAGATAAATGAAAAAATACTTACGCAAATATCGACGACGTCTGACCATACTTTTTCCATTGTACAACAATTCAGTCAAATTTTCTGCATCAAAAGTAGCTGACTTTCTTTCCTTTTGTAAATCTGCGTTGACAGCCATGTTTACACCGCTGTGTTCGTGCTTGATTGCAATAATGAACAGTGATCTGAAGAGAACAAGTTTTTATCAGAATGTTTGTTCCACTTTTTAACCGAATTAAGAAAATGGCGCGTAGTGACGACATGTCATTTTTCACGTACGCCAAAAAGGCCTGTACATTTTGAAGTTTGATTTCGTAGTCAAGGATGGTATTGAACACAACGTTAAATGTTCCAAATAAACGACTATAGCTACTCAATGTTCGTGCTTTGATAAAATAGCATGTCGCCTGATTTGCTCTTCTAAGATGACTACTATATATTTGGTATTTTGCAACCATCCATATTGCAGTACATTTTACAATTAAAGTGTTACATTCAACTGTTTATGCCAATAGTTATTTGGTGACTGCATTCAGAACTGAAATCCAGGAACTTATTCCTATATGGGATGCTGACCATCACAGAAAGCCCTACATTTATATATGACCTATGGAACCTATATGGGATGCTGGCCATCACAGAAAGCCCTACATTTATATATGACCTATGGAACCTATATGGGATGCTGACCATCACAGAAAGCCCTACATTTATATATGACCTATGGAACCTATATGGGATGCTGGCCATCACAGAAAGCCCTACATTTATATATGACCTATGGAACCTATATGGGATGCTGGCCATCACAGAAAGTCCTATATTCATATATGACCTATGGAACCTATATGGGATGCTGACCATCACAGAAAGTCCTATATTCATATATGACCTATGGAACCTATATGGGATGCTGACCATCACAGAAAGCCCTCTATTTATATATGACCTATGGAACCTATATGGGATGCTGACCATCACAGATAGCCCTATATTCATATATGACCTATGGAACCTATATGGGATGCTGACCATCACAGAAAGCCCTACATTTATATATGACCTATGGAACCTATATGGGATGCTGACCATCACAGAAAGCCCTACATTTATATATGAACTATGGAACCCATGCCAGCATGTTTTGCAAAACCGATCTTGGTCCAGTACAGAACTTTATGATCAGCACATATCACTAGACAAACGTCACATGGTAGCATATGAACAAATGATATCCGTACACACGTTATATGCATACAATGGCGAGCATTTATAGAAATACATTTAATCAATACAATGAGATTAACAAGTATATAGTTAATAATTGTTGGTGCATATGGGTCGCCTATAGATCCAACATGGCAAACTAAATTGGTCTCATTTCATATTATACATATTCATAGTTTGATTGATGGATGTCCCATACAAATAACAAAACTAGCCATTTTTACGGTGCATGGTTTATTAACTTGGCTGACAGATGATATGGCACACTATATATGGTCCCTGATGGCACCTGGAACACACTATATACGGTCATTGATGTCACCTGGAACACACTATATATGGTCCCTGATGGCACCTGGAACACACTATATACGGTCATTGATGTCACCTGGAACACACTATATACGGTCATTGATGTCACCTGGAACACACTATATATGGTCCCTGATGGCACCTGGAACACACTATATACGGTCGCTGATGGCATCTGAAACACACTATATATACGGTCCCTGATGGCACCTGGAACACACTATATACGGTCATTGATGTCACCTGGAACACACTATATACGGTCATTAATGTCACCTGGAACACACTATATATACGGTCCCTGATGGCACCTGGAACACACTATATATGGTCCCTGATGGCACCTGGAACACACTATATATGGTCCCTGATGGCACCTGGAACACACTATATATGGTCCCTGATGGCACCTGGAACACACTATATATGGTCCCTGATGGCACCTGGAACACACTATATACGGTCCCTGATGGCACCTGGAACACACTATATACGGTCCCTGATGGCACCTGGAACACACTATATACGGTCCCTGATGGCACCTGGAACACACTATATACGGTCCCTGATGGCACCTGGAACACACTATATATACGGTCCCTGATGGCACCTGGAACACACTATATATGGTCCCTGATGGCACCTGGAACACACTATATATACGGTCCCTGATGGCACCTGGAACACACTATATATGGTCCCTGATGGCACCTGGAACACACTATATATACGGTCCCTGATGGCACCTGGAACACACTATATATGGTCCCTGATGGCACCTGGAACACACTATATATGGTCCCTGATGGCACCTGGAACACACTATATAACGGTCACTGATGTCACCTGGAACACACTATATACGGTCACTGATGTCACCTGGAACACACTATATACGGTCACTGATGTCACCTGGAACACACTATATATGGTCCCTGATGGCACCTGGAACACACTATATACGGTCCCTGATGGCACCTGGAACACACTATATACTGTCACTGATGTCACCTGGAACACACTATATACGGTCACTGATGGCACCTGGAACACACTATATACGGTCACTGATGTCACCTGGAACACACTTTATAACGGTCCCTGATGGCACTAATTAAGTAGCCGTGCAATGCCCAGTTACCTCACTTGTTACATAAGTATTCATAAGTTTACGATGTACAGTAATTTCTAGATGTTTCAATGTGAAAGAAAATGATTTTTTTTATTATTGAAGCATATTTAAATATATTTTTATACCATAAAATCAAAGACCTAAATACTTAAATATTTAGGTCTTTGATAAAATGATGTTATCTGTACAGCTATAAATTGCTTATAATTTTGTGTCACGAAAATCAATAATACCGTGAAATTATTTAGAGGTTTTAAAGCACAGAAATGCAACTGTCACATAATGTCACAATATCTGATCATTTGAGTTCACATTTTGCCGTGTCCATCGAAGGATAAGTGTAATAAATATTAGATGTGGGGATTTTGAGGGTCCATCGGCGATCCTGACCGTACTATATTTTCAATACGGCATGGTTGGATTTTACCCCCATCTTCTTGTAAGGATTATTTCCCTTAGCGGAAATAAGTTTATTGACAAAATGGGAGTATTTTAGCTGAAATCCACTGCAACGAAGAACACACTTATATACTATTCTTCGTTCCAGCAAATATCGACCGAAAGATCAGGTAGGGTCATTTCTTAGAAATATTTTTTAATGGTAATACATTTTCGTAATTTTGTGTCGTATTTTAAACTTGTCAAAAACCATCGTCGCTGTTTGTGACCCATAATCGTTTACTGTATAAATGTCCCGTTTATTGTTTAAACTAATTTACGCCGATTGAGAGACAATTTCTTAGCACCAATATATTAATTATTCACGATGAATGTCTTACTAAGTCAAGGTCCATGCTACTGTGCTGTTGTTTCTTTAATGTACTTTATTTATATTAAAGTGTTGCAGTGTGGGGTAAGTCAACCAACCATACTAGTGTTTTAATCAGTACGTTCCTGCCATATTTAGGACTGTGAATACCTTGCAAAAATCTTGCCCATCCGCCAAGCCTAATCAAGAAGGAATTGGCTATGATTACGTGACCGGTAGTCCCGTAATCGTAGATAATGAACACTGTACAGGCTACGATTAAGGGAGCTTGTAACATCTGTGTAATCAACAGTATTACCACTGACAATCATTGAACAGTGTGATTTACTAACTGACAAATTACCTGCGATATAATGTACTTAACTCGGTTACTCTTTAAGCTGAATAATACCGAATAATACCGGATAATAACGAATAATACTGAATAATTTGAAATAACTATTGTATAATACATTTATTTTTCAAATAATACTCATAGTTTTATACTTTTATGTGATATGAATATGGTATGCAAAACATGTTTTTGGCATATATATGGTGGTCTCAAAATGTCTGTTTCATATATTTTTGAGTGACCTCCCCTGAGAAGGTATGGATTGTTTCTCTTGGTTTAATTTAGCGATATTGGTCCATCAAGTAGTCTTCAGATGCAAAGTATATACACTTTTGATCCGTGTCCTGATGAATTATAAGTTATATCAAAATCATATAGACAGAAACAGAAAAGATTAGTCATATGAAAAAGAGTTTGTTTGAACATAAGCTTGTAACCATATCGCAAAATATAACAGTACCTGATCGACGTCTTCGTAGAATAGTATGTTAGTTAAGTTATAAATAAACGTGGAAAAGAACTTAAAGGAAATATTTGTTGCCTTTGATGTAATACCAAAAAGGTAGTAAATCAATTGTGTTCTTCTTTGTTCTAGGCATTTATAATGTTGTTTTTTTTTTATCTGAAATAGCGTTCACAGGTATGCAGAATTTTTCCTCAATTAAATAGGTTGGAGCATTTGTCGAATATCACTTAGAAGTTAGAAGCAAACAACTTTATTGGACCTTCATTTACGTGTGAAATTAACTGCATAAAAGCACCTACACCCTTTAAGTATTCTCTCATTTTTACCGAATAGATTGCGGACTTGTATCTTGAATCAGATATAATGACATGATTCATGAAAATGAATATGAAAACATAACCTGTTTGTTTGTTGGTATTTCATATATAATAAAGCTTGTAAGTATACTCGCTATATATTATATATATATATAAAAATCGAACAGTGAAAATAATTCATCAAACTACAGATCAGACACATTTTTCAAAGCATTTTATTACATATTTACACATTGACTGTCTAAGGACCAAGTGGCAAAGCAACCACTGTACAGAGGGAGACAAATTTTGGATATCATAAAATGCTTGATTACGGCATTGAATCAAAACAATAAAAATGTACATTTTTACACCATATTCATATATATTTCACCTAAAAGTACACGACTGAGTATTATTTCCAAAATAAATGTATTATTCGGTAGTTATTTCGAATTATCCGGTATTATTCGGTTTTAAGAGCAACCCTAATTAACTTATTAAAAAAATAAAGAATGCGGTCACTGACTCACTCCGTAAAAAATTAATATTGACAAATGAAATGTTATTGTTATCTTTGTTAGGACCAAATATTTTTTGGAAGAAATTATCATCCATTATTGTCATTATCTATATATATAATATTATACATAAATATGTATAGCATTAAACAAACTCTGTCCATTGTAGCCTTTACAGCATTGATTATCTACTATTATGGGATTCCCGTAATCCTAGAACAAGAGTCTAGGATTACGGTTCTGTAATTGTACTCTGCCAATCAAGAAATCGCGCATTGCAACGTTTTATATTCATGTAGTGATTTACCTTATCAGCAACACTTGGTCAAATTCTTGTCACCTGTAAAGTTCGAATTAAACATTTTCAATGCTACACAGGGCTTCCATTCGAACCTTGAGTTGACCCTATGACCACTAGAATTTCCAGAAGGCCACATTTTGACCCATAGGATTCCGGCTGAAGGGTCAATGGTAAAATCTGGTGAAAAATTATCCAAGTGACCCTTGAGATTCAGCACCTAGTGAAACCCCTGAACATACAAAATGTAACAAGTACTGTAGACTCAACACTTATTTTAATAAAATTAGTAAATTATGTGGACAACGATTACACTGCAATCATGACTTTATGTGAACTCAGTGCTGTGCATACTTGTGTTAAATATAGAAGGAATCAAGTGGTCACTTACCAGTGATATTTTTTGTTAAACTTTACAGCTAACATTTATTTTTCCCCAAAAAAGTGTCCTTTTGTCCCAAAAAGTAAAAAAGATGCCTTTTTTACCATCCTGAAAAGAGGGAAAGTAATAATACATTCAGCAAAAGCAGGAAATTAAAACATTTACAGTGTTTTTTTTGGGGCCGAAATTCGGACCCATTCCCCTCACTCAAAAGTATGTTTTTTTCCCCTTTTCTCAGTAAAAATTCCCCTCCTACAGCTTTTTTTTTAAATTGGAGATATGTTGCCAGTATTGTTGATATTTTTAGTCAGAAAGATAGAAACATTGACCTGTAATGAGACTAACCAATCTGTTAGCATATTTACATGTTTACATCACTGCAACAAAGAAGTGTAGTGAATATAGACATATAAATGTATACTTTAAATGCACATTTTCCCCTCACAACGCTATTTTCCCCTATTTAAGGGCCCCGCCACCATTCCCCTAGAAGTGAAAAGAAACACTGATTTATGAGTAAAATAATCATGCTCTTATTTTCCTAAATTTGGGACTTATCACGCATATTTTCCCAATCGAAAAGGCACAGGCAGTAAAATTATTTTCCAAAAAAATCACTGCTTGCCAGTGTGTGTAAGGTGTAACATACTTTGCATTTCTAGTTGATGCTCTATCTAAATAACTACTGCTTATTGAAGTTGAATCATAGAACCTTACATTTTTCAAACGTGGGTCCTGGGGCTCCCACAATGGCATATTTGGGTATCCATGGTAAATTATGGCATTTGAATAACGTAAAGTGCTGATTGCTGAAACTGCCTTATTGGATGCTTATTGGTTCCGCGCATACACACCTGTTCATAAATGTGTATCCTCGGTCTGAAAATAGCATCCAGGATGGGCAAAATACGTGTCCGGGAAGTCTGTTCTCATGCAAAATTTAAACCTTCATTCTATTTTAGTGTTCAATATAGAATACATCATTGAGACTCACCCTGGCAATGGTTACCAGCTGCGACAGATCAAGGACATTCCAAGAGATTTAAGTGAAAAAAATGAACAAGAAAGGGTCTATCACTGCTAGAACTTTAGAAAAGCTCGGATTTGGGTAAGTCTATTTGATAATGTAAATGATTTCTTATTGGTTTTTGACAGTTTTTGGGGGTGGCTGAAATTCGGCCCCTTGTCCTAGAATTCTAGAAAATATTTTTTCACCCTATACATATTCCCCGCATCACTGATCTTTTAATTTTCTAAGTACTTTGTAATGATATCCTCAAAATATTTCAATTTAATTTCAATGATTCCATTTGATCATGGAGTTGACCATTTGACCCCTGGAATTTCCAAAAGGCCAAATTTTGACCTTTAGGATTCTGGCTGAAGGGTCAATGTTTTCTCTAAATAATTATACCTATTTCAGCTATAAATGGAAAAATCTGGTAAAAAATTATCAAAATGACCCTTGAGTTTCAAACATAGTGAAAATGTGCAATAGCATACATGTACATTATTTTATAAAAGCTTTTTTAAGAGGTTTATGTAAATGATAATACCCTATGAGATTATGATAATCTCTGGGTATGAAAGGATGGCTAATGGTAGGTGCTGACAGTATATCCGTTTTTATTTGGGTTGAAAGCATGACTATTTTTAAGTACCCCTTTTATGTGATTCCCAAGGGTCCCAGTTCCCTATTCTATGGTAAACCTTTGTTTTGCACCCCAAGAACGTCAAATGTTTACCATATGGTTTGTAATAAATGCACTTGTACAGAATAATAGCCATGCCTTTCCTTTCTAGACTTTTGATTTCGATTTTTGATCATTGATGTATTGAAATCAATAAGCCCATCAGACTATTCAACTTCCTATATAGGTGGGCATAGGACTGACAAACGTAGTGTGAGTTTCGAACACAGAATATATTTTTGACCTTACATTTAAATTTTCTCTTTCGTAAAATCTGATATTATTTGTTATAAGAAGTAGACCAGTATGAGAAAGCAGTTATAAATGTCTCCATCCGATCCAAATTCATGTAACTGCACTTGTGGTGAAACATAAAACTAACTAAAGTGTCAACCCATAAACAATTCATGTGTTAACTTGATGAACATTGAGCACTTAAACATTTTCTGAAGTTTGTTCATATCGAATTACACACAAACATGTTGTCAGGTATTCTACATTTTACATCTGTTCCCCAGTTGTCACACAAACATGTTGTCAGGTATTCTACAATACATTTTACATCTGTTCCCCAGTTGTCACACAAACATGTTGTCAGGTATTCTACAATACATTTTACATCTGTTCCCCAGTTGTCACACAAACATGTTGTCAGGTATTCTACAATACATTTTACATCTGTTCCCCAGTTGTCACACAAACATGTTGTCAGGTATTCTACAATACATTTTACATCTGTTCCCCAGTTGTCTAGTGTCAATCACTCACATGTATTCAAATTCCATTGAATTTAACCATCACAGCCGTTACCAGTTTGGTTTAATACAAATGTGAAACAAACAATTCCAAGTCCCTCGATCCTTCATTATTAGGGGCAAATATGGGCCCCGTTCCTTTATCAGAAAGTGTCTATTTCCCCCCATTCTTATTCAATTTCCCCCTCAGAGCCAAAAAAAGACTGGAAAAATACTTTTTTAACAAAAACAATAGATTTTCTGACAAGCAGACATAATATCTGAGTGCAACTGTATGAGAATTATTTGTGTCTACGTGGGTATGACCTGATGCTAGTGGCTTACAATTTGATTTTAATGTATGACAATTATTGTATAAATATTTTTTGCCTGTAAATATTTCTAGTAATTTTAGTAAGAACAAGGCATCACACTTCTAAAATTTGCTATTCAATTTCACTCTGAAGGCATCACACTTTTAAAGTCTTCTCAAATTCTTGGCTAAGTATGATTAAAACTACTGATATAATGAGCAATGGCATTGTAGATAAAGGTCATCATCATGTTGCAGCTTTAAATTCCTGTATCACCTGAACAATGTGTATGCATATGACAACTTATATTTGAATGTGTTTGTTTATAGCTTCGTTACTTTTCTTTAAATACTTTGTCAGAGATTGTTTGTGTCCAGAATGAAGAACAGTATTGATCCTTTGTGTAATTAATCATTGAAACGCTGAATCTTCTAAATGAGCATTATTAAGGCTTACAGCAAAGTCATGAAACACTGCTGGATTTACAGCAAAGTCAGGAAACACTGCTGGATTTACAGCAAAGTCAGGAAACACTGCTGGATTTACAGCAAAGTCAGGAAACACTGCTGGATTTACAGCAAAGTCATGAAACACTGCTGGATTTACAGCAAAGTCATGAAACACTGCTGGATTTACAGCAAAGTCATGTAACACGGCTTGATTTACAGCAAAGTCATGAAACACTGCTGGATTTACAGCAAAGTCAGGAAACACTGCTGGATTTACAGCAAAGTCAGGAAACACTGCTGGATTTACAGCAAAGTCATGAAACACTGCTGGATTTACAGCAAAGTCAGGAAACACTGCTGGATTTACAGCAAAGTCATGAAACACTGCTGGATTTACAGCAAAGTCAGGAAACACTGCTGGATTTACAGCAAAGTCAGGAAACACTGCTGGATTTACAGCAAAGTCAGGAAACACTGCTGGATTTACAGCAAAGTCAGGAAACACTGCTGGATTTACAGCAAAGTCAGGAAACACTGCTGGATTTACAGCAAAGTCAGGAAACACTGCTGGATTTACAGCAAAGTCAGGAAACACTGCTGGATTTACAGCAAAGTCAGGAAACACTGCTGGATTTACAGCAAAGTCAGGAAACACTGCTGGATTTACAGCAAAGTCAGGAAACACTGCTGGATTTACAGCAAAGTCAGGAAACACTGCTGGATTTACTGAATTGAGCACTGAATATTTTATAAGCTTCAGTAAAACCTCACTTAAAGACCACCTCAAAATTATGAACACAAGTTCTAAGTTTTACTATTAAAGTATTTTGCTCTTTATTCAACCTCGATATTAAACCCACCTCATTAAGAAGACCGGTTTTCAAGGGTCCAAAGAGTGGGTCTTGTTAATGTGGTTTTATTGTATAGATATCATTATACAGTACAGTGTTTTTTTCCAGTATGGGGCACTGCCCTTTTTAGAGAGGAAAAACTAGGATCTTGAAGGAAAAAGAGGGGAAAATAATTAAAATTACTAAGTATACATTTCTGTTGGCAAACCTTGTATTTATTAACTTTCTACAGCAAATGACTGATCAATATCAAGTAATAATAACATGATATTACTAATATCAGGTCAATATGAATATTTCAGAGTTTCTGGACTGTAAATGTCAACGGAGACAAATTGCAGCCCCAAAAGGAGGCTCATTTTGATAATTGATTACCAGATTTTACCATTTTATTGCCAAAATGCCTATAACTTACAGTAAATGTTGAGCCTTTAGCCAGAATCCTTAGGGTCAAAATGTGGCTTATTGGAAATTTCAGGGGTCACCTTGAAGAACCCCTGTACATCTTTATAACAAAAGTGTGTTACTATAGTTATGCACCAAATCCTTGCAGTGGCAAAGGGTTAATTTTGTACAGATTTTTTTTGAGAACAAGAATTTCCTGTAAATGTTTGCTATAGACGAAGTCCAGAATTCGCTAAAAATGGATTTTTACTATGGGTACAAACAAATAGATGTTCAGTCAGACGTTCAATCCTGTCTTTGTTTTCATTGCAATTTGAGCATGGTGTTAATAACAGTTTATTGTTGTTTGTACCGCAAGATTAGCAGGGAAACCCCATTATCTATACCAACCCATAGTAAATCCATTATTAATACTTTGATGACAGATGACAGAATGTTTGCCTATCAATTTTTATCTCTGTCCGTGATATAGGTCTGTAAATTAAATTTGTGTCAATATTCTGTTTTTCTCATTTTTCGTGTTTTGTTCACATTCCTGACATATGTGATTGATACATTTCTTAAATCTCTACCAAATACTCCCAGAAAAAGACACTTTTCAGGAAATGGAATATATTTACAACATTATTTATAATTATACATTGATCACAATCGATGCTCAGTCACGATCATGACCGATCATATGAATACACTTTTTATATGTGTTCTGGGACTCCGACATTTGCAAATTTGGAGACCTTGATAAATTTTGGGGGTCCTCAGAGATACGTTTTGGCTGTGAGCTTTTTTCATCAAGTCATTGTGATCATGCATTACTGATACACTTGAGGCGATATTGGACTTAAGAAAAGGCGTTTAAATAATTTGAAGTGCCAATTTGCCAAACTGGATTAATCGTACGCTTGCGGGTCCGAAGGATGCACATCTGTTCATAAATGAGAGTCCTCGGCCTGACAAATTGCATCAGAGACGCTGAAATCACGGATCCGAGAAATCCCTGGGTAGTCGTTCAATGAGCTTAGGTTTTGTTGTAATTTGTTACGATGCTTACAAAATTGCGATATTTACCAGTAAGATGGACGCTTGTTGCTTAAAATCTTTAAAGCGTAATTTTTAAACTTGAGGGAATTTTTTATGACCTTACCTGCTGCAGAGAATTTTTTCCCCGGTCGTTACGTAAGAAGCAAGATAACAAATGATTATTGTTGTAGAATTATCAATTGAAGATATCGTCATGTTATCCACAGTATTTAAGCGGCTTTCAGGCTAGACGTTTGTAATGAAAAATCATTGCGTTGACAACCTTGGTGCACTGATAAACAGCTTTAGCTGTCTAAAAATTCGTATCATATAATGACATATTGAAATGTTTTCAAATTTATTTTCTTATAATGTTTATTGATAAGGTTTTAACAATTTATAAAATTTAGGGTCATGAACCCACTTTTACCGTAATTTCTCTAAAGAGAATGACCATGTTTCAAAAATTTAACAACAGATGTGGTTGTCATTGGTAATTACAGTTGAACCGCATTTATTCAACAACCTTCTATCCGAGTACTTGGTATCATCCAAATATCAGGTCCTGATGTATCTTCTTAGGCACGTCAAACTGCAATGAGCTGTTAGAAACTGTGCAATATTCGAAATGAAATTTCGGACTTGATGAATTCTGAACAAGGTCCATATATCTTCTATGATTAGCGAACCCTGTTATACTACTTTAAGTCACAACATAGGGGTCTGATGTTTTAAAACCTGAATTTGTCCTCACTTATTGTGATCTTCAGTAATTCTATCAAATCTTCTCCAGAATTTCAGGTCCAGTAACTTGCACCAAACATTCTATCTAGAGTCATGGCCCTTAAATTGCTGATATTTTGCCACATTAACTTGAAGAAGTAAAAGGTCATATGGTTTGGTTAAAATATTTATATAAAAACGTATGTTGGTATTTCTCCTTCCTTCTTCCTATAGCTCTTAGATCAACTTTACATATTTCTTCCTTATTCGTTTTAACAGGTTAATAAATACTGTTATTATTATACTATATTCAGTGAATGTACAACATTTTGAAGATTATATAACCTTATAAGGGTGAGGCCATTCCAAAATGAATCTATGTTTAGCATCAGGTGCAGTTTTCAGAACCTGTTATGCATCAGGCAGAAAAAAAAGGAAGTTACAATAAACAAGAAACATCTTGAAAAAAGATGGTCAGCACAATTTGAACGTTAAGATTTGTTGTGCAACATAAAAAATGCCCAGATGTTATGATTGCTGGTCACTCCAGATCCAAAATGGATTTTGGTAAATTCAGCGAAATTCCCTGGTTTTGGTAAGGTAGCGTTACCCCTTATCAAAGATTAACAAATCCGTGTCAAGGTTACAAACGTACAGTTGAAGAGAAGTTGGTTAAACGTAAGATTTCATTGGTTTACACTACACTGATATGCAAATAGCAAAGCCATTAACGTCCGGCTGTGCCAAAAAATATATTTGTCAGATATAGTTCTTAGTGGAAATTAATTACCCCTGCACTTGTTACAATAAAGGGACTCTTAGTAGGACAGCTATGGTACTTCCTAGTGGAACCCCTGCACTTGTTACAATAAAGGGACACTTAGTAGGACAGCTACGGTACTTACTTACACTTCACAATATAATGTGTACGATGACCTTAACAGGTCTGACATGGAACAAACAGATAGCTTATCTGATACATGTACCACCTAGGAGTTGAAATTAAAGATTTATTTTGATATGAGAATTATTACGACATTGGTAGAGTTTATTGTTGCATCTTGCATAACGCTCTCAATAGTGGTGTTTACATAAGGTTTTAGTTGATGGATTTGTTGGATTATATGTTGCTAATCTTTTGTTGAATATTTGGTGTACATCTTTTACTTATTGAATATGAAGACTCGCATTCTACTACAAAGGTAAATATTAAAACTTCACCTCAGTGCAAGCGTGTGCTATAGTATGTCGCGATAATACTGCAGTATGTTTTTTTTACTGTTGCAAATGCACAAAAATTGGAGAAATTTCCAGGGAAATGTCTTCGAATAATTTTATGGGGCAGAGAATTTTTTTGTGCTGAGTGGATGTAAAAATATTGAAGACTGAGTTTTCAGGGCACTTTTGTTTCAGAAGTTTATAAAACGTTGTTCATGGTATTATCAATAGGATTTGCAATGCAATGCTCATGACTGCGAATCGTCGCATTAGTTCCAGAATCCCATAACTTGTTCTTCGTCTTTTTGAGAAAAGCAGTTTTACTCTCCAGTAGTTTTACATGCAGGGTAATGGAATTGCATTTATTTAAATTATGTGCATTCCATAACAATATAGGTAGTACAGAACTGATAGAAAGAGCTTGGAAAGACGGTTTCAAGGATACCAAAATACTCAAAATCGCTAGAAATTGAGTTACAGGGTTCTGGAAATAGGGCGATGAAATGTTGACAGTCTCTGTGGTATGAACGGTATTAACAATAGCAAGTTTAATAGGGTAAATGTCATCTAAGACATTACACTGACATACAAGAAATGCATTGATGCAAAGCATCCAAGGCCGCTGCAAAACTGGTGCACAATGTTTTGGAATAGCGTAATGGCGGAAAAATGTTTTGGAATAGTCCATTTTCATACTATCATTGGCGTGTATTTCCTTTTAAAAACACCGTGACTTGAATAAATATCAACGTTACAAGTACCAATGTGTTAATATTGATATAAGCAAATTGAAAATGAAGATTTTTATAATTAATTTTTTATTATTTTATCTTCGACACCTAACACACATGCTGTTTATGTTAGGGATGTCAACGAATATTCGAATATTCGAATATTCGTTTTATCTTCGAATATTCGAATCCTGTTTCAATATTCGAATATTCGAAAAAATATACTTAATAAAAATTTTATGAAAAATAAAAATTGTTCTTTGTTTATTTATTTGCCGACCCCGATTTGTGTAAGATAGTATGAGAGTAATAAAGGATGTTGTGGCTGATGTTGAAATATACGCGCTTGTAAAAGTGTCATTGTGTATATTGGGGGGTGCTTGTATAATTGTATATCGTCGGGTGGTGACATTTTGTCTCTTTCGATAATCCGTTAATTACTGGCCGTTTGTAACAGTTTGATAGTCCATAGTCTCAAATAGAAGAAAGTAGGTGTCTAATTGTCGGTATTTTTATTGTTGACGAAAGGTGTAAAAAGTAGGCAGTTGAAACCACCGACAGGGACTTGAGTTAATGACTCACTTTTTAATTAAGGAAGATCAAAGATGGAATTGAGAAAAGAAACATGCCGAAAAATGGGGTGACGGGAAACAACATAATTTGCATCACGTAGATCATATCATCCAATCAAAATGACTGTTTAAAAACATTTTACTCAAAATACAACGAGTTGCCAAGTTGTCATGTTCTTGATTTCGTATATTTATGAATGCATAAATGATAAACGTTGTTCAATACTTGTAATAAAACTTGAAAACACAATGGGTTGTTATTACATCTTAAAAATAACAGAACTGATTCTTTTTTTCATGCTTAATTTGCAAAATAATGAACAATTGACGAAAACAAAACATATTTTAAAACACTTCACAAAGATATTCATAAACACGAATATTGGCATTCTGAAGCTGATCTGTTAACTGCAATAACTTCATTCGTCAGAGTCTTAACTTCCGGTGAAAACGAAAGTAGAATACACACAGCACGTAAGGAACTTTGGTAAATGAAATATTTTTATTTTTTATTTTGTCTAAGTTGTGTCGAACGAATATTCGAATATTCGTTCGAAATGAAAAACGAATATTCGAATACCTGATTTGCTATTCGTTGACATCCCTAGTTTATGTAGAATCGTCCTATTTTTCGGGGATCAGCAAGTATTTATCATAAACATATCGTTTTAACTTTGTAAAAGACATTTATTCGACAATACAAATGCATTAAAAATATTTTATTTCTAAATCATAAAAATACAAAAAGTAACGTGTAATATTTACTGCAGTTTAACCCTTAATAAAAAAATAGATTCAGTTATAAATAGATGCTCCTACAAGAGTCTTAAAATTTCGTGATTCCATTAAAGGCCCGCCCTCATGGGCGTCGCCAATTACAATGCAAAATTTTGATAAGGGCGTTGCTCTAGAAGTGGGGAATTTTGCAGTACTAAATATAGGTCGGCTAGTAGCCTCTCCGTTTGACGACCAGATCAAGCGATGGAAAGCATTGGATTATAATTGACATATCTCTCACAATTTGTTTATAAATGAAGAGGTTTTAACAGTTGCTTTGATCTAAGATCTTCGTTACTTTGGGACAGGTTATTTAATGGTCTTCTGATCTCAAAGTTTGACTGCATGTCAGTTATTTTCTCACTATCTAAAGTGGTGAAATGTGTGTTTACTAAATTTGCTATATTTTTTATGGATGCTAATGATGAATGGGTCTGCCCGGTTAGCTCAGTTGGCAGAATGCTTGACTGCTTAATTTTCTGGGTTTGAAACCCAGTTGAAGTGTATGTACTCCTGTCATAATTTGACTTAAGATAATTCATCTAAAGTCACTTTTACTCCACCTCTGAGCCCTGATTTATGTAGAGAAGTTGTCAGTTGCTCTCGGACAAATAGGTTAGCACTAGTTGGTAGCCAGGGAACACTGGTTAAGTCAGTGTTAATCTGACAACCGTATTTAACGGAAGTACTGTTAAGAAACGGCGTTAAGTCGGAGACCAATGAAACAAACAAGTATGACTAATGAACATGGGTAGCTATAAATGCTTCTGTACAAAACAGATACAATTTGTTAGGTGTATTGGATGCACCTGTGAAAGTACAATGTTAGGTGTATTGGATGCACCTGTTGAAAGTACAATGTTAGGTGTATTGGATGCACCTGTTGAAAGTACAATGTTAGGTGTATTGGATGCACCTGTTGAAAGTACAATGTTAGGTGTATTGGATGCACCTGTTGAAAGTACAATGTTAGGTGTATTGGATGCACCTGTTGAAAGTACAATGTTAGGTGTATTGGATGCACCTGTTGAAAGTACAATGTTAGGTGTATTGGATGCACCTGTTGAAAGTACAATGTTAGGTGTATTGGATGCACCTGTTGAAAGTACAATGTTAGGTGTATTGGATGCACCTGTTGAAAGTACAATGTTAGGTGTATTGGATGCACCTGTTGAAAGTACAATGTTAGGTGTATTGGATGCACCTGTTGAAAGTACAATGTTAGGTGTATTGGATGCACCTGTTGAAAGTACAATGTTAGGTGTATTGGATGCACCTGTTGAAAGTACAATGTTAGGTGTATTGGATGCACCTGTTGAAAGTACAATGTTAGGTGTATTGGATGCACCTGTTGAAAGTACAATGTTAGGTGTATTGGATGCACCTGTTGAAAGTACAATGTTAGGTGTATTGGATGCACCTGTTGAAAGTACAATGTTAGGTGTATTGGATGCACCTGTTGAAAGTACAATGTTAGGTGTATTGGATGCACCTGTTGAAAGTACAATGTTAGGTGTATTGGATGCACCTGTTGAAAGTACAATTTTAGGTGTATTGGATGCACCTGTTGAAAGTACAATGTTAGGTGTATTGGATGCACCTGTTGAAAGTACAATGTTAGGTGTATTGGATGCACCTGTTGAAAGTACAATGTTAGGTGTATTGGATGCACCTGTTGAAAGTACAATGTTAGGTGTATTGGATGCACCTGTTGAAAGTACAATGTTAGGTGTATTGGATGCACCTGTTGAAAGTACAATGTTAGGTGTATTGGATGCACCTGTTGAAAGTACAATGTTAGGTGTATTGGATGCACCTGTTGAAAGTACAATGTTAGGTGTATTGGATGCACCTGTTGAAAGTACAATGTTAGGTGTATTGGATGCACCTGTTGAAAGTACAATGTTAGGTGTATTGGATGCACCTGTTGAAAGTACAATGTTAGGTGTATTGGATGCACCTGTTGAAAGTACAATGTTAGGTGTATTGGATGCACCTGTTGAAAGTACAATGTTAGGTGTATTGGATGCACCTGTTGAAAGTACAATGTTAGGTGTATTGGATGCACCTGTTGAAAGTACAATGTTAGGTGTATTGGATGCACCTGTTGAAAGTACAATGTTAGGTGTATTGGATGCACCTGTTGAAAGTACAATGTTAGGTGTATTGGATGCACCTGTTGAAAGTACAATGTTAGGTGTATTGGATGCACCTGTTGAAAGTACAATGTTAGGTGTATTGGATGCACCTGTTGAAAGTACAATGTTAGGTGTATTGGATGCACCTGTTGAAAGTACAATGTTAGGTGTATTGGATGCACCTGTTGAAAGTACAATGTTAGGTGTATTGGATGCACCTGTGAAAGTACAATGTTAGGTGTATTGGATGCACCTGTGAAAGTACAATGTTAGGTGTATTGGATGCACCTGTTGAAAGTACAATGTTAGGTGTATTGGATGCACCTGTTGAAAGTACAATGTTAGGTGTATTGGATGCACCTGTGAAAGTACAATGTTAGGTGTATTGGATGCACCTGTTGAAAGTACAATGTTAGGTGTATTGGATGCACCTGTTGAAAGTACAATGTTAGGTGTATTGGATGCACCTGTTGAAAGTACAATGTTAGGTGTATTGGATGCACCTGTTGAAAGTACAATGTTAGGTGTATTGGATGCACCTGTTGAAAGTACAATGTTAGGTGTATTGGATGCACCTGTTGAAAGTACAATGTTAGGTGTATTGGATGCACCTGTTGAAAGTACAATGTTAGGTGTATTGGATGCACCTGTTGAAAGTAGCAATTTTTTGGTGTAGTTCTTTTACCTATTCATGTAAATCTCTAAAGTTTTAATAAATAATGAATTGGGGAATTTCACTGTTAATTTTTTTTATCGGAAAGTATACTCGTCCAGTTTCTGAATGAGCATGGTTAAATTATGACTTGACCAGACCAACTATACTCCTGCCCATATAAGCAGCCTAGTGGAATCTTTTCGTAAAAGCCAATCCAATTGTCCTTGGTTGTTTTATGGTCGATCAGACCATTCCTTGCACACCTGGTCCCATACATTTTAACTAGGGATGTAAACGATAAACAGGTAAACTGTTCGAACGTGCGGTTATCACTAACCGCCTAATCTTTTATTTTTATAAAGTCATCTACTTATCGTTTTGGAAACAAATCAATATATCATTTTGAAATACAAAATTATGGTTTCTTAAAAACAATTGAAATTATTGATATTTATTTTTTATGGTTTATGTTCAGTATTTATCAGAAATAAAACACTATCCAAACTAAAGTCAGAATATAGGTCTAGCTTACAAGTGTCATAGTAAAAATATACACAACAAAATACGAAACATAAACCAAATGTCATGTTCGGTTAACTGGTTAACCATTGACCAGTTAGCCATTCATAAGATTAAAATGTTAACCGGTTAGCAAAAAAACTGAATATTGACATCCCTAATTTTTACCCTTGCACCCCCTCAGTGCCTAATGTTTTGTTGTTTTCCCGGGGGTCTGTGTAAGTTTCTGTGAGCTTTGGTATTTGGATGTAGTGCTAGGGGTCTGTTTGTTGTAAGTTTGTGTGAGCTTTGGTATTTGGATGTAGTGCTAGGGGTCTGTTTGTTGTAAGTTTGTGTGAGCTTTGGTATTTGGATGTAGTGCTAGGGGTCTGTTTGTTGTAAGTTTGTGTGAGCTTTGGTATTTGGATGTAGTGCTAGGATTCTGTTTGTTGTAAGTTTGTGTGAGCTTTGGTATTTGGATGTAATGTTAGGGGTCTGTTTGTTGTAAGTTTGTGTGAGCTTTGGTATTTGGATGTAGTGCTAGGATTCTGTTTGTTGTAAGTTTGTGTGAGCTTTGGTATTTGGATGTAATGTTAGGGGTCTGTTTGTTGTAAGTTTGTGTGAGCTTTGGTATTTGGATGTAGTGCTAGGATTCTGTTTGTTGTAAGTTTGTGTGAGCTTTGGTATTTGGATGTAATGTTAGGGGTCTGTTTGTTGTAAGTTTGTGTGAGCTTTGGTGTTTGGATGTAATGTTAGGGGTCTGTTTGTTGTAAGTTTGTGTGAGCTTTGGTATTTGGATGTAATGCTAGGGGTATGTTTGTTGTAAGTTTGTGTGAGCTTTGGTATTTGGATGTAATGTTAGGGGTCTGTTTGTTGTAAGTTTCTGTGAGCTTTGGTATTTGGATGTAGTGCTAGGGGTCTGTTTGTTGTAAGTTTGTGTGAGCTTTGGTATTTGGATGTAATGTTAGGGGTCTGTTTGTTGTAAGTTTGTGTGAGCTTTGGTATTTGGATGTAATGCTAGGGGTCTGTTTGTTGTAAGTTTGTGTGAGCTTTGGTATTTGGATGTATTGCTAGGGGTCTGTTTGTTGTATGTTTCTGTGAGCTTTGGTATTTGGATGTAATGCTAGGGGTCTGTTTGTTGTATGTTTCTGTGAGCTTTGGTATTTGGATGTAATGCTAGGGGTCTGTTTGTTGTAAGTTTCTGTGAGCTTTGGTATTTGGATGTATTGCTAGGGGTCTGTTTGTTGTAAGTTTCTGTGAGCTTTGGTATTTGGATGTAATGCTAGGGGTCTGTTTGATGTAAGTTTCTGTGAGCTTTGGTATTTGGATGTAATGCTAGGGGTCTGTTTGTTGTAAGTTTCTGTGAGCTTTGGTATTTGGATGTAATGCTAGGGGTCTGTTTGTTGTAAGTTTCTGTGAGCTTTGGTATTTGGATGTAATGCTAGGGGTCTGTTTGTTGTATGTTTCTGTGAGCTTTGGTATTTGGATGTAATGCTAGGGGTCTGTTTGTTGTAAGTTTGTGTGAGCTTTGGTATTTGGATGTAGTGCTAGGGGTCTGTTTGTTGTAAGTTTCTGTGAGCTTTGGTATTTGGATGTAATGCTAGGGGTCTGTTTGTTGTATGTTTCTGTGAGCTTTGGTATTTGGATGTAATGCTAGGGGTCTGTTTGTTGTAAGTTTCTGTGAGCTTTGGTATTTGGATGTAATGCTAGGGGTCTGTTTGTTGTATGTTTCTGTGAGCTTTGGTATTTGGATGTAATGCTAGGGGTCTGTTTGTTGTAAGTTTCTGTGAGCTTTGGTATTTGGATGTAATGCTAGGGGTCTGTTTGTTGTAAGTTTCTGTGAGCTTTGGTATTTGGATGTAATGCTAGGGGTCTGTTTGTTGTAAGTTTCTGTGAGCTTTGGTATTTGGATGTAATGCTAGGGGTCTGTTTGTTGGTATTTGGATGTAATGCTAGGGGTCTGTTTGTTGTATGTTTCTGTGAGCTTTGGTATTTGGATGTAATGTTAGGGGTCTGTTTGTTGTAAGTTTCTGCAATTGTCTGCATCAGTACATTAATTCATAATAAATTTTGACAAGTTATTTGTGGTTCGAAAGTGGTGGCTGCAAAGATTTTCTCAGATAATTTCTAAAAATATTGCCTATAGATTGGTCTATTCTTCAACAGCTAGTCATAATCAGATTCTATGTTCCTGGGTTGAATTTGAAATTGATTTTGTTGATATTGTTTATGCTTGGGTAATGTTGATTCAAAAATATGTTTTAAGGTAAACTATTGCTTTGGGAAGAATAATTTTTCATTGAATTTTGAGAAAATAAAATATAATGCACAAGCTTGTTTAAAATGCGAAATTGTGATGATATCTTTATTATGAGTGTCATGTAAATATCCGTCTGCAAATTGAAAACAGCTAAGACGGTAATGTCACATATGTAGATCTACCAGCTAAGACGGTAATGTCACATATGTAGATCTACCAGCGTCTTATAACTTCTAGGAAGGAAAAAGTTCATCTTTATTCGTTTTTGAATCAGAATGGATAGTGGTGCAGATCGTGAAGCGTTGACCCCGATTTGCAAATCAGATTGGATCGGCCCCGGGCTAGCAATCCATGACCCTACTTCTAATTATAATATAACCTTGTTCATTCCAATTCATCGGGACCGAAATTTTATCAAGAAGAGCCCAATTTAATTTGACGCTCATAAGAAGATACATTGGGACCTGATACCGAGTATTGGTTGACAAATAAATGAGGTCCAACTGTTGATATGAAAATGTAGGTGATGTGAAAAATACAAAATTTGTATTCTTGAACAGTTCCAAGTTAACAGTATTATGGGTACAGCTTACAGGGTATCCAGTCAGGAAGTAATGATTGATTGAAAAAATACTCTTTGATTTTTATCAATATTTTCAGAAATGGCTCTTGAGACTATCGATATTGTTATTAATGTGGCTACTGCTTGGCATTATTGCTATATTTAGAAATATATTGGCATGGTATACTTTCCCTCTGTCATTTAAAAAGTTTAGTAATACGTACATTATTACACAAAATTCTATTAAGGAAATATACATGAAATGCAAAACTTGGGGAATGGGGCAATAAAAAATTATGCCAGGAAAATTGTAAAAGCTGTAGATAAATATAAGAAAACTGCAGTATGGTAAACATTGCTGGATGGTAAACATTGCTGGATGGTAAACATTGCTGGAAGTTATCATATTCTGCAGTATGGTAAACATTGCTGGAAGTTATCATATTTTATTGCATTATGTTGCTAAAATACAGAGAAGATCAACCATTAAGTTATTGCAGGGAACACCACATACATAAGACAATACCTCCCCACAGTGACAGACCCCCTTGGAAAACAACAGTCTACAAAACATTAGGCACTGAGGAGATGCAAAGGTAAACATGTATGGGAATAGGGTTGCAAGGAATGGTCTGGCTGACCATAGAAAACAATTAAGGAGAATTAAGGAGGAACAATGTGGCAATTTATGAATTTTGAAAAATAAAGTTGGCTTCTAAAAGCTATCGGAATTTGATATTTTGCTACCAAACTTTAGGCCTGCAACAATAGCGGTCGATAAATCATATTGGTAATCTGTTTACATTGGATAATAATTGCAAGCAAAGTGATTATTCAACGTCCATTGGATAGATGACAGTCAAGTTTATTGTTCAAACTGGGGTATTCTCTATCAGTGCTCTTAAAAATCTATTGCTTTTGTTCTAAAACTATCTGTTGTTTGAATGGCCTGAGATTTCCTTGTAACCTGCTCAGGAAAGGAGACAAGTTGGAAAAAATCTATACAAAGACTTAACGTTATTGATCTCATAGCAATGTTTATCGTTGTACGATATGGCAGAGGTTTTCATTGGTTGATAACTTCAGTACAATGGCCGTCAGCTGATGTAGCAAGCTGTGTATTGATGTGAATATATATATTGACATTCTTTTTGGAGTCATTACGTTTGTGTGCCAATTTTGGGGTTTTAAAGAATTTGTGTATGTTTTTATTGCCGTTAGAAAGTATTGGAAGAATGTAGCCCTGCTCCTGAGTAGAAGCCTTGATAACGGTAAGTAAGATAAATGTAAGTAAGATAACTGTAAGTAAGATAACTGTAAGTAAGATAACTGTAAGTAAGAAAACTGTATGTAAGATAACTGTAAGTAAGATAACTGTAAGTAAGATAACTGTATGTAAGATAACTGTAAGTAAGATAACTGTAAGTAAGATAACTGTAAGTAAGATAACTGTAAGTAAGATAACTGTAAGTAAGATAACTGTAAGTAAGATAACTGTAAGTAAGATAACTGTAAGTAAGATAACTGTAAGTAAGATAACTGTAAGTAAGATAACTGTATGTAAGATAACTGTAAGTAAGATAACTGTATGTAAGATAACTGTAAGTAAGATAACTGTGTGTAATGCTCCGGTTATTTTATTGGTGTATACCAGGCAGAAGAGGAAAGTTTTAGAGAAATATTGATAGGATGTATAGAGAAATATTGATTTATAGAGAAATATTGATGTATAGAGAAATATTGATAGGATGAATAGAGAAATATTGATGTATAGAGAAATATTGATGTATAGAGAAGTATTGATGAATAGAGAAATATTGATGTAAAAGATATATTGATGTATAGAGAAGTATTGATGTATAGAGAAATATCGATGTATAGAGAAGTATTGATGTATAGAGATATATTGATGTATAGAGAAATATTGATGTATAGAGAAGTATTGATGAATAGAGAAGTATTGATGAATAGAGAAATATTGATGTATAGAGAAGTATTGATGAATAGAGAAGTATTGATGAATAGAGAAATATTGATGTATAGAGAAATATTGATGTATAGAGAAATATTGATGTATAGAGAAGTATTGATGTATAGAGAAATATTGATGTATAGAGAAATATTGATGTATAGAGAAATATTGATGTATAGAGAAGTATTGATGTATAGAGAAATATTGATGTATAGAGAAATATTGATGTATAGAGAAGTATTGATGAATAGAGAAGTATTGATGAATAGAGAAATATTGATGTATAGAGAAATATTGATGTATAGAGAAGTATTGATGAATAGAGAAATATTGATGAATAGAGAAATATTGATGTATAGAGAAATATTGATGTATAGAGAAGTATTCATGTATAGAGATATATTGATGTATAGAGAAATATTGATAGGATGTATAGAGAAATATTGATGTATAGAGAAGTATTGATGAATAGAGAAATATTGATGTATAGAGAAATATTGATGTATAGAGAAATATTGATAGGATGTATAGAGAAATATTGATGTATAGAGAAATATTGATGTATAGAGAAATATTGATAGGATGTATAGAGAAATATAAGGAAATTTTGTTTGCTACAGCGAGGGTTACATCTTACCAATATATACCGGTACTGGTCAAAGTGCTAACCCACCAGTACTATTTCATGTACATTGGCTGTAACTCAAAGTGCTAACTCACCAGTACTATTTCATGTACATTGGCTGTAACTCAAAGTGCTAACCCACCAGTACTATTTCATGTACATTGGCTGTAACTCAAAGTGCTAACCCACCAGTACTATTTCATGTACATTGGCTGTAACTCAAAGTGCTAACCCACCAGTACTATTTCATGTACATTGGCTGTAACTCAAAGTGCTTACCCACCAGTACTATTTCATGTACATTGGCTGTAACTCAAAGTGCTTACCCACCAGTACTATTTCATGTACATTGGCTGTAACTCAAAGTGCTAACCCACCAGTACTATTTCATGTACATTGGCTGTAACTCAAAGTGCTAACCCACCAGTACTATTTCATGTACATTGGCTGTAACTCAAAGTGCTAACCCACCAGTACTATTTCATGTACATTGGCTGTAACTCACCAGTACTATTTCATGTACATTGGCTGTAACTCAAAGTGCTAACCCACCAGTACTATTTCATGTACATTGGCTGTAACTCACCAGTACTATTTCATGTACATTGGCTGTAACTCACCAGTACTATTTCATGTACATTGGCTGTAACTCACCAGTACTATTTCATGTACATTGGCTGTAACTCACCAGCACTATTTCATGTACATTGGCTGTAACTCACCAGTACTATTTCATGTACATTGGCTGTAACTCAAAGTGCTAACCCACCAGTACTATTTCATGTACATTGGCTGTAACTCACCAGTACTATTTCATGTACATTGGCTGTAACTCAAAGTGCTAACCCACCAGTACTATTTCATGTACATTGGCTGTAACTCACCAGTACTATTTCATGTACATTGGCTGTAACCCACCAGTACTATTTCATGTACATTGGCTGTAACTCAAAGTGCTAACCCACCAGTACTATTTCATGTACATTGGCTGTAACAGAAAGTGCTAACCCACCAGTACTATTTCATGTACATTGGCTGTAACCCACCAGTACTATTTCATGTACATTGGCTGTAACTCAAAGTGCTAACCCACCAGTACTATTTCATGTACATTGGCTGTAACTCAAAGTGCTTACCCACCAGTACTATTTCATGTACATTGGCTGTAACTCAAAGTGCTAACCCACCAGTACTATTTCATGTACATTGGCTGTAACTCAAAGTGCTAACCCACCAGTACTATTTCATGTACATTGGCTGTAACTCAAAGTGCTAACCCACCAGTACTATTTCATGTACATTGGCTGTAACTCAAAGTGCTTACCCACCAGTACTATTTCATGTACATTGGCTGTAACTCAAAGTGCTAACCCACCAGTACTATTTCATGTACATTGGCTGTAACTCAAAGTGCTTACCCACCAGTACTATTTCATGTACATTGGCTGTAACTCAAAGTGCTAACCCACCAGTACTATTTCATGTACATTGGCTGTAACTCAAAGTGCTAACCCACCAGTACTATTTCATGTACATTGGCTGTAACTCAAAGTGCTAACCCACCAGTACTATTTCATGTACATTGGCTGTAACTCAAAGTGCTAACCCACCAGTACTATTTCATGTACATTGGCTGTAACTCAAAGTGCTTACCCACCAGTACTATTTCATGTACATTGGCTGTAACTCAAAGTGCTAACCCACCAGTACTATTTCATGTACATTGGCTGTAACTCAAAGTGCTAACCCACCAGTACTATTTCATGTACATTGGCTGTAACTCAAAGTGCTAACCCACCAGTACTATTTCATGTACATTGGCTGTAACTCAAAGTGCTAACCCACCAGTACTATTTCATGTACATTGGCTGTAACTCAAAGTGCTAACCCACCAGTACATTTTCATGTACATTGGCTGTAACCCACCAGTACTATTTCATGTACATTGGCTGTAACCCACCAGTACTATTTCATGTACATTGGCTGTAACCCACCAGTACTATTTCATGTACATTGGCTGTAACCCACCAGTACTATTTCATGTACATTGGCTGTAACCCACCAGTACTATTTCATGTACATTGGCTGTAACTCACCAGTACTATTTCATGTACATTGGCTGTAACTCACCAGTACTATTTCATGTACATTGGCTGTAACTCAAAGTGCTAACCCACCAGTACTATTTCATGTACATTTGCTGTAACCCACCAGTACTATTTCATGTACATTGATTTTGATTGCAGTAGGATATAATATTGACAAATGAATTGAAATTGAAAACGCAATATGTAAACCTAGCTATCAAAAATATAATGATTGTTTCATAAGACATTTTATGCCCCTGCTAATTGAAGAATTGCAAAAGTGTTACCCCTGTTCGTCCGTCTGTTCATCTGTCTGTGCATCCGTCTGTATGAAAAATTGGTTTCCGATCAATAACTCGTAAAAGGATTGATGCAGGGATAATTCTAGCAAGCGTTTTTTTGTGATTTCCAGCACAAAAATCATCTGAATCTCATTGAAAATACATAAATACGAGAGAATATCGTGCTGGCTCGCATGTTGCATATTTTGGCCTTTTCGCTAATTCAATGTCTTTTCGCTCAATTATTTTCAAGCGTTTGTGCATTCCGGAAGAGATTTGTTAACAAACGTTTTACACACTGTATTTAATAAGCGTCTAAACTATCTGAAGTGATGCACAGTAATGTAATGGGAAGACATCGTCTGCGATACACGTTGTAACATTATCAGTTTAAATAATATTATGTAGCATCAGTTTATATCAATACACAAGTGTTTCATTCTAGTCACTGTTTTATTATTGCATTATCCATTTCTCATTAAACATCTCACTGAAATTGAAATTCTCTCACCAATTTTGGACATATGTTTTGGACATATGGAAGCAATTCTCTCATTGAAAATCTGACAAAGAATTTACCCTGATAGAGGTTTTCAATTCACATTGAGGCACATAACTAAAGTGGAATGTGGTGTTATTTGATACATTAAAGGTAGATGTACCCAGGTGAAATGAATCATGTTATACCATGAACTACCATGAACTACCATGCCTCACAGATCATGGTTAGCCATGGTCGACCATGTTATGTAAAATGGCCGCAAACATGGTCTGTGACCATGGTTTTACATGGTTGATTACCATGAAAAAACATGGTCACACCATGGTAAGAGACTATGAAAAAACATGGTCACACCATGGTAAGAGACCATGAAAAAACATGGTCTGAACATGGTCACGGACCATGTTTGCGGCCATTTTACATAACATGGTCAACCATGATCTGTGAAGCATGGTAGTTCATGTTATTTCATGATATAACATGATGTGTAACTATTGTTTAACTGGTTTACCTAAAACATAATTAATTTTTACACATACTTTCATATGAACAGAGATTGTACAACACACAATTAAATATTTATCTAACTTGATTTATAGCATTACATTCATAAACAAAAATATTGTGTACTTAAAATGCAATCATAACAATAATAAACACAGTTTGTAAGAACACATTTTGTAAGAACACGTCCATGTGACCATTACTGAAATCCTTAGAGAATTTAAAATGATACGTTATTAAACAATAGAATTACAAATTCACACTTAAAATATTTCAACAGTTCAGTTCATCCTTCTGTGAAGTCCATCCACGCACTAAAATATTTCCATATTAGAATTCTGTACATCCTTCTGTGAAATCCATCCATGCGCTCCACAAATTTCTTTTTCCATCAAGAGAATGTGTGTAAGCTAATCAGAGTTAAGAAACAAAGTATTTTGGAAAGTCATTTTTTATTATTTTAACATCACCACACCAACATGTTTGTGCAGTGTCATCAACCGAAAACACTATTGGTAGATACACCAATCTCTTCCAAGCTACCACAAGACCTACAAGTCCAATGCTTGAAGTGACCAGGGTGTTTTTAAACACATCTTTAATGTTATCACCTGGAGGGTAGTACAATTGTCTGAAATATAAAACGTAAATTTACTTCTAACTTGAGAAGATACAAACAACAAATTGAACAAATCACATTAAAACTAGGTGCCAAAACAAAGAGGAAACAATATGGTAAAAAATAAATGACGACTTCTTTGTTAATAAATCACAACTGTAAGTGTAAGTAAACCATGACAAAATAAAAGCAGAATGCTTTAAATTGCTCTACACATTAAAGTATTGTCATCATAGTTAATTCTCAATGTTAGGAAATATTAGCATGACACCAGTAACCGTTTAGGAATGCTATGGGGCGAAACGAACAGAGGCGAAACAACTTGTGTACGAAAGAACCATTTTCCTCACGTGAGCAAACTTAGAACACGTATTTTATCGTATTTTCTTGAAACAGGTACTGTACTTCAGCTCTTATTTACTCTATGCAATCGTACGGAATTAATTACGATAACTGTCACCAACCACAACACCCGATTCAACAGTTTTCAAGCTAGCATTAACGATTCAATCGAAAAATGCACTACCCGAAAAATGCGCTACCCGAAAAATGGACGATTAAGCAGCTTTCTTTCGCCGTTTTGGTCGGAGAAATAACAGTCTGAAATTCACCGCTGCCACCAATGTTATACATCCGAGTGTTCAAATAGCAAACAGTTACACTTACTTGCACCATTGGTAGGTTTATTTGTTCCATTGAACCTTTTATTTGGTATGATTTTAGAACAGCAATGGCTGGCAATTCTCCCGCTTCTTCCCCAATGTAAACACGCAGGGTTTAAAACCAAGTAATACCGGTCGCAACAGAATAGCGGACGGCACACGTTCATTGACGTACAAAAGATACGCTTTACGGGGATGAGGTGTTATTCGGATCATTCTTGAGTTTTTAAAGTTCGTATTTAGTATTAACTTAAAAAAGATTATTCGACGTAAAATTTTGCGACAAATAATCAATTTAATGTCTGAAAAAGTCCGTCACACGTCTGAATGGTTATTATATATGATTCAAAAATATTCAGCAAATATTTTCCGCCACGAAATGTTTGATTCAGTAATATTCAGTTTGAATACACCAATTAACAGTTTCAAAAAGCACTACACTCCCCCCTTTTTTATCAGAAAAATTCAAACAGATTCAGACAGTTTTTTCATGAGGGATGTCATTTGGATATGCTTACCAGTGGTATTCCACTGGTGTTACACTGGCATTCCAGTGGATTTATGCTTACTGGTTGAAAGCAGTGGTATTCCCCTAATATTTCACTGACTTTTTTTACTGGGAAAGAAATATTTGCTATAACCATGATTAGCTGTATTATATAATGGTCCTGACCATGATCCAGAATTATGTTTATAGTACACCATTGTATTTCATGGTCATTTACTCTGACCATGGTTGAATGTATGCTTTGACCATGGTCTGTAATTTTTTACATGGTAGATCATGGTTTTTCATGTTATCTTACTGTTATACGGTATGACCATGTTCTAACATGGTCATACTCGCACTTTGACCATGGTATAACCACGGCATTTGATGGTTTTTTGGGGACAACCATGAAATAACATGTTCAGACATCAAAAACAATGAAATACTATGGTGACCATGGTATACATTTCACCTGGGTAGTCTTAATGTTTGTCATATATGCTGAGTTTTAATGTTTGTCAATATATGCTGAGTTTTAATGTTTGTCAATATATGCTGAGTTTTAATGTTTGTCAATATATGCTGAGTTTTAATGTTTGTCAATATATGCTGAGTTTTAATGTTTGTCAATATATGCTGAGTTTTAATGTTTGTCAATATATGCTGAGTCTTAATGTTTGTCAATATATGCTGAGTCTTAATGTTTGTCAATATATGCTGAGTTTTAATGTTTGTCAATATATGCTGAGTTTTAATGTTTGTCAATATATGCTGAGTTTTAATGTTTGTCAATATATGCTGAGTTTTAATGTTTGTCAATATATGCTGAGTCTTAATGTTTGTCAATATATGCTGAGTCTTAATGTTTGTCAATATATGCTGAGTTTTAAGTGTGCATAAATCTATGGCAGTACATGTATTGCCTTCATACAGATCTATTCTCCAACACTGCATTGTCTTTTTTCTTACATGTTTACCAAAACCACACATACAAGGGTCCTATACCGGTATTTTTTATCCTGACCTATGCATCAAGTTAGAGCTATTACAAGAAATACCTGTATTTGGCTGATGTTTTGCAGTTTCATGAAACCTTTAAGAAACATTATAATAATGTAATGTATTAGAGTACGTCTTTATGAAAGCATTAACATGCCGTTTTCTCAAAATGATGACTTGGCATATTTTAATAAAAATCTACCTTTAAACTGAAATATGGTTGAAAAACTGTGATGAACTCATTGCAACAAAACGTTTGACATTTAACTGACTGTTACAACTTCTTGTTTGGTTTCTTATTCATATATAATATACATATATGGTGCAAACTTCCTCTTTCCTGTACAAAATTGTTATCATAGGGCCATCCTTAAATTGTTTGTGTGGCATAATCTTAGTCAGCAAAATTCAGAAACTTCAGAGTAGGGACCATTTCACATGTATTAAGGATTGTGTCAAACAAACATTTTTTTAATTATGGCCTAAACATGCAGAATTCTTGAGTTTGTTATAAAATTCTGATTTATTGAACATCATAATGTACTAATTCACATTTTGACACAAAAATCAATTATTATCGCATTTTCGTGTCAAAACCCAGTGTGAAGGGGATTTGTTATCTAAAGTATGGAATCTGTGACCTACTAACACTCCAATGCCTCAAGTTGTGCGAAACTTTTGTAACATTGTTGTCTCAATAATATATTGTGAGTTATATTAACATACATGTACTGTGAGTATACAAAGTAACCCAGTGAAGTTTCATTTAACAAAGTCTCTTAACCAATGAAATAGATTGTCTCATTTTCTTTTGCAATCAAAGTTTTAAGTTTTAAAATATATCATAAAATTGGTTCCAAAAATAAAAGTTTGTTTATTGACATCTATCACTTTGTATAGTGTTTAACAACTATCAGTATATTATAAACAATGAAAATGTCATGGAGAACAGCCATTTATTTCAGGGGAAGTATGGCAGGTCCAATTGATAGTGGAATCACCAAATGTGGGTATTTATAAGGCTACAAATGTGGGTATTTATAAGGCTACAAATGTGGGTATTTATAAGGCTACAAATGTGGGTATTTATAAGGCTACAAATGTGGGTATTTATAAGGCTACAAATGTGGGTATTTATAAGGCTACAAATGTGGGTATTTATAAGGCTACAAATGTGGGTATTTATAAGGCTACAAATGTGGGTATTTATAAGGCTACAAATGTGGGTATTTATAAGGCTACAAATGTGGGTATTTATAAGGCTACAAATGTGGGTATTTATAAGGCTACAAATGTGGGTATTTATAAGGCTACAAATGTGGGTATTTATAAGGCTACAAATGTGGGTATTTATAAGGCTACAAATGTGGGTATTTATAAGGCTACAAATGTGGGTATTTATAAGGCTACAAATGTGGGTATTTATAAGGCTACAAATGTGGGTATTTATAAGGCTACAAATGTGGGTATTTATAAGGCTACAAATGTGGGTATTTATAAGGCTACAAATGTGGGTATTTATAAGGCTACAAATGTGGGTATTTATAAGGCTACAAATGTGGGTATTTATAAGGCTACAAATGTGGGTATTTATAAGGCTACAAATGTGGGTATTTATAAGGCTACAAATGTGGGTATTTATAAGGCTACAAATGTGGGTATTTATAAGGCTACAAATGTGGGTATTTATAAGGCTACAAATGTGGGTATTTATAAGGCTACAAATGTGGGTATTTATAAGGCTACAAATGTGGGTATTTATAAGGCTACAAATGTGGGTATTTATAAGGCTACAAATGTGGGTATTTATAAGGCTACAAATGTGGGTATTTATAAGGCTACAAATGTGGGTATTTATAAGGCTACAAATGTGGGTATTTATAAGGCTACAAATGTGGGTATTTATAAGGCTACAAATGTGGGTATTTATAAGGCTACAAATGTGGGTATTTATAAGGCTACAAATGTGGGTATTTATAAGGCTACAAATGTGGGTATTTATAAGGCTACAAATGTGGGTATTTATAAGGCTACAAATGTGGGTATTTATAAGGCTACAAATGTGGGTATTTATAAGGCTACAAATGTGGGTATTTATAAGGCTACAAATGTGGGTATTTATAAGGCTACAAATGTGGGTATTTATAAGGCTAGAATTTCAAATATTTTTAATGAAAGGGAATTGTCTTTCTAAGTAGGGGAAAATGTTTACTTTTTTCTTTGGGGAATGTGGCCCAATATCGGCCCCAAACTTGCCATAAAAGAAGGACTCATTCACAAACCTGGACTCCCATGTGACTGCCCTGGGGCCTCATTCACAAACCTGGACTCCCATGTGACTGCCCTGGGGCCTCATTCACAAACCTGAACTCCCATGTGACTGCCCTGGGGCCTCATTCACAAACCTGAACTCCCATGTGACTGCCCTGGGGCCTCATTCACAAACCTGTACTCCCATGTGACTGCCCTGGGGCCTCATTCACAAACCTGAACTCCCATGTGACTGCCCTGGGGCCTCATTCACAAACCTGAACTCCCATGTGACTGCCCTGTGTGGGGCCTCATTCACAAATCTGGACTCCCATGTGACTGCCCTGGGGCCTCATTCACAAATCTGGACTCCCATGTGACTGCCCTGGGGCCTCATTCACAAACCTGAACTCCATGTGACTGCCCTGTGTGGGGCCTCATTCACAAATCTGAACTCCCATGTGACTGCCCTGGGGCCTCATTCACAAACCTGGACTCCCATGTGACCGCCCTGGGGCCTCATTCACAAACCTGAACTCCCATGTGACTGCCCTGTGTGGGGCCTCATTCACAAACCTGGACTCCCATGTGACTGCCCTGTGTGGGGCCTCATTCACAAACCTGGACTCCCATGTGACTGCCCTGGGGCCTCATTCACAAAACATTTAAGACTGAGAATTAAAACATTAATGTTCATTTTGCTTGTATGTTGTTATATAAAAATTTGCAAAACTGTACAGTGAGTAACAACTTTTATTCTGACAAAATTTCATTCATAGATTATACATAAACGAAAGGCTGGTAAATATAATGTTTGCAGATATAAAGTCGAAGTCTGAGTTTCATTCTTAAAGTGTTTGCAAATAAGGCCCATGCTCACTACCAACTGAGTAAAAAAACGGCTTTACAAATCATAAAATATTCAAAGAACTGGAATACTATTTACCACAATTTTATATTCTCATGTGTGTGTGGATAGTTCAGTAAATGTCAGCTTTGTACAATAGCATTCCATTGTTAATTAATTGTAGTGAGGTTTTCCAGTCATTTCTGTAGCAATTATTTGGAATATAGTCCAAATTTGGAAAATCTGTTTCCCCAAACTGAATGTAATTTCTCGGAAGCCATTCAAATGGATTTCTGATTAAAATCTGTCCAAAAATAGCCAAAATAGAAATTCTTTGTATGCACAGACAGATACCAAAGTGAAAATGGATTCCAAATTTGCTGTGTGATTAAAATTTTCAGTTTAAAATGTGTGCGGTTGCATCAAATGTTTCCCATTCTTCCTCAAGTGTGACCTTTTAAAGTTCTCAAAACATGATTGTGTACATAGTTAAATTTTCTGTAATCTGCAAGGTCCAAAGGTTGTGAGTTTGAGCCCCGTATTGAGCGAGATTTGAGCGGAAACTTCACAATCCCTGAGTTTAGGCACAATGCGCTCAGTAACCCAGGAGGTAGTCATTGTGAGTGATGCTCAGTAACCCAGGAGGTAGTCATTGTGAGTGATGCTCAGTAACCCAGGAGGTAGTCATTGTGAGTGATGCTCAGTAACCCAGGAGGTAGTCATTGTGAGTGATGCTCAGTAACCCAGGAGGTAGTCATTGTGAGTGATGCTCAGTAACCCAGGAGGTAGTCATTGTGAGTGATGCTCAGTAACCCCAGGAGGTAGTCATTGTCAGTGATGCTCAGTAACCCAGGAGGTAGTCATTGTGAGTGATGCTCAGTAACCCAGGAGGTAGTCATTGTGAGTGATGCTCAGTAACCCCAGGAGGTAGTCATTGTGAGTGATGCTCAGTAACCCAGGAGGTAGTCATTGTGAGTGATGCTCAGTAACCCAGGAGGTAGTCATTGTGGGTGATTAGTATAAGTGGTAGCAACTTGTTTCCTAATTAGTGTAAACTAAATATGTTGAAGCATTAAAAACTTAAAGAGGAATTACATTATTTATTTTCTTCTAAGATTTCAAGCACCCAAATTGATGATACGGACGATACGGATGATATGGACATACAGTCAGACCTCGTTTATTTGACAGTCTTCTATCCACTTGATAATCTGAAATCAATATCAAGTCCCGATGTATCTTCTTATGCATGTCAAATTGAAATGAGCTTTTCGAAACCATGTATTATTCGAAAATAATATTTCGGACTCGATGAATTCGATTCTGCAAGGATGAGATGTTATCAAAATTTTTAATGATTAAATTCTCAAGTTTTTATGTAAAACCATACAGACAAATCAAGAGACTAATAAAGCTGAACAAGGGACACTAAGATCAGTATTGCCTCCAAGTCCTGTTTTGAAGAAGGAAAGCCAATCAAACTTTTAATTCATGATGGCCGGAGAATGTCTTTGTTTCAGGTTTCATTTACAGTGACACCGTGATATAAATAAGACCATCATTTACAGTGACACCGTGATATAAATAAGACCATCATTTACAGAGACACCGTGATATAAATAAGACCATCATTTACAGTGACACTGTGATATAAATAAGACCATCATTTACAGAGACACCGTGATATAAATAAGACCATCATTTACAGTGACACTGTGATATAAATAAGACCATCATTTACAGTGACACTGTGATATAAATAAGACCATCATTTACAGTGACACCGTGATATAAATAAGACCATCATTTACAGTGACACCGTGATATAAATAAGACCATCATTTACAGTGACACCGTGATATAAATAAGACCATCATTTACAGTGACACCGTGATATAAATAAGACCATCATTTACAGTGACACCGTGATATAAATAAGACCATCATTTACAGTGACACCGTGATATAAATAAGACCATCATTTACAGTGACACCGTGATATAAATAAGACCATCATTTACAGTGACACCGTGATATAAATAAGACCATCATTTACAGTGACACTGTGATATAAATAAGACCATCATTTACAAAGATACCGTGATATAAATAAGACCATCATTTACAGTGACACTGTGATATAAATAAGACCATCATTTACAGTGACACCATGATATAAATAAGACCATCATTTACAGTGACACCGTGATATAAATAAGACCATCATTTACAGTGACACCGTGATATAAATAAGACCATCATTTACAGTGACACTGTGATATAAATAAGACCATCATTTACAGTGACACCGTGATATAAATAAGACCATCATTTACAGTGACACCGTGATATAAATAAGACCATCATTTACAGTGACACTGTGATATAAATAAGACCATCATTTACAGTGACACCGTGATATAAATAAGACCATCATTTACAGTGACACCGTGATATAAATAAGACCATCATTTACAGTGACACCGTGATATAAATAAGACCATCATTTACAGTGACACCGTGATATAAATAAGACCATCATTTACAGTGACACTGTGATATAAATAAGACCATCATTTACAAAGATACCGTGATATAAATAAGACCATCATTTACAGTGACACCGTGATATAAATAAGACCATCATTTACAGTGACACCGTGATATAAATAAGACCATCATTTACAGTGACACTGTGATATAAATAAGACCATCATTTACAAAGATACCGTGATATAAATAAGACCATCATTTACAGTGACACTGTGATATAAATAAGACCATCATTTACAGTGACACCGTGATATAAATAAGACCATCATTTACAGTGACACCGTGATATAAATAAGACCATCATTTACAGTGACACCGTGATATAAATAAGACCATCATTTACAGTTACACTGTGATATAAATAAGACCATCATTTACAGTGACACCGTGATATAAATAAGACCATCATTTACAGTGACACCGTGATATAAATAAGACCATCATTTACAGTGACACTGTGATATAAATAAGACCATCATTTACAGTGACACCGTGATATAAATAAGACCATCATTTACAGTGACACCGTGATATAAATAAGACCATCATTTACAGTGACACTGTGATATAAATAAGACCATCATTACAGTGACACTGTGATATAAATAAGACCATCATTTACAGTGACACCGTGATATAAATAAGACCATCATTTACAGTGACACCGTGATATAAATAAGACCATCATTTACAAAGATACCGTGATATAAATAAGACCATCATTTACAGTGACACTGTGATATAAATAAGACCATCATTTACAGTGACACCGTGATATAAATAAGACCATCATTTACAGTGACACCGTGATATAAATAAGACCATCATTTACAGTGACACTGTGATATAAATAAGACCATCATTTACAAAGATACCGTGATATAAATAAGACCATCATTTACAGTGACACTGTGATATAAATAAGACCATCATTTACAGTGACACTGTGATATAAATAAGACCATCATTTACAGTGACACCGTGATATAAATAAGACCATCATTTACAGTGACACGTGATATAAATAAGACCATCATTTACAGTGACACTGTGATATAAATAAGACCATCATTTACAGTGACACCATGATATAAATAAGACCATCATTTACAGTGACACCGTGATATAAATAAGACCATCATTTACAGTGACACTGTGATATAAATAAGACCATCATTTACAGTGACACCGTGATATAAATAAGACCATCATTTACAGTGACACCGTGATATAAATAAGACCATCATTTACAGTGACACCGTGATATAAATAAGACCATCATTTACAGTGACACCGTGATATAAATAAGACCATCATTTACAGTGACACTGTGATATAAATAAGACCATCATTTACAAAGATACCGTGATATAAATAAGACCATCATTTACAGTGACACCGTGATATAAATAAGACCATCATTTACAGTGACACCGTGATATAAATAAGACCATCATTTACAGTGACACCGTGATATAAATAAGACCATCATTTACAGTGACACTGTGATATAAATAAGACCATCATTTACAAAGATACCGTGATATAAATAAGACCATCATTTACAGTGACACTGTGATATAAATAAGACCATCATTTACAGTGACACCGTGATATAAATAAGACCATCATTTACAGTGACACCATGATATAAATAAGACCATCATTTACAGTGACACCGTGATATAAATAAGACCATCATTTACAGTGACACCGTGATATAAATAAGACCATCATTTACAGTGACACCGTGATATAAATAAGACCATCATTTACAGTGACACCGTGATATAAATAAGACCATCATTTACAGTGACACCGTGATATAAATAAGACCATCATTTACAGTGACACCGTGATATAAATAAGACCATCATTTACCGTGATATAAATAAGACCATCATTTACAAAGATACCGTGATATATATAAGACCATCATTTACAGTGACACCGTGATATAAATAAGACCATCATTTACAGTGACACTGTGATATAAATAAGACCATCATTTACAGTGACACCATGATATAAATAAGACCATCATTTACAGTGACACTGTGATATAAATAAGACCATCATTTACAGTGACACCGTGATATAAATAAGACCATCATTTACAGTGACACCGTGATATAAATAAGACCATCATTTACAGTGACACCGTGATATAAATAAGACCATCATTTACAGTGACACCGTGATATAAATAAGACCATCATTTACAGTGACACCGTGATATAAATAAGACCATCATTTACAGTGACACCGTGATATAAATAAGACCATCATTTACAGTGACACCGTGATATAAATAAGACCATCATTTACAGTGACACCTTGATATAAATAAGACCATCATTTACAGTGACACTGTGATATAAATAAGACCATCATTTACAGTGACACTGTGATATAAATAAGACCATTATTTACAGTGACACCGTGATATAAATAAGACCATCATTTACAGTGACACCGTGATATAAATAAGACCATCATTACAGTGACACCGTGATATAAATAAGACCATCATTTACAGTGACACCGTGATATAAATAAGACCATCATTTACAGTGACACCGTGATATAAATAAGACCATCATTTACAAAGATACCGTGATATAAATAAGACCATCATTTACAGTGACACCGTGATATAAATAAGACCATCATTTACAGTGACACTGTGATATAAATAAGACCATCATTTACAGTGACACCATGATATAAATAAGACCATCATTTACAGTGACACTGTGATATAAATAAGACCATCATTTACAGTGACACCGTGATATAAATAAGACCATCATTTACAGTGACACCGTGATATAAATAAGACCATCATTTACAGTGACACCGTGATATAAATAAGACCATCATTTACAGTGACACCGTGATATAAATAAGACCATCATTTACAGTGACACTGTGATATAAATAAGACCATCATTTACAGTGACACCGTGATATAAATAAGACCATCATTTACAGTGACACCGTGATATAAATAAGACCATCATTTACAGTGACACTGTGATATAAATAAGACCATCATTTACAGTGACACTGTGATATAAATAAGACCATCATTTACAGTGACACCATGATATAAATAAGACCATCATTTACAGTGACACCGTGATATAAATAAGACCATCATTTACAGTGACACCGTGATATAAATAAGACCATCATTTACAGTGACACCGTGATATAAATAAGACCATCATTTACAGTGACACTGTCATATAAATAAGACCATCATTTACAGTGACACTGTGATATAAATAAGACCATCATTTACAGTGACACCGTGATATAAATAAGACCATCATTTACAGTGACACCGTGATATAAATAAGACCATCATTTACAGTGACACGGTGATATAAATAAGACCATCATTTACAGTGACACCATGATATAAATAAGACCATCATTTACAGTGACACCGTGATATAAATAAGACCATCATTTACAGTGACACTGTGATATAAATAAGACCATCATTGATTCTGGAGAAAGTGGGTCTTAGTTTGGAAGTCTTATAATTGAGTTAAAATATGGAAGAATAAAGAATGGTTCATGAAAACATGGTCTTATTAATAGGTGTTCTAAATTTCTTGATTGTCTTTTACAGACGTTTGACTACATGTGTTTGTTTTATTTCCACATTAAAAAGTGAACTGATTATTATCGAGAGTTTGGTATTTCAGTAGCAAGATGACATCAAATTCACTGCATAGAAACTCAGCATATTTTTGTGTTTCAGTTGCTATGGCAACTGTTACAGACTATGTACAGAAATTGTAAGAGAAATTCTTGTCAAATACAGTAATTGCAAATTGTCGGCTGTTTCTCTAACCCGCCTGGGACAGAAATTCTTGTCATTTGCCGAATTAAATGTTTGGTCCATCTACAATATGGTTTTCCCCATTTCCTGTATTGATCAAGTTATTCCCAGCTTTGACTAGATTCAGCTTTTGTTGCTTCCTCCTCCAGATTGAAGAGTCTTCCTCCAAATTGAAGAGCATTCAACAAAAGCTCATTTATTATCTGGAGATAGATCTTACAATGTATCCTGTTATAATGCTAGAATATTCCTCGACAATTTTTGGTGGTAATTGCTAAAATGCCTGGAAAGCCGAATCTGAAATTTTGGCCAATTGGTCTACATGTATGTAACACGTTCTTCCACTGACTGTCACTATACATAGGGACAATTTAGTAGCTAAGTGTCCGGGTATGTCAGTTGGTCAGTTCCACTTTCCTTTGTTGATTTAGAGTTTTGCATAGCAAAAATATTTACTTTGTTTTTCTCACATTAAATCCCTCATCTGACAGCCATTGTTTACACTCAATCCAAATGACTTACAATTATGCCAATATATTGATTTGTGTTTTTTTGTTAGCTCAGCTGAACACTAAGTGCTCATGGTGAGCTTTTAGGATCAATGAATGTCCGTCGTCGTGAATCGTGCGTCAACATTTTCTTTAAACAACATCTCCTCCTATACCACTGATTGGATTTTGTTCAAATTTCACAGGAATGATCCTTGGGTGGGCGTCTTTCTAAGTTGCATACATTGTTCCAGGCCGCTGCATAAGTAGGTAACAGGAGCTAAAAATAGATTTTAAAAGTGTAAACTTTGAAATTCTTCTTGTCCAAAACCTTAAGGTCTAGAGCTTTGATATTTGGTGTGTAGCATTGTCTAGTGGTCCTCTTACAAGATTGCATAAATTATTAAGTTCTGTCTAAAAAGATGGCCGCCAGGGCGGGGCTTGTTCCCTATATGTATATAGTGGAAACTATAAACAACATCTCCTCCTAAACCACTCAATGGATTTTTACCAAACTTCACACGGATGATCCTTAGGTGGTCCTCTTTCGAAGTTACATAAATGGTTCCGGTCTCTTACATAAGTAGGTCACATGAGCAAAAAATATATTTTAAAAGTGTAAACTTTGAAAATCTTCTTGTCCCAAACCATTAGGGATAGAGCTTTGATTTTGTTATTGTATTATTGTCTAGTGGTCCTCTTACGAGATTGCCTGTAGGCTAACCGCCAATGAAGGAACTTTTTAATGGCTAGTAAAAACGAATTATTATTTCGTAGAAACTACTTATTTTTTTGTAAATATGAATGGCAGTGTATTCTGGTGAGCGATATAGGGCCATCATGGCCCTCTTGTTGGTTTTATTGGATTTGATGCCATTTTTTAGCATTTGAATGGAAGCCAGACCTGCTGGTTGATAACCTTGTGCTTTACAAACTGCGCTTACCAGTAGTTGCTAGTGAGTTAGTGGCTGATGAGTTTATCTATAACCATTGAAAACTGAAGGAACTTTTTATTGGCCAGTGAGAACTGAAGGAACTTTTTATTGGCCAGTGAGAACTGAAGGAACTTTTTATTGGCCAGTGAGAACTGAAGGAACTTTTTATTGGCCAGTGAGAACTGAAGGAACTTTTTATTGGCCAGTGAGAACAGAAGGAACTTTTTATTGGCCAGTGAGAAATGAAGGAACTTTTTATTGGCCAGTGAGAACTGAAGGAACTTTTTAATGGCCAGTGAGAACTGAAGGAACTTTTTATTGGCCAGTGAGAACTGAAGGAACTTTTTAATGGCCAGTGAGAACTGAAGGAACTTTTTATTGGCCAGTGAGAACTGAAGGAACTTTTTATTGGCCAGTGAGAACTGAAGGAACTTTTTAATGGCCAGTGAGAACTGAAGGAACTTTTTATTGGCCAGTGAGAACTGAAGGAACTTTTTAATGGCCAGTGAGAACTGAAGGAACTTTTTATTGGCCAGTGAGAACTGAAGGAACTTTTTATTGGCCAGTGAGAACTGAAGGAACTTTTTATTGGCCAGTGAGAACTGTATGGAACTTTTTATTGGCCAGTGAGAACTGAAGGAACTTTTTATTGGCCAGTGAGAACTGTATGGATTTATTAATGGCCAATTAGGTCAAGTGATCATTGTTTATAACTGAAATACTGTTGAACAAGTGTAAAACGTGATATTTAATTGGTCATTCAGGGCTAATATGCAAGTACAAAATTTAATGCACTATACTGAAAACGTGAGTCACTTCTAGTTGCTATCACATGATACTAAATATCACCCTGGAGTCAAGGGGAAGTGTTTTATCCTTCTGACAGATTTTATTTCTATAAGCTGGGATAGATTTCCAGTTTGTTTTGTTTCATTGATTACTGCTGTAACATATTGTATGTTTGCATTGATGATATCTGCTTGCATTCAGTGAGTACATTTCTACTGGTTGCGATGTTTCCCATTACCTGCATTGTGTTGTTCTCATTTATTTTGTTGTTGACAGCTGCTCCTTTATTGTGGATTTACAATAATATATATACTCGAACGCAAAACAAAGTGTGCATTTTTTTTCCCCCTGATAATCCAATGATAGAATATTATCATGTGTGGTATCGTCTTTTAGCTTATTCAATTACCCTTCTAACCAATGTGTTTATTTTATTGTTTTGAATTTCGTAAAAACGTCCGGCGCGTCTACATGCAGTAGGGGTCAAAGTCAACAATACACAAATAGCCAAAGGGATGTTTTCTGGCGTTGATTAACTGAAATTGGTTCCAAATGATGTTAATATTGCATTAATAGCTGGTATGACCGCCATTCCGTCTAATAACTCTGTAGCAGAGGCGGTTTGGTACCGATGTCTCATGTGCGTCAACTCAATGTGATGGTCAGGTCTGACGCCAGTCACGCGTGGCTTGCCAGATCGGGTCGGCAACAGTACCCGTTAGCATACACCTATAACGTAACTTGATTATAGTGTTTCTATGGTAGTTAAGTGCCCGTGAAACTGAAGCGACTGAGTCACCTCTGACCAGCATCATTAAGGCGTCAATACGCTGATGTTCTGATAGTCGTGGCATATTCTCTGTTATAAAGTTTCTAAATGTACTGTGATATTAGCTAGGGCTGTAACAAGTATCCTAATATCCGAGCACTCGCAGTTCAATGCCAGCAATCCGAGTACCAGATTCGTCCACTATAAGATCGTCGAATCGCGAATCATATTATCTAAACACGTTTATAGTTTAAGACAAAATAATTCACGTTTATCATTTCATTTTCATCGATAGATAATTCTAGAAACATTAAACACATTGGTATGTACTGACTACCAAACCGAAGGCAGGTAACATGAGACATGTAGAGCTAGAGGAAGCATAGTTTCAAAGCAAAGGAATCTCAAAATAGCTCATATTTAACGATCCAATAAATACTAAAATTAATTTCAACATTAATTAAATAACAAAGACAATCGTTTGACGCACAAAATAAGTTGTTGATTTTTCAAATTCGAAACCAATGCCTTAATTTTGTATGTATCGTCATTTCAATACTTCGGTATTTCCGTCGAAAGTGACCAAAAAGCTGTTTGTATATCACAATTAGGTGTGATGGCGTATACTCATGGCACTGAATACCTGGTATGCGCACTCAACATCCGTGGTAACCGAAAATGTCCGATTACTATACTAGTTTATTTGCACATTTGTTTACATCGTAGTGTTAAGCAATTTTTAGTTCTTCCAGAGGAATTTGTCGTTTTTGCAGACAAATTATAATGCAAAAAAATATGCAAGTTCAGTATACCTATTTCTATGATATGTGTTAGTTTTTAAGCACCTTCGCTTATATTGCAATTTTGAATCACACAGTTTCGAACTGTCACAAAGTAACTTGATCATGTTACATATTGGTTGTGCTAGCAAAACACCACAAAGTTGTTCAACCAGGTATAAAGTAGAAATTACAAAAGATGACTTTTAACCTTTACACTGGTATTTCATACAAAAATACTCATAAATAAACATGGCGGTGAGGGGTTGGCTTGATTGAAAGTGAATTTTATTTGAAATACAGATTTAATTTAGTTATTTGTAAAATTCATTTGCAGAAATTATTAAGTGTTTTAGATATATTGTTTCCATTGTCGTTAGTGGATTGATTTGTGATTTGCTTATACTGATTCGCGACTCGGATTGGATTGCCATTGGCCAGACAATCCACAGCCCTAATATTCGCACTATACATGTGTGAAAGAATGTAGAGAAAACAAGTTTGGCCACTTGTACTTGTGTATACATGTTCCACGTCGAAATTCCGTCAAAATCGTAACGACCAATATTCGTATGTTTCAAATTTGACATCTTTATACATGTACCTTATAGAATTAAAATAATAAAAAAATTGGCACACATGTAACTGGGCATTTCAATTTATGATTGAAAAGAAAATCAAAACAGTTTACTATTTGTAAACTTTTTAATGCATGGCTATAATAAAAAAACAGTCCCTGAAAACGTACTTGAAAAGTCCTTGAATGTTGTCTGAGATGTTCTGTATGACTCATGATAGAATTCAATACATTTTAATGCACACTAATGTCTAAACTATGTTGAGCAATCTTGGTCCATGTAGTTGTAGATAAAAGCGATAACTTCCCTAGTATTTGTCTAGAAAATGCCTCCATTTGGCTGAATTATGATTCAGTTTGCGTAGCTCTTCATATTGGAGATAAAAGAAGCCAAATTGATCAATTTTCTCTCTCAAAAGTGGTCTAATAAAATCATCTTTTATTTGTTTACATAAATGATAAACATTTCTTCCTATGGAGGCATTTATTCTTATGTTACTGAACGAGGGGATGTTTGTGACGGCTCGCTCTCCGCAGGGACTGTATCTAAATATTGGCTGATTGCCGTAAACTCAATACAGTACATTTACATAACTAAATATGATGTTGGCTACTTTATTTCCTATATTTGATAGTAGTAACTGAATCAGATATTCTGAGGCTTGTATTTACATTTCCTGGTGTAGTCTTACATTGCTGACCCCAGGACAGAGCAGATCAATCATCTTTTGGTTTTGATTTCAACTTAAAGCTTTTATCCCAGGGTTTGTACTGGCCTTGAAAAGTCCTTGAATTTGATGTCGGTATTGAAAACTCCTTGAAAATAAAAAGTATTGGAATTACAAAAAAATGCTTGAATTTGCTAGAAACTCATTGAAAAATGTTCTGTCAATGACTGTACCTTGTGGAAAGACTAAAGCCTTATGTTTTTGAACATAGTTCTTTTGCTTATCTGCAAAATCTGGCGCAGTAAAACATTTGTGTATGGCTGTAAATTAACGCTTTGTAAATTTTTCTATTTTTAGATTTAGAAGTAACTCAGAGTCTAGCTTGAGAGGTCGCGAGACGAAAGCCTCGAACAATGAGACGCCAGGAACATCTTCCGTAAATACTATCACTGCTGGAGAACTCCATTTACCAGGTTAGATAACTGTGTAATCACTTGTCCTGAGTTAATTCCCCCTTAATCCCATAGATATTGGGTATATTGGTGGGTAAATATGTGGAAATGGTATATTTACAGTTATAGGTTGCCGGTGTTAACTTGACCATTGTTTACAAGCAATCGGGCAATGCAAACATACCTGGATAGGTAAATCAGCTTATTACAAGATTAACTTTCTAGTTGATATGCTTGTATTGTATGCATTTATAAGCACTGTAGTCTAGTGGTAAGTACCTCGGTTGTTTCTTAATCTGATTTTGTTACAGTAAAATTATTTGTTATCTCCCTGTAAATAATGGTTGAGTCTGTTTTCAGTGGTCAGGTTAACGCGGGCGCACTATATTAGTTAACATATCTAACTTAACATATCTAACTTAAATGCCTCTTGTTCAATATGATTGTAAATGTTTGTGTGAAGCACCCAGATAAATGTTCTATGTGTGTTACCATGGTAGACAATTAATATTATATTGCAATTATTTAATATGATTGTTTTATTATTTAGGAGGTAATTATTTCATTTGTGTGTATCTAGGGGAGGTAACTTTTAAATATGAGTTTAAAGGGGAGGCAATTATTTGATATGTTGTAGCTAGGGGAGGACATATTTAGGGAGCGTCTGTTTTATCTTTATGTTATGGGGGATGCTTTAATGCGTTCATGGGACGATGTCACAGTCCATCATGTGAGTTTACTTTTTCAGTATATGTGTGAAATTGTCAAAACAAATGGATCATGAAAAGCTTTGGTGACCAATTATTTACTCTGCTATCTTTTTTATCGACACTAGTTAACCCTGTGACTATTGTAGATAAGTCGCAAATTAGTTAATTGAGATGAAGTGAAGATATCTTACCAGTCAGCTGACATGTTGATGTATGTTTTGTTTTGTTTGGTAGAATTAGGCCAAAGATATAGTATTACTTGTTTTTCTGCCATTCATCCTATCAGAAGTATTTGCTATTAAATTTTTCTTGGAAATTATTGTTTCTCTGAGAAAGCAAAGAGAAAATGATATTAAAAACTTCTTTTGGCACTTGTGATAAATAATGCGAAATAGTATATTGTTTTTGTCAAAAACTCGCTATTTAAAGACATTTTTAAAAAGCTATTTATTGTTTTATTTTTACAAGTTTATCATTGTCTGTCAACCATTTCTCAGATTGTTATTATCCATTATAAAGTGTTTTGCTCTACAAGAATTCAAAAGCTGAATTTTGATTTTAAGAAAAAAGGTCAAGCTCTTTTTGTTCAAATTATTCATGTACTTGGCATATACATTGGGTCTTCGTTTATTTGACAACCTTCTATCAGAAAACTCGGTATCCTCCAAAATCAATATCAGGTCCGATGTATCTTCAAAGGAACGAGGTTCTACTGTATATTATATACAACCTCGTCAGAGCATCCCTCCACTTGACCTCCCTCTCGTTACAACACAACCTCGTCAGAGCATCCCTCCACTTGACCTCCCTCTCGTTACAACACAACCTCGTCAGAGCATCCCTCCACTTGACCTCCCTCTCGTTACAACACAACCTTGTCAGAGCATCCCTCCACTTGACCTCCCTCTCGTTACAACACAACCTTGTCAGAGCATCCCTCCACTTGACCTCCCTCTCGTTACAACACAACCTCATCAGAGCATCCCTCCACTTGACCTCCCTCTCGTTACAACACAACCTCGTCAGAGCATCCCTCCACTTGACCTCCCTCTCGTTACAACACAACCTCGTCAGAGCATCCCTCCACTTGACCTCCCTCTCGTTACAACAATATCAGGTTTTACTGGATTGAGTAGTTTCTATCAATCTGACCTCTCTAGAGCAACAACCTCTCAATAACAACCAATATTTACATCCTTGAAAGCTTGTCGCTCTGGTGAGGTCACAGTGTACATTCACATCGGTTCCACTAGGTACTGAATCTAAAGGGTCATTTTGATTATTATTGACTGGATTTTACCATGTTATAGCCAAAATACCTATAACTTAGAGAAAATTCTACCTTCAGCCAAAAGTCTGAGGGTAAAAATGTTGCATTTTAGATATTCAAGGGGTCAGGTCTAATGGCACCCCTGATTCAGTGTGGTATGGAGTTGCTGATTCAATGCTTAGTCAGAGCTATACTGCTTTATTGCACAAGAAACAAATAATAGTTTAATTATTGGCCTAATATGACACTGATTAAGTTTTGAACACTTCGATTGACCTTTAGGCCTGGGGTCATTGGTTTAATGTCACCTGAGTGTCAGCTTTTCATTGATTGATTTGATCACTGTTTCCAAATAAGTTGCAAGTTGAAAAACAAAACTTCACTGTTGTATTGTACGGCTGTATTGTGTTTGAAGTGACAATGTTACAACTTATAGGTAAATGTTTGTGTAGACGTACATGTTGACGCACACACGCATCCTTATGCATTCGTTCTTTTGTACAAGTTTCTTGAAAATATTATTTCTTGCATTTTAAAGTGGAGCTTATATCACGATATTCCACGGATAATTTAGAAACGCTTATCAGTAAGTGAAACTTTGTGCAGTCCGAGTTCATGTAGATATTTTTCTTTCGCCTTGTTTTAATATTGTACACCTTTTCACCTTTTCTGTTTCTATATTATGTTTATTTTGGCTATGTTTACATTGTGTGACTGTATATTGTGCATGATCAGGCATGAGAATTTTCCGCTGAATTGCAGAAAACCACAGATTTGACGCTCGCAGGGGCCGTTTTTGAGACAATTTAAGCCATCTTAAGCTTTGGCTCCTTGGACCCCTTGCTGAATTTTCAGCTGATTTTGCAATTTGGGATTCTCAAGCCTAGCGCTGTCATTGATGCATTCAATAGATAGTTTCCATAGTTACCTCCCTTGTTCAGAATAGTCGGCCATATTGAGGCAAATTTCCTTAAAGTTTATTGGGAATATAATGTATAAACGATGATTAAATAAGCAGATATATAGAGGATCTTACATTCGTGCTTATTTGATATTGTTTTTATGTAACTCGTCGTCTGAATTTGACGCGAGGCTCTGCCGAGCGTCATATTCGTTTCAGTCGACGAGTTTCATAAAAACAATATCAAATAAGCACGAATGTAAGATTCTATTTTTCACATAACACCATAAATAGATTGTTTCCAATCTTTAAATAGACTTTAAATAGTGCTGTGATTCGTCTATTTATGTAACTAGTTACATATGATATTTATGTCACTGCTTTATGCCACTCCTGGAGTGCAAGTTATGTAATAAAGATGTCTAGTACATCGTATTTCATGATTTATGTCACTGCTTTATGCCACTCCTGTAGTGCAAGTTATGTGATAAAGATGTCTAGTACATCGTATTTCATGATTTATGTCACTGCTTTATGCCACTCCTATAGTGCAAGTTATGTAATAAAGATGTCTAGTACATCGTATTTCATGATATATGTCACTGCTTTATGCCACTCCTGGAGTGCAAGTTATGTAATAAAGATGTCTAGTACATCGTATTTCATGATATATGTCACTGCTTTATGCCACTCCTGGAGTGCAAGTTATGTGATAAAGATGTCTAATACATCGTATTTCATGATTTATGTCACTGCTTTATGCCACTCCTGGAGTGCAAGTTATGTAATAAAGATGTCTAGTACATCGTATTTCATGATATATGTCACTGCTTTATGCCACTCCTGGAGTGCAAGTTATGTAATAAAGATGTCTAATACATCGTATTTCATGATTTATGTCACTGCTTTATGCCACTCCTGGAGTGCAAGTTATGTAATAAAGATGTCTAGTACATCGTATTTCATGATATATGTCACTGCTTTATGCCACTCCTGGAGTGCAAGTTATGTAATAAAGATGTCTAGTACATCGTATTTCATGATATATGTCACTGCTTTATGCCACTCCTGGAGTGCAAGTTATGTGATAAAGATGTCTAATACATCGTATTTCATGATATATGTCACTGCTTTATGCCACTCCTGGAGTGCAAGTTATGTGATAAAGATGTCTAGTACATCGTATTTCATGATTTATGTCACTGCTTTATGCCACTCCTGGAGTGCAAGTTATGTAATAAAGATGTCTAGTACATCGTATTTCATGATATATGTCACTGCTTTATGCCACTCCTGGAGTGCAAGTTATGTGATAAAGATGTCTAGTACATCGTATTTCATGATATATGTCACTGCTTTATGCCACTACTGGAGTGCAAGTTATGTGATAAAGATGTCTAGTACATCGTATTTCATGATATATGTCACTGCTTTATGCCACTACTGGAGTGCAAGTTATGTGATAAAGATGTCTAGTACATTGTATTTCATGATATATGTCACTGCTTTATGCCACTACTGGAGTGCAAGTTATGTGATAAAGATGTCTAATACATCGTATTTCATGATTTATGTCACTGCTTTATGCCACTCCTGGAGTGCAAGTTATGTAATAAAGATGTCTAATACATCGTATTTCATGATTTATGTCACTGCTTTATGCCACTCCTGGAGTGCAAGTTATGTAATAAAGATGTCTAGTACATCGTATTTCATGATATATGTCACTGCTTTATGCCACTCCTGGAGTGCAAGTTATGTGATAAAGATGTCTAGTACATCGTATTTCATGATATATGTCACTGCTTTATGCCACTCCTGTAGTGCAAGTTATGTAATAAAGATGTCTAATACATCGTATTTCATGATTTATGTCACTGCTTTATGCCACTCCTGGAGTGCAAGTTATGTGATAAATAAAAATAACTTATTCTTTATGCTCATGTTGGCCAATGGCTCAGAAAGCTGAAGAAAAAGTGCTTGTCACATGCAATTTTCTTGGTATTTCTCTATTATCACATAGTTTTTTTATTTTACTTGGTAATTACTCCTATTAGTGCTTATCAATTTTCAAAATGGCTGATGATTAAGAACAAGGGAGGTAAATATTGTAGATGTAGATCTTAATTGATATATTGACAATTTTTTTCTGTTGATCGATATTCGATACACATTCAAACAAATATTGATATTATGGTGTGAATATACAGGAGTAGGTACAGTCTAAAACTGCCATAATAGCGTAACCACACATTGTAGTCAGCTACTTGTTGAACTGTGCTCTAGTGGATAGTGTCTTCCAGCGTAACCACACGTTGTAGTCAGCTACTTGTTGAACTGTGCTCTAGTGCATAGTGTCTTCCAGCGTAACCACACGTTGTAGTCAGCTACTTGTTGAACTGTGCTCTAGTGCATAGTGTCTTCCAGCGTAACCACACGTTGTAGTCAGCTACTTGTTGAACTGTGCTCTAGTGGATAGTGTCTTCCAGCGTAACCACACTTTGTAGTCAGCTACTTGTTGAACTGTGCTCTAGTGGATAGTGTCTTCCAGCGTAACCACACGTTGTAGTCAGCTACTTGTTGAACTGTGCTCTAGTGGATAGTGTCTTCCAGCGTAACCACACGTTGTAGTCAGCTACTTGTTGAACTGTGCTCTAGTGGATAGTGTCTTCCAGCGTAACCACACGTTGTAGTCAGCTACTTGTTGAACTGTGCTCTAGTGGATAGTGTCTTCCAGCGTAACCACACGTTGTAGTCAGCTACTTGTTGAACTGTGCTCTAGTGGATAGTGTCTTCCAGCGTAACCACACGTTGTAGTCAGCTACTTGTTGAACTGTGCTCTAGTGGATAGTGTCTTCCAGCGTAACCACACTTTGTAGTCAGCTACTTGTTGAACTGTGCTCTAGTGGATAGTGTCTTCCAGCGTAACCACACATTGTAGTCAGCTACTTGTTGAACTGTGCTCTAGTGGATGATGTCTTCCAGCGTAACCACACATTGTAGTCAGCTACTTGTTGAACTGTGCTCTAGTGGATAGTGTCTTCCAGCGTAACCACACGTTGTAGTCAGCTACTTGTTGAACTGTGCTCTAGTGCATAGTGTCTTCCAGCGTAACCACACGTTGTAGTCAGCTACTTGTTGAACTGTGCTCTAGTGCATAGTGTCTTCCAGCGTAACCACACGTTGTAGTCAGCTACTTGTTGAACTGTGCTCTAGTGGATAGTGTCTTCCAGCGTAACCACACTTTGTAGTCAGCTACTTGTTGAACTGTGCTCTAGTGGATAGTGTCTTCCAGCGTAACCACACATTGTAGTCAGCTACTTGTTGAACTGTGCTCTAGTGGATAGTGTCTTCCAGCGTAACCACACGTTGTAGTCAGCTACTTGTTGAACTGTGCTCTAGTGGATAGTGTCTTCCAGCGTAACCACACTTTGTAGTCAGCTACTTGTTGAACTGTGCTCTAGTGGATAGTGTCTTCCAGCGTAACCACACATTGTAGTCAGCTACTTGTTGAACTGTGCTCTAGTGGATGATGTCTTCCAGCGTAACCACACATTGTAGTCAGCTACTTGTTGAACTGTGCTCTAGTGGATAGTGTCTTCCAGCGTAACCACACGTTGTAGTCAGCTACTTGTTGAACTGTGCTCTAGTGCATAGTGTCTTCCAGCGTAACCACACGTTGTAGTCAGCTACTTGTTGAACTGTGCTCTAGTGCATAGTGTCTTCCAGCGTAACCACACGTTGTAGTCAGCTACTTGTTGAACTGTGCTCTAGTGGATAGTGTCTTCCAGCGTAACCACACTTTGTAGTCAGCTACTTGTTGAACTGTGCTCTAGTGGATAGTGTCTTCCAGCGTAACCACACGTTGTAGTCAGCTACTTGTTGAACTGTGCTCTAGTGGATAGTGTCTTCCAGCGTAACCACACGTTGTAGTCAGCTACTTGTTGAACTGTGCTCTAGTGGATAGTGTCTTCCAGCGTAACCACACGTTGTAGTCAGCTACTTGTTGAACTGTGCTCTAGTGGATAGTGCATTCCAATTGTCCGCAATATAATACTGTGAAGTTAAAAATATGGATTAATTACTTAAATGATATCTTGTTATCATAAAAATACAAGTTGAAAATTTAAATATGTAAGGCATCCACACATAAACATACAGAAAGATAGGAGTTAATTGTCTATTAAAGGAATTTTATAATATACTAATAGTAAGCAATAAATCAACATTTTTTGTCTTTTGATATACATGTGTCAATATCGTTGATATGCAAAATTTTAAATCAATGACAGCGCTAGCATCACAATCCATTGTACTGTTTCCTTATTTATTTTGTCTTTCTTGACTCTGACAGACTTCAAGAGCAATATGTATTGTTGATGGGTCAGCCCCCATTGTAGATATTATTTAAAATGCGTGCTAAAATAATTTTGGAAATGATTTGGTCTTTACCGGATGAGCCTGTACAAAGTTTTGATGTTTGTCAAAAACACAACAGTCAGTGTTGTTTAATATATTCATTGACATAACTCGAAAGGAATCTTTAAAATCTTCTCTTGAAAGCTGGCATCTTTAGAGGCCTGGACAGTTGTCTTCTTAAATAATATGCAAAGTGATAATATAAGTATTACTGAATGATTGAGGTAAGTGACCTGGGGTCATCAGTATTACTGAATGATTGAGGTAAGTGACCTGGGGTCATCAGTATTACTGAATGATTGAGGTAAGTGACCTGGGGTCATCAGTATTACTGAATGATTGAGGTTAGTGACCTGGGGTCATCAGTATTACTGAATGATTGAGGTAAGTGACCTGGGGTCATCAGTATTACTGAATGATTGAGGTAAGTGACCTGGGGTCATCAGTATTACTGAATGATTGAGGTTAGTGACCTGGGGTCATCAGTATTACTGAATGATTGAGGTAAGTGACCTGGGGTCATCAGTATTACTGAATGATTGAGGTAAGTGACCTGGGGTCATCAGTATTACTGAATGATTGAGGTAAGTGACCTGGGGTCATCAGTATTACTGAATGATTGAGATAAGTGACCTGGGGTCATCAGTATTACTGAATGATTGAGGTAAGTGACCTGGGGTCATCAGTATTGCTGAATGATTGAGGTAAGTGACCTGGGGTCATCAGTATTACTGAATGATTGAGGTAAGTGACCTGGGGTCATCAGTATTACTGAATGATTGAGGTAAGTGACCTGGGGTCATCAGTATTACTGAATGATTGAGGTAAGTGACCTGGGGTCATCAGTATTACTGAATGATTGAGATAAGTGACCTGGGGTCATCAGTGCCCCTTCCTTAAATAATGTTCTTGGTTCTTTTTGAATCTAGTTATAATTCTGGGTGTTATTGATTACATTATATATAGGGTATAGGGGCTGGATAGTCACTAGTTTACTTATAGAGACTTTCGTTGCTTTTTATCTAGGGGAGATAACTACTTTTCTTGCTTATCAGTAGGAGTGTCATCGGCTGGTTATTGATGCCACCGCGTCGATCTGATATTGATAGATTTTGAAATACCGATGCAATTTAATAAATCTTGGTTGTTTACTGAGCAGTAATTACGGGAAGATTTTGCCTAATTAGTTTTCTGTTGTCATTGTCCAGACTCTCGATCCAGTGAGCATCCGTGTATGGCCAGGATATTCATATATGTTATGAAAAGCCTGGGGACCGAGGATGTATATCATTGATATATTTGAACTCAATACAGATTTGAGCATCAGTGACACCCTTACTTTTTATAGAACATATGATATGATGATGTTAGAGCATCAGTGACACCCTTACTTGTTATAGAACATATGATATGATGATGATAGAGCATCAGTGACACCCTTACTTGTTATAGAACATATGATATGATGATGATAGAGCATCAGTGACACCCTTACTTGTTATAGAACATATGATATGATGATGATAGAGCATCAGTGACACCCTTACTTGTTATAGTACATATGATATGATGATGATAGAGCATCAGTGACACCCTTACTTGTTATAGAACATATGATATGATGATGATAGAGCATCATGCAGTGACACCCTTACTTGTTATAGAACATATGATATGATGATGATAGAGCATCAGTGACACCCTTACTTGTTATAGAACATATGATATGATGATGATAGAGCATCAGTGACACCCTTACTTGTTATAGTACATATGATATGATGATGTTAGAGCATCAGTGACACCCTTACTTGTTATAGAACATATGATATGATGATGATAGAGCATCAGGACACCCTTACTTGTTATAGAACATATGATATGATGATGATAGAGCATCAGTGACACCCTTACTTGTTATAGAACATATGATATGATGATGATAGAGCATCAGATAAAGTTTGGCGTTTAGAGTTTTTATTCGGCAATTCAGAATTCGTTTACAAAAATATTTTATAGCGCTTCCTTGGTGGGGAAAGAATTTGAAATATTTTTCTATTGATATCTTTATGCTTCTTGCGACTGTCAGGTTTTAGCTTGATTTACAAAATTGGTGTTATTGTTGTCATAGAATCAGGCTGACTGTCGTATATGTATACCAGTTTGGTTTCAGATCGAGTAAATTTTTAAATATGGGTTTGCAAATGAAATGTTTGATCAATTTTTATGGGAAAACTTTCATACCGTCTACAAATACGTGTATAAGAAATTGTAATAAGGGGCAAAACAACCCTTTTTCTGAGCCTGTATTAACAAGAAAAATTTATACCAGCTGTCAAATATAGGGGCTAAAAACGGCTTATTTGGGTGTTTGGATAGGGAATTTTGATACATTATTAAATCTTGACCGCTCAGTGTTTTTTAGTTAACATTATTTTACGATGTGTTTGTTATACACTATGCTTAATTAAGTAGTTATATTGATATTAAATTCATACAGCGTTGTCTTTACGTTTCTGTGATAGTATACTCTGAGGCAATTTGAGTAAGTTTCATAAAGCAATCTTGAATAGAAATTTTAAACAAATATATTTTTTTTTAAATATCTACCTGCCAACCCAACAGTTTTCAGCATTGCTACAGGAATTAGACGTATTTAAAGTCCTATAACAGACATGTTTTAGCGTTAGGATCTGTTTATATTTGTTTCGTAGTCTGACAATATTTACCTGGCACTCATGAATATTCATACAAATCAATAAATCGTTTTCTTCTAAATGTAAAGAGCGACTGTCAATTAATGTGAAATTTACCATTGTGCCCGCGCTATTAAAACGGCGAAGGTGTCCATGTGATCATTCTCAAATAGTGTCAAAGATTAATGAGTGCCAGTGAATGTTGTCTGTCATGCCTTGTTGTGTGTTGTTGTTGTCTTCTCTGCATGAACCCTTTTGTATCTTTTCAGATAAAGGTCCTAAAAAAACTTTACTTGAAAAAATTTGGGGCTCTAGATCTGGAGGTAATAAATATTGTCCTTGATTTCACTTCTGTTGTTCTCCACATGTAAAACCTCATTTAAAGACCACCTCAATGATAAGACCAACTCAAAATGTAGAACCAAATGTTCAAGTCCATTTTCACTGTTTTGATCTTTCTTCTGCCTCAATATTAAGACCATTAAGTCCCAATGGTGGTCTTACTATTGAGGTTTTACTGTATAGCCTTAAGTATTGATTCACCGAATGGAACGTTTTACAGGGAAATTTAAAAATTTGAAATTGTTTGGAGATTTTATTAGAATTCAAATCGGGGAATCATGATTTCGGTTTAAAAATGATGCAATATTGATTTATTTCTTTGTCATGTATAAGTTTTACCAAGTTTTTTATTAGCTCACCTTAGCACAACATTTTCTTTAAACAACATCTCCTCCTATACCACTGAATGGATTTTGTTCAAATTACACAGGAATGATCCTTGGGTGGGCCTCATATTTGCATAAACCGTTTCAGTCGGCTGCATAATTAGGTCACATGAGCTAAAAATAGATTTTAAAAGTGTAAACTTTGAAAATCTTCTTGTCCGAAACCATAAGGTCTAGAGCTTTGATATTTGGTGTGTAGCATTGTCTAGTGGTCCTCTTACAAGATTGCATAAATTATTAAGTTTCTTCAAAAAAGATGGTCGCCAGGGGGCGGGGCTTGTTCCCTATATGTATATAGTGCAAACTATAAATGACTTTTCCTGATCAAATTTTGCAGAAATAATCCTTAGGTGGTCCTCTTTCGATGGTTCAAATTATTTTTTGTAAATATGAAATATTATTTTGTAAAAACTTATTATTATTTCGGAAAAACAAATTATAATTTCGTAAAAACGAATTATTTTTTGTCAAAATAAATGATTATTTTGTACATATGAAAAAGTATTTCGTAAAAACAAAAGGTTATTTCGTAAAAACAAATTATTATTTCATAAATACGAAATAATATTTCGTAGAAACAAATTATTTTTTCGTAAAAACTTATATTTTTGTAAATACAAATTATTATTTCATAATTAAGAATGGCAGTGTACTCGGGTGACCGATATAGTGCCATCCTGGCCCTCTTGTTATTACTATTATCATTTTCTAGTTTCAGGCTACTCTTGAATAAAAATTTGGCATATCCTTCTTGCACCTACTTAAAAAAATAGATGTCAGGGCTCATAAAATCCACTACCCCAATGTCCCGGACAAGTCTAATTGCCAAATCAGACTACCAATAGTTGAGTTGGACTTAGTCCAGGACAAGTCTGTTTTAAGGCCATGACTCGATGCTATATAATGACCCCCCACAATTGAATTTAACAACACATAATAGTTGTTTACTGTTTGGTAATGAACATGGTGGGTGACATATACAGTAATATTGAACCTGTCCAGTTAGATCATGGTGATATATACAGTAATATTGAACCTGTCCAGTTAGATCATGGTGACATATACAGTAATATTGAACCTGTCCAGTTAGATCATGGTGACATATACAGTAATATTGAACCTGTCCAGTTAGATCATGGTGACATATACAGTAATATTGAACCTGTCCAGTTAGATCATGGTGACATATACAGTAATATTGAACCTGTCCAGTTAGATCATGGTGACATATACAGTAATATTGAACCTGTCCAGTTAGATCATGGTGATATATACAGTAATATTGAACCTGTCCAGTTAGATCATGGTGACATATACAGTAATATTGAACCTGTCCAGTTAGATCATGGTGACATATACAGTAATATTGAACCTGTCCAGTTAGATCATGGTGACATATACAGTAATATTGAACCTGTCCAGTTAGATCATGGTGACATATACAGTAATATTGAACCTGTCCAGTTAGATCATGGTGACATATACAGTAATATTGAACCTGTACAGTTAGATCATGGTGATATATACAGTAATATTGAACCTGTCCAGTTAGATCATGGTGACATATACAGTAATATTGAACCTGTCCAGTTAGATCATGGTGATATATACAGTAATATTGAACCTGTCCAGTTAGATCATGGTGACATATACAGTAATATTGAACCTGTCCAGTTAGATCATGGTGACATATACAGTAATATTGAACCTGTCCAGTTAGATCATGGTGACATATACAGTAATATTGAACCTGTCCAGTTAGATCATGGTGACATATACAGTAATATTGAACCTGTCCAGTTAGATCATGGTGATATATACAGTAATATTGAACCTGTCCAGTTAGATCATGGTGACATATACAGTAATATTGAACCTGTCCAGTTAGATCATGGTGACATATACAGTAATATTGAACCTGTCCAGTTAGATCATGGTGACATATACAGTAATATTGAACCTGTCCAGTTAGATCATGGTGACATATACAGTAATATTGAACCTGTCCAGTTAGATCATGGTGACATATACAGTAATATTGAACCTGTCCAGTTAGATCATGGTGACATATACAGTAATATTGAACCTGTCCAGTTAGATCATGGTGACATATACAGTAATATTGAACCTGACCAGTTTTCTTGTAATGAATGACCTTGTTAATTTGGTCCATAATTACCATTAATTACCTGTCCACCTAAATTTTGCTTGGTAGGTTTTTGCCAAACTATTTTTTTAGGATGGCTTTATTTTAAGTTTCCAATTTTTATGCTTCAATTTTTCCTGAAAAACTTAAATATTTTGAAGGTGAATTCAATGTGAAGGTCATTTTTTAAATGAGAAAATGCACCGTAATTATTTCGAAGTAACGATGATACATGATCTGAAATAATTGAGAGTCGCTGTTAACTGTGGGGTATTGTCTTAATATGAACCAGCAAAGCAACATTTTAATGTAGTTCTCATTGTATTCTATTGATGTTGTAACAATTTTAGCTCCATTGATTGAACAATTGTTCTGATGATGTAAATTTTCCTGATAACCAAGTTTATTTCTACAATTTCATCTTAGGTTTTCAATTAAATGTCAGTTACGGAAACAGCATGTATTTTGTGACCTAATTAATTAATTAGCCTGTTTGTGAGGATGGCGAAACAGTAAACCACCACTTTAAGACCACCTCAATAATGAGACCACTTCAAAATTAGGAAGACAATTTTCAATAGTGATGTGCATTACTGTGTAAATTCACCTGTAAGAAAGTGTCTGGCAATAATCATGTCTCTACACTTTCAACAAAATATGCTTTTATTATTTTTTACTGCTTGGTTACTAAAAAGTATTTTATTTTGTATTTATCACATAAAACTATGTTTTTAAAATATATATTTATGAATTCTTCATTTCAGAAACTTCCGAGAGTAAAGGTACCACCTCTGTGTTTTATTTGAATGAGAGTCCGACTATGGTTACCACGACAACGGATGTTGAAGCCAGTGAAAATACAAATATGTTTGACAGAAAAAAGAAACAGCCACCTGACGGAGCTTTTGAATATACAGTAAAAATATTTTCATCCCCCACTCTGAAATATACGTCATATTTGCATCCCCCACCCTGAAATATACGTCATATTTGCATCCCCCACCCTGAAATATACGTCATATTTGCATCCCCCACCCTGAAATATACGTCATATTTGCATCCCCCACCCTGAAATATACATCATATTTGCATCCCCCACCCTGAAATATACATCATATTTGCATCCCCCACCCTGAAATATACGTTATATTTGCATACCCCACCCTGAAATATACGTCATATTTGCATCCCCCACCCTGAAATATACATCATATTTGCATCCCCCACCCTGAAATATACATCATATTTGCATCCCCCACCCTGAAATATACATCATATTTGCATCCCCCACTCTGAAATATACATCATATTTGCAGCCCTAACCCTGAAATATACATCATATTTGCATACCCCCACCCTGAAATATACGTCATATTTGCATCCCCCACCCTGAAATATACATCATATTTGCATCCCCCACCCTGAAATTTACGTCATATTTGCATCTCCCACCCTGAAATATACATCATATTTGCATCCCCCACCCTGAAATATACGTCATATTTGCATCCCCCACCCTGAAATATACGTCATATTTGCATCCCCCACCCTGAAATATACGTCATATTTGCATCCTCCACCCTGAAATATACATCATATTTGCATCTCCCACTCTGAAATATACATCATATTTGCATCCCCCACCCTGAAATATACGTCATATTTGCATCCCCCACCCTGAAATATACGTCATATTTGCATCCCCCACCCTGAAATATACATCATATTTGCATCCCCCACCCTGAAATATACTTCATATTTGCATCCCCCACCCTGAAATATACATCATATTTGCATCCCCCACCCTGAAATATACATCATATTTGCATCCCCCACCCTGAAATATACGTCATATTTGCATCCCCCACTCTGAAATATACATCATATTTGCATCCCCCACCCTGAAATATACGTCATATTTGCATCCCCCACCCTGAAATATACATCATATTTGCATCCCCCACCCTGAAATATACGTCATATTTGCATCCCCCACCCTGAAATATACATCATATTTGCATCCCCCACCCTGAAATATACGTCATATTTGCATCCCCCACTCTGAAATATACGTCATATTTGCATCCCCCACCCTGAAATATACATCATATTTGCATCCCCCACCCTGAAATATACGTCATATTTGCATCCCCCACCCTGAAATATACGTTATATTTGCATCCCCCACCCTGAAATATACGTCATATTTGCATCCCCCACTCTGAAATATACGTCATATTTGCATCCCCCACTCTGAAATATACGTCATATTTGCATCCCCCACCCTGAAATATACATCATATTTGCATCCCCCACCCTGAAATATACGTCATCATTGCATCCCCCACCCTGAAATATACGTTATATTTGCATCCCCCACCCTGAAATATACGTCATATTTGCATCCCCCACTCTGAAATATACGTCATATTTGCATCCCCCACTCTGATATATACGTCATATTTGCATCCCCCACTCTGAAATATACGTCATATTTGCATCCCCCTCTCTGAAATATACGTCATCATTGCATCCCCCACTCTGAAATATACGTCATATTTGCATCCCCCACTCTGAAATATACATCATATTTGCATCCCCCACTCTGAAATATACGTCATATTTGCATCCCCCACCCTGAAATATACATCATATTTGCATCCCCCACCCTGAAATATACGTTATATTTGCATCCCCCACCCTGAAATATACATCATATTTGCATCCCCCACCCTGAAATATACGTCATATTTGCATCCCCCACTCTGAAATATACGTCATATTTGCATCCCCCACCCTGATATATACGTCATCATTGTAGCAATACAGTTGGACCTTGTTTACTCGACAACCTTCTATTTGAAGTTTGGTATAATCCAAAATAAATACCAGGTCCCGATGTATCTTGTTAGGCACATTGAATGGATGTGGGCTATTCGAACCCATGTATTATTTGAAATACAATTTTGGACCCAATGTAGTCATATGAATGAGGTCCTACTGTAATCAAACAAACATTTCTGGAATATTTTTTTTCGATTTAGGAAAAATTAGTTTCATAAAATTATGAATAAGGTTGAGTTTCGAAAATGGTAGGGCTACTAGCGTGCAATTTATTTCAAGAAATTGTCCCAATGTCTCTGATAAAGAACATTTTCACAACCATACAATCGCTAAGCTTGCCCGTACAGCTCTGTTTGTAGAACACTGGACTGCCAGTGCTGGAGGTGGTCAAAATACAACCATACAATCGCCAAGCGTGCCCGTACAGCTCTGTTTGTAGAACACTGGACTGCCAGTGCTGGAGATGTTCAAAATACAACCATACAATCGCCAAGCTTGCCCGTACAGCTCTGTTTGTAGAACACTGGACTGCCAGTGTGCTGGAGATGGTCAAAATACAACCATACAATCGCCAAGCTTGCCCGTACAGCTCTGTTTGTAGAACACTGGACTGCCAGTGCTGGAGGTGGTCAAAATACAACAATACAATTGCCAAGCTTGCCCGTACAGCTCTGTTTGTAGAACACTGGACTGCCAGTGCTGGAGGTGGTCAAAATACAACCATACAATCGCCAAGCTTGCCCGTACAGCTCTGTTTGTAGAACACTGGACTGCCTGTGCTGGAGGTGGTCAAAATACAACCATACAATCGCCAAGCTTGCCCGTACAGCTCTGTTTGTAGAACACTGGACTGCCAGTGCTGGAGGTGGTCAAAATACAACCATACAATCGCCAAGCTTGCCCGTACAGCTCTGTTTGTAGAACACTGGACTGCCAGTGCTGGAGGTGGTCAAAATACAACCATACAATCGCCAAGCTTGCCCGTACAGCTCTGTTTGTAGAACACTGGACTGCCAGTGCTGGAGGTGGTCAAAATACAACCATACAATCGCCAAGCTTGCCCGTACAGCTCTGTTTGTAGAACACTGGACTGCCAGTGCTGGAGGTGGTCAAAATACAACCATACAATCGCCAAGCTTGCCCGTACAGCTCTGTTTGTAGAACACTGGACTGCCAGTGCTGGAGGTGGTCAAAATACAACCATACAATCGCCAAGCTTGCCCGTACAGCTCTGTTTGTAGAACACTGGACTGCCAGTGCTGGAGGTGGTCAAAATACAACCATACAATCGCCAAGCTTGCCCGTACAGCTCTGTTTGTAGAACACTGGACTGCCAGTGCTGGAGGTGGTCAAAATACAACCATACAATCGCCAAGCTGGTGGTCAAAATACAAAATGGGCGGGATTAGTTCTTTTGAACTTTTATATATATGTATATAATTATTATTGAACCTAAACATAATATTTCAGGTGCAAGACAGAGACACTTTGGAGAGGATAGCTGCTCATTTTGATACAACCCCTTCAGAACTTAAAAAACTCAACAAACTGATATCTGCGGTTATATTTGCTGGTCAGGTGACGTATTTATCTACATGATAATTGATGCACTAGGCTGTGTTTTATCTACTTGTTTCTAATTTGCATTTGTATACTTTCCACCAATGTTTGGTTAACACCAATGAAATCTTCAAAAACTTCTACAAATAAGTCTTTGTAATGGAGCTTTAAGTCACATAAACATCCAGGGTCATCTAGTGACTTCTCCAGTTATTTGGGAGGAGGAAAACCTCTTGCTGTCTCCTGGGTAGAACCACAGGAGATTGTCACCAGTTCTATCCTTTTATCCCTTCTAGAGTACTTTCCCTATAGAAGGGATAAAAGGGATAGCTATAGAAGGGATAAAAGGGAGAGCTATAGAAGGGATAAAAGGGAGAGCTATAGAAGGGATAAAAGGGATAGCTATAGAAGGGATAAAAGGGATAGCTATAGAAGGGATAAAAGGGAGAGCTATAGAAGGGATAAAAGGGAGAGCTATAGAAGGGATAAAAGGGATAGCTATAGAAGGGATAAAAGGGAGAGCTATAGAAGGGATAAAAGGGAGAGCTATAGAAGGGATAAAAGGGATAGCTATAGAAGGGATAAAAGGGATAGCTATAGAAGGGATAAAAGGGAGAGCTATAGAAGGGATAAAAGGGATAGCTATAGAAGGGATAAAAGGGAGAGCTATAGAAGGGATAAAAGGGAGAGCTATAGAAGGGATAAAAGGGAGAGCTATAGAAGGGATAAAAGGGAGAGCTATAGAAGGGATAAAAGGGAGAGCTATAGAAGGGATAAAAGGGATAGCTATAGAAGGGATAAAAGGGAGAGCTATAGAAGGGATAAAGGGAGACAACTCATGACAGTCTCCTATGAGGAGAACGACCGACCTTCTGTTAGCCATCTACAATTTAGTGGGAGTCAAACAAACTGCAGTGAGGGGCATGTGATTTAAAGTCAGAGACTACAACCACTTGACCCCCAAATAAGTCATGTATGTAGATGTGAGGGTTCAGCTGATATGCGAAATTCGGGTTTGTCAGGGCCTTTTTTTAGATTGATGCAAATGTAGTTTGAAGACCAGTCTCATTATGCAGCCTTGCCATTGTTCAATTTAAGTACTGTGCACAGAACTAACCAATCAGAGGCTAGCATTTTTGACTGGTTCCCGGGAGAAATTTTATAACCTCAGACCCAGTGGATTTTAAGGCATGATTTATATTGTGATTAAAGAAAGCAATTATTACGTCTGCTTAATCATGTCAGCTTATATGATTTTTCAGATTTTGCATATTCCGGACAAAGATTATGTACATGTTCCTGTCGGAAGGACCTCATCGTCAGGTTCCTCGTCAGAGGGAATTGTTTCCCGGCAGCTGTCGGACTCGGTGTTTGGTAGTCCACAGGACAAACCAAAAATGGTATTTATATGATTTTTGATAATAAATTTCTATTCTAGCGTGTTCTACCCCTTAACTCAGATAAGGTTTAGGAACTTAAAAGCGCAGGCATGAAAATACATAAATAGGTAATTTCTCCATTTATTTTGCCCACTTTAAAAATGGAGATACAGTAGACATTGCTCGAGCGACCACCTGTATTAAGAGACTTTTGTATTAAACGACTACTTAAATTCCCGCCCGAGCGTTTTTACTATATAAATTGTATCTATTAAACGACTTTTCTATAACGCGACCAGCGACCGCATTAAACCAGTCCCGACAGGTAAAAAAGATAGTTAAATAATCCATTAAACGACGGCATGCACTAAATCCCATTGGGCATTTCACACCTTATTCACAATTACATTCGCGCATTGTCCTTTAAACAATTGAATTAACAATTAGGCGTGATAAATGCAACCAGATAATTACTCGGTGACACTGTTATAAAACGTCATGTAAAACCGTTGCATATATGTGTCTGCTTGAGCGCGAGTCTTAAATGTAAATGGATTACGCAGCACAACGCTTATAATTTCTACAATAACAAAGTTCATGTAACTAATGTCGTTGCTATGCAACTTACGTTGCTTGATGTCACCGAGGTTTTACATTACGATGTCCCGAGAAGAAATATGCCAGATGTAATTTTTGTGCCGACTCGCCCACTTTTATCTTTACTTGAAAGATCGTCGTGCCGACAAACTTCTTTATACTCACTGAGAGAATGAAAATGTCAGACAAAAACACATCGCATAATTTAACTCGGGGTTAAAATGTGTAAACACTCACTTTGTTTAGTATGTAATCCATTTTAAAAACCCTGTAAAATCATGGCCTTATGGAAAAAACGTTTATTACTATCAGCCTGTGTTAATACGCGTGTGGAATAAAGTTTTAGAACTATTCCAGTTAATAGCTGTCAAAACTTCGTCATCACTGGATTCATGACGTCACGCCATGCGCAGATTCGTGTTACTGTGATGAGTAGTTATTTATTCATAGACTGGAAACTATTATGTACCCATGTAAATGAGTGTGTCGTGTGTTTAGCCTTTTACTTTCGCGTCAGTAAGAAAAATTTGCTTCATGTGTACTTAACTTTTCTTTAATTTGTTGATATCTATGAAGAGACCACTTTATTAAGCGACCACTTTTTGGCCGTCCCTTGGGTGGTCTCTAAATACAATGTCTACTGTATATTGTTTCGTCTGCTTGTCTGTCTTTTGGTAGATCTCATTGTTTCCACTCAGTAACTGTAGAATGTTCTGTCAAAGCTGATTCCCTGTTGTGCACAGATGACTCTAATGTAATGACTCGGTCAGTTTGTCAAAAGTCAAGGTCACAGTGCCGTTAATTGTGATATGACTGAAATAGTCACTAATTAATCCCTGTAGAATGTTTGGCAAATGGCCGTTAAACTTCATAGGGAGTAGATCTATGGTACCCAACTTACTTCTGACAGGCTGTCACTGAGATGTATTTATGTTACAAACAAATCTTGTTCAATATTTACTTTAATGAATTGTACGTGGTTGACCGTGTGACTTATATATCCGTCACAGGATGTGCCTCTAGTCAAATCAGGAAACAGTTCTCCGACAAAGGTTCCAGGACACGCAGAACGTCAGACCTCTATGTCGCCGCCATTGACTGCATTTGATTACGAGGTTATGGCCCCTCACAAGCTCTCCGATGATGAAGTACAGCAACTGGACCAGGATTGCCTCGAAAGATTTATAAAACTGAAAGTCAAACACATCACAGATGGACAGGTGAGAATTAATTTAAACAAGAAATACTCACAGAAGGAAAGAATACACAAACATTTGGAAAATTGCTGGATAAAAAAGACATTTCATGAATATTGCACCCAAGGGAGACAAGTAGTACAGTCGACTCGTTACTTTGTCATTCGATACAACAGACTATTTGTTTGATGAAAGTAGTACAGTCAACTCTTGTAACACTGTTATTCGATACAACAGAATATTAGTGTTATGGAAGTAATACAGTCAACGCTTGTTAGTTTGTTATTCGGTGCAATAGACTATTTGTTTGATGGAAGTAGTACAGTCAACTCTTGTAACACTGTTATTCGGTACAACAGAATATTAGTGTGATGGAAGTAATACAGTCAACCCTTGTTAGTTTGTTATTCGGTGCAATAGACTATTTGTTTGATGGAAGTAATACAGTCAACCCTTGTTAGTTTGTTATTCGGTGCAATAGACTATTTGTTTGATGGAAGTAATACAGTCAACGCTTGTTAGTTTGTTATTCGGTGCAATAGACTGTTTGTTTGATGGAAGTAGTACAGTCAACTCTTGTAACACTGTTGTTCGGTGCAATAGACTATTTGTTTAACAAAAGTAATACAGTCAACTCTTGTTACACTGTTATTCAGTGCAACAAAATATTTGTTAAACAAAAGAAGTACAGTCAACTCTTTTTACACTGTTATTCTGTGCAACAAAATATTTGTTTAACAAAAGAAGTACAGTCAACTCTTGTTACACTGTTATTCGGTGCAACAAAATATTTGTTTAACAAAAGTAGTACAGTCAACTCTTGTTACACTGTTATTCTGTGCAACAAAATATTTGTTAAACAAAAGAAGTACAGTCAACTCTTGTTACACTGTTATTCGGTGCAACAAAATATTTGTTTAACAAAAGTAGTACAGTCAACTCTTGTTACACTGTTATTCTGTGCAACAAAATATTTGTTTAACAAAAGTAGTACAGTCAACTCTTGTTACACTGTTATTCAGTGCAACAAAATATTTGTTTAACAAAAGTAGTACAGTCAACTCTTGTTACACTGTTATTCGGTGCAACAAAATATTTGTTAAACAAAAGTAGTACAGTCAACTCTTGTTACTCTGTTATTCGGTGCAACAAAATATTTGTTAAACGAAAGTAGTACAGTCAACTCTTGTTACACTGTTATTCGGTGCAACAAAATATTTGTTTAACAAAAGTAGTACAGTCAACTCTTGTTACACTGTTATTCGGTGCAACAAAATATTTGTTTAACAAAAGTAGTACAGTCAACGCTTGTTACTCTGTTATTCGGTGCAACAAAATATTTGTTTAACAAAAGTAGTACAGTCAACTCTTGTTACTCTGTTATTTTTTCAATGAGATATATCTTTAACTATACAAATCTTGTGGGTACTAATCTGCTCTTTGGGGCATTGATCAAATTCAGTATAGCGACATTTTCAATACAAAGACAAAAACCAGGGAACAAACATGGTCATTAGACCGAGGTTTGACTGTAATTGTGCAGGTAATCTTTGTGTTTGTTTGAAACCTTCTCAGCTCTAACTTGTAAGGGGTTCAAGGGATTCCATTCAAACTTTACACAAATGTTAATTGTGATGAGAAGATGTTTTTTGCAGAAGAATCCGGTCTGTGTGTCTCAAGTTCAAGGTCACGGTGAGGTCACATGTTGCTATGGGGGCATTCTTTACATCAAAGACATCTTGTGTTATCTTGATATAATTATATAGTTCTTTGTCATTGCTGATATAATTATTTCTTAAGTTTTTAATTTTCTATTATATGATTTCATAACATTTATATTTCTTCTTTTTGCATTATAAATAGATCCATAAGGTTGACTGTGAAAAGGTAACTATAAATTGCTGCATGAGTTATGCTATGAACTAGTTTCCATGTTTGGGTTCCCTTTGCTGGGCTGAGGTCTTTCCATATTGCTGAAAGGGTTTCTTATGGAAAAATGTAAATATACTACATAATACTGCATAATATGACGTAATATAGTCTTATAATACAATTATTCTATATTTTAGTTGAACCTTATTATTCAGTCTTTATAAAAAGAGAATATTCCTTTACTATTTATTATTGCTATAGTTATTCAATATTTGTTATAATTGTACACTTTGAAGTATTGAATTATTATCCAAACTGTGTAACGTAGATATTAAAGATATGTTAGTGTTCACAAATACTTGTTTAAGTTAACAGACTAAAGTAGTATTTGATAGGGCAAATATTGTCATACTCAACCCATTGAAAGGAACAAATTGCATCCACTATGAAGTTATTGTGTTAATTTTGAAAATGAATGTATTCGAAAATTAAAATATTGAGTGATTAGCCTGTCATTTTCATATATTGGTTGTTCAGAATGGAAGGTAGAATTTAATTATCTATGAATTATTCATTATATAATAGAATAATGTTCTTTTTGTTTGCTCTACTGGCTTAAAAAGGCAGAGATCTTAATATGTCATGGCTAATTGTCTGTCCTGTGTGCGTCTGTTCATCCGTCTATTAATTTTTTTTTCAAACGACATCTCTTTCTTAACCACCTGGCCAAGTTTGACCAAACTTCACAATAAAGTTCCTTGAGTGTTCCTATTTCAAAGTTGCTCTGATGGTTACAGTCAATGGTATAAGTAGGTTGCAGGAGCTAAAAATAGATTTTAAAATTGAAAACTTATAAAATATTTTTGTCCAGAACCATTAAAGACCAGAGCTTTCATATTTAGTGTTTAACAATATTTAGTAGTCCTCTACCAGGTTTGTTCAAATCATGTCCCTGGGATCAATATAGGCCCCACCCTGGGGGGTCACATGTTTTATATAATTATATAGGGAATAACTTTGAAAATTATCTTGTCCAGAACCATGCTTATCAAAGGTCCATGTACACAGTGTAGCCAGTAGAGCATCTGGCCCTCAAGGGGCTCTTGTTTTGTAGACAAATGTTCAAACGCACAGTGCAACCTATCCAGCGAGACACCCTTTGGGAGACTCAAATTTTGGCAAGTGTTGAGAGGGTGTTGCTTTAGAGAGGGTAAATTGAAAGATAACGTTTGCTACAGGAAATGATTATACGGTTGTTGTAGAGAAGTTGTTGATCAATAGAGGGGCCACTCTTGAGAGGTTGCACTGTATACAATTGACATTGATGCAGCTACATTTTAGATTTAGCCTACAACATTTAAGTTCTGAACACTAATACATCTTCAATGTTACAATGTTGTAATTTTTCAATATATTTAGATAAGATGGCTTCATGGGGACTGGCTGTTGTTTTCCAGCGAAACCAAAAAAATATAGTGAATATATTCATCCAACTTTTCACATTCAATTCCTTTCTCCTAGAAATATACATTGATGAATTTTCTGCCAAATAACTTAGATTAACTTAAGTTTATCATTCTGTGTTTTTCTTTAATAGTTAAAACTTCAAAAATTGAAAAATTCAACTAATACGTCGTGCAATTGTCATATCTAAGTAATTTCATTTAAATTTCTTTTGTTGAGTGCATTTGTTGAGTAAAGATTTGTTCCATTATTTTGTAACATGATTCACTCACTCCCTATTTTTCTTTTCCTGATGTATGCCTTAGATTTCTGCACTTTAGTCTGGTGTCCAGATTTTCAGCCCCTTCCCTAAAATGGTACACTAAAAACTGTTGAATTTATTTACCAATATGAATGAATAGAGCTCAGTGTATTGTACCTATTAATTATAACTTCCAAAAAACAGGTGATAAAGTGGTTTATTTTATGACTTTTTGAGTTGTGTATGGCGTTGGAGGTAAGACCAACATGAGTAATGGCCCCTGATTACCAAATATGGATGTTAACCCCTAGAACAAGAAAAGTGGCTCATATATCCTAGATTACGATAGTTTTATCTGTTATGCCCTTAATGTTTCCAAATATGGAAATTACCTTATTAATTCAAATCCAGGTTATTTAGTAACGGCCCTAGATTACCAAATATGGCCCTTAGGGTTGGAACACAAAGTTTGGCCCCTAAATTAATATAAAAGCCCTTTAACTAAAAACAAGTAGTTGTCTCCTGGATTACCATATATGGCATACTGACCCCTAAATTAAAATTAAGTTCATCGATTGCAAGATATAAATGAAGGCCCCTTACCGGTGATCCCTCAACATGTACTGTCCCTCGCACAGCTATATATAGATTATTTCACCTATTTCCTTAGTTACAGTATCTTTATTGGGTCTATCAGTAGATGTATTCAGTCGTTGAGGAAGTTTTTTTATTACAATACAAGATTTGGATGATCGTAAATGTTCTCGGTTTGTCAATACCACCTGGAATGTAGAATTTGTATTTGAGGATCGAAGCTGTCCATGTGGCTTGCGGAAGGTGGAGGTTCTACCCAGGTGCCTGCTTATCTGCAAAATTATGTTTAAAATGCAGTCACAACTTATCTGCTAAAAATGCTAAATAAGATTCCTCTTTCCCCATGTGCAATTTCTATTTTGGTGGGGGAATGGGGCGGATATTTGTCCCCATTAATATAAAGGGCCCTGTGGCCCCATAAAAGGATTCCTACTGCAAAAAATGCTAACTTAAAAAAATTTGAATATTTTCTAGGTGGTAGTTTACATGTCTTTCTTATATATGGACAGTTGTGTATGACTTTACAAGTCATGTCTTCATAATTATGATCTTACGACAGAAAGTGAAACATTTCATTTTATGATCTTACGACAGAATGTGAAACATTTCATTTTATGATCTTACGACAGAATGTGAAACGTTTCATTTTATGATCTTATGACAGAATGTGAAACATTTCATTTTATGATCTTATGACAGAATGTGAAACGTTTCATTTTATTATCTTACAACAGAAAGTGAAACATTTCATTTTATGATCTTACGACAGAATGTGAAACGTTTCATTTTATGATCTGACGACAGAATGTAACATGTTTCATTTTTCCTTAAAAATATTTTTTTGTTTTTTTTATACTTTTTTATAGCACTATAAGTGTGGGATGTTTATTTATAATGTACACATAATTTTTCTTTCACCAGTCTTCATGTAAAAGTCAATAGCTCTTGCCCAAGCGCCACATCTCCGTATATCCCCTTGCAGAACACTATATCCTTACATTAAGCAAGTTAGTGAAATACACCTGTTAACAGGTTCAACACTGTAAAATGTTAATATCAGAAGCGTTTTGAGTGAAATGAAGAGTTACCTAACCTGAATTGCGAGTAAAGCCGATGTGCTACGCTAAATATTTATAGAAAATGCACTTTTTTAAACTGTCCATCTGACATGGTTTCTTCTTCGATTTTACTAAAAAAAATCCAATATAATTTAATATATTTGATGTAACCACAACCATTGAATCAATTGTTAAACATGACCACCAATTTTCGATACAATTTATATAAGAGATATGCAGTCAATAATAATCGAAAAAAATGTGGGAATATAGTGCCTTTTGAAATTGTAATTGGTGTATTTCACTTGCCCAAAATTGACCCCACACACACCATGAGCTGGTTATCATGAAGACTGTTTTACAGCAAAGCGTTTACAATTTGAAGCAAAACTGATTCCATGTGCCAATTTCTTTGTCTTTTCAGGGAGTGATCAAAGGAACGCTGCTTGTGACCCCTAATGCTGTGATGTTTGACCCTAATGTATCAGATCCCCTTGTTGTCGAACATGGGCCTGAAAAATATGGAATGATCGCTCCAATGGATTTGATAATCAGTGCGGCGATGTATCACGATATCGCTGCCATGAAAATGAGGGGCAAGAAAATGTAAGATTATCAGAAGTTTGGTAAAATTCTGCCATTTTTCTTACATTGTTGCTGAGTCTGTGATAGACCCGCTAAATGATCACACCATCCACATTTTAGATACATTCTTTGCACTTATTCCTGCTCTTTTCGGCAATTAAAATAACTTATATCATTCCGGCACTTATTATTATTGACATCCGGTAATGTCCAGAATTTGATCTTTATTTTTCAATTTTTTTTTTGGCCCCTAAAAATTTATCAGGGACTCCTAAAAAATGGCTGGATTGGAGGTCCAGGGACCCCTATTTGAAAACTTCAGGGAAAACCCTGTTTATGAAAAAAAATTCTATTTGCTTATTAGTTTCGCATTGAAGAGTTGGTTTGCAAAGTAGCAAAAAGTGATAAGCAAGTTAACTAAGTAGATGTGATTACTTCACTTCGCTTGTGAACTGCCTTTTTATCAGTTAACAGCTAACAACAACAGACTTAGGCATACTGTTAAGAATTGTCTTAAGAACAGTTTGACCTGGCTCATTTGAATTTATCGAGTCCGGAATATTTTTTTTATTAATACATAGTTTTTAATAGTTAATTTCAATTTGACGTGCCTAAGAATATACATTGAGATCTGATATTTTTTTCAGATGGTACCAAGTATACGGATTGAAGGTTGTCGAATTAACGGAGTCCGACTGTATTTTTTTAAGTAGTTTTAGCTCTACTTGCCTAAGGCCAGAGAGCTTATGTCAGGGCGAATTTTTGATCGTGTGTGCATGCATCAGCCTGTTAACTTTCCATTCAAACGACATCCCCTCTGAAACTGCAAGGCCACATTTGATGAAACTTACACAGTAGCATCATGGCCTGACCCTTTCTCAAGATTGTTCATACGGTTCCGGGTGATTGCACAATATGGCTGCCAGAACTAAAAATTGAAAAACCTTTAAACGACTTCTTCTCATGAACCAATGACCAAATTATATAATAATGCTTATAACTTGCTCTGTTACATCCGTGCATGAACCTTCCTTAACATTTCTGACAACCATATGCACAATACAGCCAGTAGAGCGTCGGGCCCTCTTGGGCTCCTTGATGCAAAGTAGGGGCCAGACTTTTTACGTTGGATGAATATAACTGATAAATAAATCATGTAACCTTTAAACCAACTTAAACCCAATGTTCTGTTTTCTCTATTCATACAGGGAAGATGGAAGCATGTTTCCCAAGCCCGAGGTCTACCATGACATGTCTTGTCCAATGGCAAAAGATAAATTACTTACCTCACAGGCTACCGAACAATCCAAGTACCGTACTTCATCACTGACAGAAAACATTAAAAACATTCTTAGAAATCCGTTGACGAAATCAGAAAGTGTTTGTTCATGTGGAAAAGGAGTTTCTGAGAGATTAGTGCCGGGTGGTGACACCCCTGGTAGTGCAAAAACTGAACAATCTCCGACATTTGATGAGTTCTCTTTCGAGAAAGGTCGATTTGAGGAAGCTGAATCATTTACTAATGATGACAGTAAAGCTGATGACAATGTATTCAGTGATGAAAACATAAATGATAATCATGAAAGGGCTAATGCTGAAGCTGATAAAGGTGTTGACAAACATAACGAAATTGATTGTGATACAGGAAAGGAAAGAGTAAAAACTAGTCCTAGACTTGGCCAAAAAACACAGAAAAAGCTTTCTGTTTCATTCTCTCTGCCTGAGACGGATTCACCAAATGCCAAAGACAATCTGTCTCCAAACTTGGAGACTCTGGTGGATCTAGATGACTCGGGTGAAACAAAAGATGCTGCCAAGGCAACAAGGGATACTGAAGGGGAAGTAGGTAAAGAAGGAAATAAGACTGGTGAGGAAACTGAAGAAAGCAGCTCTCCAAATGGAGATAAGGAAACTAGAATTGGTAGCATTGTTTATCTCCCAGTTGAAGAGGATGCAAATGGGAAACTAACTGTAAAGTCAGTGGAGAAAACTGCAAATACTTTGTCTAAACTCAGTGTTGATGAATTTGCTGAGATTTCTAAGTCAGATACAAATCTTGTGGATAAGAGTTTGAATATTGAGAGTAGAGATGTTGAGAAAACTAGATCAGCTTCTACGAGCTCACTTGGCCCCTTCAGCCCCACTCCTCATCTGAGTGCTTTTGTAAACTATGCAACTGGATTTTTTCAAAAACATGCACCTGACAATAGCATCAAAGACATTAAGGATGTGTTGATTGATTCATTACCAGAGTTGAAAAAGTCACAGGATTCAAAGCCAGAGAAGTCATCCTCAGTGACAGAATTAAAATATGACATTCCTACCATATCGGCGGCTCCTGCTGGGAGAAAGGGAAAGATGAGTCGTCATGGTAAGCCAAAGTCTGGTAACGTTGCTGTGGAGAACGCCGTCTCATTGGATGAAAAGCCAGATCTACTTACCATGGATTATGAACGTAAGTATTTCTTTCTTAATGTGATATTTGGACCGGTTGAAAATTAGATGAAAATTTTGACATTGAAATGGCTGAAGCTTGCCCTTAAAACTTTGATCTGAGGAATTTCGATATAGAGTTGTATCTTATAGATAATGTACATCATTTGTTACATTTTTTCTGTATTATAAATTATAATAATGTTCCAGGTAACACTGGTATTTTGTTGCTAATTGTGGCAAAATCTCTGAAATAAGCTTAAGAAATAAAGGAAGTAAATGATGGTTGAAAATAGGAAAACTGTCTAAAATTGTTAGATGGCTTACAATAATAGTTATAACTTATATCGTACATATTTTTCTGTATAATATAATATATAAAATGATTTGTAGTACAGTAATATTGCTCCTTGTATGACGGTATTTTCCTCAGTTTGACGATATTACTGGAAGCTATATGATATTTATATATTATTACTGTAAATTGCTTACATTATGACGTGGTATTAATCCAATGTATGTTGAGAATTTACCAAAACCGTAAAAATGTAAGATTTGATATAAATGTGTAAGTTGTATGGTATATTGTGATAGATGTCCTAGTCCTATGTATGTTTGCAGTCTATCTGTAGTTGTATTAATGCTTAATGACTTGTTGTTTTTATGAGGTGTGAAATATGCTGATTTAGCTTAATACAATCAAAATCAAAAGATAATGTATCGAGTAGTTTTTTAGAAACTATGAGGGTTAGCACTCAGGCCTGTTTCTATAGTTACCACAGGTCAGACTATCTCACCCATTCCCAAAGCCAAATATATGCTTTTGTCCCAATCTGAAAAAATATCCCAATCAGAAGCACGTACGAAAAATCATCTACTGAAGCGACCTGGTATATCTTGAAGCTCTTTGAATAACTCTGGCCATTATTGTCCCTTGTGTCATAGATGTTGTGGACATTTGTGTCTTTTTGACAGCTGATATAAGAAATGTACATGAGAATGTTTGTTAAAGTGATTAAAGTTTTCCCAAATAAGCAAATTTTACGAAACAAATTTTCCCTATTATACTAGGTTTTTCCCCCAAAATGGATGTCACTTTTGAGTATCTCTGTAAAGCAGGATATCTCACACCATTGTTTTGTATAATACACAGGAGATTGTCATGAGTTCTCTCCCTTTTTCCCTTCAAGAGTTATATCCCTTTATTCCTTCTATATATATAGTACTATATATTCATATATACTATAGGAGGGATAAAGGGAGAGAACTCCTTATCCCCTCTAGAGTTCTATCCCTTCTATATCAGTTATGGCGAATGACTTCCAAGACTTGTCAGACATTCAGTCTGATAACCTTGGAAAACTTGTCGGACCGAATGCAAACTTGTCAGACCGAAAACATGTTGTTAAAAATTACATTCCTTGCAGATAATTATGGTTGTTAGGTAAAGTAAAAATACAGTAACCTATCACATTCAGCATACATGCATTCATACATAAAATGTGATTTGGGAAGCAAAGGGGTTTGTAACAATATTAATACCATTTTTATTTAGTTCAGTATCATTCATATTCTACATATTGTAAATACAAAGGGGATAGCACGCAAAATGGGGGGTTGTCAAAATAATTTGATTGACAACTCTCGAAATATTAAGATTTTGAGTTGAATCGTACCGCATTGAACTCGAAAAAGATAAAAAGAGTTTTCCAAGAAAAGAACCACTCGTTTCAAAGTGAAAATTAACAAATCAAACAGAAATGGGCGAATAATTGGGGTATTTAGATAAATAATATTAAAAAATTATGATTAACTCTAACATTCACTCCTGAAATGCCTTTTTGACGACACAATCAAAGTATAAATGGCCGAAACACAAGTGAATGTGCAGACAATCGGTGCACATAAGAAGATCGCATTGTGTAAACAGCAACGGATGTTGTAAAACCCATCTGTACCGTATCAGACATATGGACCAATTAACACACAGGCCTTCTACATCGGAACTGCCATTTTTTATCGGTCAGGTCTGATGGGTAATTGCCATGACTGATATATACGTTGTAGTACTATATTTTCATATACTATAGAAAGGAAACAGGGAGAGAACTCTAGAAGGGATTAAGAAGAGAATTCGTAACAATTTCCTGTGGTATAATGTTCTTACCTGTTACAGTAGCAATTTTCAATGTTAAAATATGAATTTTAGTTGCAGGTATATTTTGGTTTGCTACCAGGAAGATGTTGTAAGAATGCTATTGTTTTGTACGCTCTGCGTCAGTCTAATCTTCCGTTTCAACATGTTTTCTTGTCTTTTTCGTTTTTTCAATGTCGAGACTCAATTATGTTAGGATTTTAATATGCACTGTAGTACCAATATACAGTCGGACCTCATTTATTTGACTGCCTTCTATCCGAATACTTGGTATCATCCGAAATAAATATCAGATCAGTATCTTCTTGTGCATGTAGACTTGAAATGGGCTATTCGAAACCAAGTATTATTCGAAATAAGATTTGGACCCATTGAATTTAGATGAACGAGGTCCGACTGTAATTGACTTTTCCGAGTTTTTCATCTTAAAGGGAAAGGTGTTGGGGTCCTTTAGGAGGGAAAATATTGTTACTTGAAGAAAAGTGGGGAAGATAAGAGGGAGGCTTAGTAGTTGAGGGGTTGAGTGCCTGACTCCTGATCCGAAGGTAGTTAGTTTGAGCACTGCGATGAGCGGGTTTGATCATGAAATTCACAAAACCTAATTTGGTGCAAGTACTGGTTGGTAGCCAGGAAGCAGTCATGATTAGTATTATACACTGCAACTCCGTTACACCGCGGTCGGATATAGCGCGATATCCATTATAACGTGATGTCGTCGTGGCTCCCGATGATTTTTAAGAAAAATCCTAAAATTTGTCAAAAAAGGAAGAAAAAATGATCAAAATCGTATTTTTTCGCAATTTGCAGTCTGCTCTTTCGCGAATCACGTGCTGTTAAGTTTACAAGTTTATTTTACTAAGCGATCGCGAATCAACAAGATCAACTGAATATACACACAATAAGAGATATATGTCCAATTACGATAACCATCAATATTTACACAAATGACACCTTCTAATGTTTTTCAACACATTTCATAAACATCAACGAATTTGACCTTGGATTGTGCTGAATCTATGATGTAACGGGAGTAGCTGATGTTGAGTCTAACACGCCCACGTTCAATTATTCTCCTTACCTTGACCAATTAGATGATCGCACACCAGCGAGATTTCTTTTAATTGAATGAATGACAGTAGGGGATGTCAATCATGGAACATTAAGCAGCGTTAATCCTCAATAAACTAAATACGGTATCCGAATGTGCTAATTACGATTTATACAGCACTTGTTGTTCACACAAATCTACTAGATGTGTCGGTCGACTATTTCTCAATCTGTCACAAAAAGTAGTTAAGTCAAGGCAAAAGCGGACAACTCGGCACGGAATGTTTGCAGACTACAAAGGCGCCGCGTCTTGATTGGTTAGATCAAGTAGTCGGCCCAATGTTTGATGCGACGCACATGGAAAATGTTCTACTCGCAGACTTCAAAGGCGCCGCGTCGTCTTCTAGTTTCAGAGGTCGACCGTCATGGGTGGTGATTTTGTCAAATGCACATTTTGATTGACGTGAAATGCTTTATGAGACGTATGTAATATAGATACGACTAGGCGTGGTGCAAAAAATGAAGGCCATCGCATTTTTCACGCGTGATTGTTGGTCGAATCAACATTTATACGCGATGGATTATTCTTTTGTTCTGTTGAATAACGGATAAATATCGATAGGTACGAAAATACAATTAGATATAATTATAGAATTAATTCTCACTCTAAATCTGCAATGTTCACATGTATTTTGCGAGAGTGTCACAGGGGGTAATTTTCACGGATAACAAATAATACAAACACCGCCTAAATATCGCGGTTCCAAAAGAGCAATGATCATATTTTAGCTTTGTTTTAAATAATTAATGAGTTTTGTTTTGAAATAGTTTCAAATAATAACCCATAAATACATTTTATATATTATCCTCTACTATATACCTATTTATTAAAACAAAAACGAAACAAATACGAAATATATGAAAACATAGTATGCACAACGCTATATTGTGTGGGTGGGGTAAGTTGGTATTCTGTCTCTATACCGCGGTCGGATATAACGCGATAGCGAGTCCTTGGACCCCACCGATCGCGGTATAACGGAGTTGCAGTGTACTAATAGTTTGCTAGTTCTGAAGTAAGTCAGTCTTATTAATGAGGTGATCTACTTATTGAGTTGAAATGATGAGGAAAACTTCAAACAGTCCCATGAAAATACAGTATAAATAATGAGGTGATCTTTATTTTGAGGTAATTTCAAGTAATTTCTAAAAGAGGGGTTTTACTTTACGTCAGTTCCACTCTTGTATCGCTGCCATATGGTTGTTATAGTTAACTTCTAGTATTACCTGCAGTATGCTTATCTCAATACTGTGAATATATTTTACATTCTACATTTGCAAGTCGATGCATGTTGTGACTGTCCAAAATTCATTTCAAAATTCACAATTAATTCAACTCTATGACTATATTGTGGATTCTAGGTGTTACATTGTTACACTTATATTCTGTTTCTAGTTGTTACATTGTTACACATATATTGTGGATTCTAGGTGTTGCATTGTTACACTTATATTGTGGATTCTAGGTGTTGCATTGTTACACTTATATTGTGGATTCTAGGTGTTGCATTGTTACACTTATATTGTGGATTCTAGGTGTTGCATTGTTACACTTATATTGTGGATTCTAGGTGTTACATTGTTACACTTATATTGTGGATTCTAGGTGTTGAATTGTTACACTTATATTGTGGATTCTATGTGTTGCATTGTTACACTTATATTGTGGATTCTATGTGTTACATTGTTACACTTATATTGTGGATTCTAGGTGTTGCATTTTTACACTTATATTGTGGATTTTAGGTGTTACATTGTTACACTTATATTGTGGATTCTAGGTGTTACATTGTTACACTTATATTGTGGATTCTATGTGTTACATTGTTACACTTATATTGTGGATTCTAGGTGTTGCATTGTTACACTTATATTGTGGATTCTAGGTGTTACATTGTTACACTTATATTGTGGATTCTAGGTGTTACATTGTTACACTTATATTGTGGATTCTAGGTGTTGAATTGTTACACTTATATTGTGGATTCTAGGTGTTGAATTGTTACACATATATCCATGATTCTATGTTGCATTGTTACACATATATCCATGATTCTATGTACTGCATTGTTACACATATATCAATGATTCTATGTGTTGCATTGTTACACATATATCCATGATTCTATGTACTGCATTGTTACACATATATCCATGATTCTATGTACTGCATTGTTACACATATATCCATGATTCTATGTACTGCATTGTTACACATATATCCATGATTCTATGTACTGCATTGTTACACATATATCCATGATTCTATGTACTGCATTGTTACACATATATCCATGATTCTATGTACTGCATTGTTACACATATATCCATGATTCTATGTACTGCATTGTTACACATATATCCATGATTCTATGTGTTGAATTGTTACACTTATATTCAGGATTCTATGTACTGCATTGTTACACATATATCCATGATTCTAGGTGCTGCATTGTTACACATGTATATCCATGATTCTATGTACTGCATTCTTACACATATATTCAGGATTCTAGGTGTTGCATTGTTACACATATATTCAGGATTCTAGGTGTTGCATTGTTACACATATATTCAGGATTCTAGGTTTTACATTCTTACACACACACAAGTCAATGTTGTTGTTACTTTCTGTTCTGCCTGTAGTATTTATTGCTGTTTGCAAACAAATTATGTCACTTTGTAGTTAAGAGTTACGTTTCTTGCTGCATATACTGTTTGCTTGTATTTTTGCAATACGAAACAGCGTAACTGAAGAAAACCTTGCTTCGATTTTCTTGTAATTCAGCTTCTTCTTTCACATCTTGTACAGATAAATAATGCTGACAATATCATTTCTTTTCCTTACTTTTCCTGTTTATCGTATTGTTTAAACTAAAGTGTTGTTGTAAAAAACCAAAGTCATGGCTCTAGAAACAAGACATAAGTATTAATGCAAACCCAAGTACCGTATATTACCGTTTTACTAAAAAAAATCACCAAAAGTCACTGGTCGACTTATGGACGAGTAACAGATGAAAATCAAACAAAATACGACCAGTTGGTAACATAAACCGGGCTAAAAATTTAGAACTGACACCACCGTATCACTGCTATATTGCTAATATCATGTCATGTCTTCATCCATATTATATGCTATTAATAGCTATATTCTGCAATTTAAATCATAATCTGGGGGTCATCCCTTTTTAAAGAGTCGCCAATTAACAATTTTATTGCCAATTGTCATATCTGAATACAATAGAAACGTGTGAAACTTGAATAAACAAGATGACAAGTGAGAGTCACATGGTATTTTGGTTTAGAGAGTATTTAGAGATTATTTCTGATGACAAGTGAGAGTCACATGGTATTTTGGTTTAGAGAGTATTTAGAGATTATTTCTGACTGGTATCCCGATTTTACGCTTTTGGTTATCAGTTTGGCAAATAATTGCAGTGAACCAGTCTAATTGCAGTGAACCAGTCAGGAATGAACTAAAAAATACCCCATAACAAAAATTTACAATTATTTACTTTGAAAATCGGGAGATCGCGAGTTGGCTGTCGAATTTTGGAGTCTATTTTCATCCTGCCTAAGTCCCCCCTCGACTTATGGAAGGGGTAAGCCTAAATTTCCCTTTTTACAGACAAAACTACACCCTCGACTTATGGCTGAGATCGACTTATGGCCGGTAATATACGGTATCTCATTTGTTGAAGTGGTCTGAAAGTGTCCCTGTTTTTGATAAATGTTATCTATAGTTTTATGTATTTTACACTGATTTGTATCTATAGGAATTGTGTGAAATCATATAATCATAGCCAGGTAATTGTGACAAAAATGGTAAAATTGTCATTTTTGTGCATGTTACAATATAATACTGTATAAGTGGATAATATCGCGTGTCGAAAAGTTGGCAAATTGTCGATTCCAGAATGTTTGTGATTTGCCGAAATTATTTTGATCATAATATCTACACATTGTTACAATCGCTTTTATATAATCAGTTGTTGGGCAGGCACCAGACTTTAAGTAACGGCTACATGGTGCGTAGGTAAACATATACTTCAGTTGTTGGGCAGGCACCAGACTTTAAGTAACGGCTACATGGTGCGTAGGTAAACATATACTTCAGTTGTTGGGCAGGCACCAGACTCTAGGTAACCGCTACATGGTGCGTAGGTAAACATATACTTCAGTTGTTGGGCAGGCACCAGACTCTAAGTAACGGCTACATGGTGCGTAGGTAAACATATACTTCAGTTGTTGGGCAGGCACCCGACTCTAAGTAACGGCTACATGGTGCGTAGGTAAACATATACTTCAGTTGTTGGGCAGGCACCAGACTCTAAGTAACGGCTACATGGTGCGTAGGTAAACATATACTTCAGTTGTTGGGCAGGCACCAGACTCTAAGTAACGGCTACATGGTGCATAGGTAAACATATACTTCAGTTGTTGGGCAGGCACCAGACTCTAAGTAACGGCTACATGGTGCGTAGGTAAACATATACTTCAGTTGTTGGGCAGGCACCGGACTCTAAGTAACGGCTACATGGTGCGTAGGTAAACATATACTTCAGTTGTTGGGCAGGCACCGGACTCTAAGTAACGGCTACATGGTGCGTAGGTAAACATATACTTCAGTTGTTGGGCAGGCACCAGACTCTAGGTAACGGCTACATGGTGCGTAGGTAAACATATACTTCAGTTGTTGGGCAGGCACCAGACTCTAGGTAACGGCTACATGGTGCGTAGGTAAACATATACTTCAGTTGTTGGGCAGGCACCGGACTCTAAGTAACGGCTACATGGTGCGTAGGTAAACATATACTTCAGTTGTAGGGCAGGCACCAGACTCTAGGTAACGGCTACATGGTGCGTAGGTAAACATATACTTCAGTTGTAGGGCAGGCACCAGACTCTAGGTAACGGCTACATGGTGCGTAGGTAAACATATACTTCGGTGAATGTGGAATTTACGCTGTGGAAAATGTTAGCTAATTTTGTGCAAATTTTTCCGCCTAGCAAACTTTACCACTAGAGTAATGGTTTCCTTAGCTTCAGTGATCTATCTTGTGTTTATTATCTGCTATATGTTCTTGGGTAACTTGTTTATAAATGGCACCCGAAGAACATCTTCCACGTCTGACTCGGAGAGAGTGGAAGAATTATATGACTTTACTTAACAGTCCCACCTTAAGAGAAATGCAGCACAAATACATTTTTGGTGTGGAAGATCTTAATTAACCAATTTATTAATATTCATGCTGAAATACATGAAATATGTCTTCTCTGTAGCAACACTCATTGGGAGTTGCAAATATTGTTTGTTGTTGAGAGGTTGTTGTTCTAAAATGTTAAACTGGTTGTAAATTTTCTGTGGAAAAATGTGTGAGGGCCACTCTAGATGACAGAATGCACTGTGTGAGGGCCACTCTAGATGACAGAATGCACTGTGTGAGGGCCACTCTAGATGACAGAATGCACTGTGTGAGGGCCACTCTAGATGACAGAATGCACTGTGTGAGGGCCACTCTAGATGACAGAATGCACTGTGTGAGGGCCACTCTAGATGACAGAATGCACTGTGTGAGGGCCACTCTAGATGACAGAATGCACTGTGTGAGGGCCACTCTAGATGACAGAATGCACTGTGTGAGGGCCACTCTAGATGACAGAATGCACTGTGTGAGGGCCACTCTAGATGACAGAATGCACTGTGTGATTTCCTCATACATCAGTTCGTTCTTGTATCATTTCATGTTGTTTGTTTTTTATTTTCAGAATTCGCACCGAAAAAATCAGTGGCTTTCCCAGACCCACCTCTCTATCTCTGTCTGCGTCTTGGAACTCCACAAAATAAAAACGTCTTTCACAATTATACGATTGAATCGTATGGAAAATCAAGAAAGAAGTCCGAGTACTGGTTTTCTATTCCAAGAGATAAGTATGTATAATCTCTTTTTGCTCAGTTTGTGTTAAATCTTTGAATTGCCAAAGTAAGATTGAAAAACATTGAAAATCTATAATTGTCAAGGGGTCATAACTCTGGCATTTACCAAAGAAAGGTAGATATTGTCAAGGGGTCATAACTCTGGCATTTACCAAAGAAAGGTAGATATTTGTCAAGGGGTCATAACTCTGGCATTTACCAAAGAAAGGTAGATATTTGTCAAGGGGTCATAACTCTGGCATTTACCAAAGAAAGGTAGATATTTGTCAAGGGGTCATAACTCTGGCATTTACCAAAGAAAGGTAGATATTTGTCAAGGGGTCATAACTCTGGCATTTACCAAAGAAAGATAGATATTTGTCAAGGGGTCATAACTCTGGCATTTACCAAAGAAAGGTAGATATTTGTCAAGGGGTCATAACTCTGGCATTTACCAAAGAAAGGTAGATATTTGCCAAGCGTTCATAACTCTGGCATTTACCAAAGAAAGGTAGATATTTGTCAAGCGTTCATAACTCTGGCATTTACCAAAGAAAGGTAGATATTTGCCAAGCGTTCATAACTCTGGCATTTGCCAAAGAAAGGTAGATATTTGCCAAGCGTTCATAACTCTGGCATTTACCAAAGAAGGATAGATATTTGTCAAGCGTTCATAACTCTGGCATTTACCAAAGAAAGGTAGATATTTGCCAAGCATTCATAACTCTGGCATTTACCAAAGAAAGGTAGATATTTGCCAAGCGTTCATAACTCTGGCATTTACCAAAGAAAGGTAGATATTTGTCAAGCGGTCATAACTCTGGCATTTACCAAAGAAAGGTAGATATTTGTCAAGGGGTCATAACTCTGGCATTTACCAAAGAAAGGTAGATATTTGTCAAGGGGTCATAACTCTGGCATTTGCCAAAGAAAGGTAGATATTTGTCAAGGGGCATTACTGTGGCATTTACCAAAGAAAGGTAGATATTTGTCAAGGGGTCATAACTCTGGCATTTACCAAAGAAAGGTAGATATTTGTCAAGGGGTCATAACTCTGGCATTTACCAAAGAAAGGTAGATATTTGTCAAGGGGTCATAACTCTGGCATTTACCAAAGAAAGGTAGATATTTGTCAAGGGGTCATAACTCTGGCATTTACCAAAGAAAGGTAGATATTTGTCAAGGGGTCATAACTCTGGCATTTGCCAAAGAAAGGTAGATATTTGTCAAGGGGCATTACTGTGGCATTTACCAAAGAAAGGTAGATATTTGTCAAGGGGTCATAACTCTGGCATTTACCAAAGAAAGGTAGATATTTGTCAAGGGGTCATAACTCTGGCATTTACCAAAGAAAGGTAGATATTTGTCAAGGGGTCATAACTCTGGCATTTACCAAAGAAAGGTAGATATTTGTCAAGGGGTCATAACTCTGGCATTTGCCAAAGAAAGGTAGATATTTGTCAAGGGGCATTACTGTGGCATTTACCAAAGAAAGGTAGATATTTGCCAAGCGTTCATAACTCTGGCATTTACCAAAGAAAGGTAGATATTTGCCAAGCGTTCATAACTCTGGCATTTACCAAAGAAGGATAGATATTTGTCAAGCGTTCATAACTCTGGCATTTACCAAAGAAAGGTAGATATTTGCCAAGCATTCATAACTCTGGCATTTACCAAAGAAAGGTAGATATTTGCCAAGCATTCATAACTCTGGCATTTACCAAAGAAAGGTAGATATTTGCCAAGCGTTCATAACTCTGGCATTTACCAAAGAAAGGTAGATATTTGTCAAGGGGCATTACTGTGGCATTTACCAAAGAAAGGTAGATATTTGTCAAGGGGTCATAACTCTGGCATTTGCCAAAGAAAGGTAGATATTTGTCAAGGGGTCATAACTCTGGCATTTACCAAAGAAAGGTAGATATTTGTCAAGGGGTCATAACTCTGGCATTTGCCAAAGAAAGGTAGATATTTGTCAAGGGGCATTACTGTGGCATTTACCAAAGAAAGGTAGATATTTGTCAAGGGTTCATAACTCTGGCATTTACCAAAGAAAGGTAGATATTTGTCAAGGGTTCATAACTCTGGCATTTACCAAAGAAAGGTAGATATTTGTCAAGGGTTCATAACTCTGGCATTTACCAAAGAAAGGTAGATATTTGTCAAGGGGCATTACTGTGGCATTTACCAAAGAAAGGTAGATATTTGCCAAGCGTTCATAACTCTGGCATTTACCAAAGAAAGGTAGATATTGTCAAGGGGCATTACTGTGGCATTTACCAAAGAAAGGTAGATATTTGTCAAGGGGAATTACTGTGGCATTTACCAAAGAAAGATAGATATTTGCCAAGCGTTCATAACTCTGGCATTTACCAAAGAAAGGTAGATATTTGTCAAGGGGCATTACTGTGGCATTTACCAAAGAAAGATAGATATTTGTCAAGCGTTCATAACTCTGGCATTTGCCAAAGAAAGGTAGATATTTGTCAAGGGGCATTACTGTGGCATTTACCAAAGAAAGGTAGATATTTGTCAAGGGGTCATAACTCTGGCATTTACCAAAGAAAGGTAGATATTTGTCAAGGGGCATTACTGTGGCATTTGCCAAAGAAAGATAGATATTTGTCAAGGGGCATTACTGTGGCATTTGCCAAAGAAAGGTAGATATTTGTCAAGCGTTCATAACTCTGGCATTTGCCAAAGAAAGGTAGATATTTGTCAAGGGGTCATAACTCTGGCATTTGCCAAAGAAAGGTAGATATTTGTCAAGGGGCATTACTGTGGCATTTACCAAAGAAAGGTAGATATTTGTCAAGCGTTCATAACTCTGGCATTTGCCAAAGAAAGGTAGATATTTGTCAAGGGGCATTACTGTGGCATTTACCAAAGAAAGGTAGATATTTGTCAAGGGGTCATAACTCTGGCATTTACCAAAGAAAGGTAGATATTTGTCAAGGGGTCATAACTCTGGCATTTACCAAAGAAAGATAGATATTTGTCAAGGGGTCATAACTCTGGCATTTGCCAAAGAAAGGTAGATATTTGTCAAGGGGCATTACTGTGGCATTTACCAAAGAAAGGTAGATATTTGTCAAGGGGCATTACTGTGGCATTTACCAAAGAAAGGTAGATATTTGTCAAGCGTTCATAACTCTGGCATTTACCAAAGAAAGGTAGATATTTGTCAAGGGGCATTACTGTGGCATTTGCCAAAGAAAGGTAGATATTTGTCAAGGGGCATTACTGTGGCATTTACCAAAGAAAGGTAGATATTTGTCAAGGGTTCATAACTCTGGCATTTACCAAAGAAAGGTAGATATTTGTCAAGGGGTCATAACTCTGGCATTTACCAAAGAAAGGTAGATATTTGTCAAGCGTTCATAACTCTGGCATTTGCCAAAGAAAGGTAGATATTTGTCAAGGGGTCATAACTCTGGCATTTACCAAAGAAAGATAGATATTTGTCAAGGGGCATTACTGTGGCATTTACCAAAGAAAGATAGATATTTGTCAAGCGTTCATAACTCTGGCATTTGCCAAAGAAAGATAGATATTTGTCAAGGGGCATTACTGTGGCATTTACCAAAGAAAGGTAGATATTTGTCAAGCGTTCATAACTCTGGCATTTGCCAAAGAAAGGTAGATATTTGTCAAGGGGCATTACTGTGGCATTTACCAAAGAAAGGTAGATATTTGTCAAAGGGTCATAACTCTGGCATTTACCAAAGAAAGGTAGATATTTGTCAAGGGGTCATAACTCTGGCATTTACCAAAGAAAGGTAGATATTTGTCAAGGGGTCATAACTCTGGCATTTACCAAAGAAAGGTAGATATTTGTCAAGGGGCATTACTGTGGCATTTGCCAAAGAAAGGTAGATATTTGTCAAGGGGTCATAACTCTGGCATTTACCAAAGAAAGGTAGATATTTGTCAAGGGGCATTACTGTGGCATTTACCTATTAGTGGCCAAAAATGCCAAAAGTGTTTAATTATGTGAACACTTACCAATAAAAAGATGAACATTTGTCAGAGGGCCATAACTCTGTGGCATTTATATAAGAGATAAATATTTGTCTAGGGGCTATAGCTCTGTGGCATTGATATAAGAGATAAATATTTGTCTAGGGGCTATAGCTCTGTTGCATTTATATAAGAGATAAATATTTGTCTAGGGGCTATAGCTCTGTGGCATTTATATAAGAGATAAATATTTGTCTAGGGGCTATAGCTCTGTGGCATTTATATAAGAGATAAATATTTTTCCAGGGGCTATAGCTCTGTGGCATTTATATAAGAGATAAATATTTGTCTAGGGGCTATAGCTATGTGGCATTTATATAAGAGATAAATATTTGTCTAGGGGCTATAGCTCTGTGGCATTTATATAAGAGATAAATATTTTTCCAGGGGCTATAGCTCTGTGGCATTTATATAAGAGATAAAAAATTTTCTAGGGGCTATAGCTCTGTTGCATTTATATAAGAGATAAATATTTGTCTAGGGGCTATAGCTCTGTGGCATTTATATAAGAGATAAATATTTGTCTAGGGGCTATAGCTCTGTGGCATTTATATAAGAGATAAATATTTGTCTAGGGGCTATAGCTCTGTTGCATTTATATAAGAGATAAATATTTGTCTAGGGGCTATAGCTCTGTGGCATTTATATAAGAGATAAATATTTTTCCAGGGGCTATAGCTCTGTGGCATTTATATAAGAGATAAATATTTGTCTAGGGGCTATAGCTCTGTGGCATTTATATAAGAGATAAATATTTGTCTAGGGGCTATAGCTCTGTGGCATTTATATAAGAGATAAATATTTTTCCAGGGGCTATAGCTCTGTGGCATTTATATAAGAGATAAATATTTGTCTAGGGGCTATAGCTATGTGGCATTTATATAAGAGATAAATATTTGTCTAGGGGCTATAGCTCTGTGGCATTTATATAAGAGATAAATATTTTTCCAGGGGCTATAGCTCTGTGGCATTTATATAAGAGATAAATATTTTTCTAGGGGCTATAGCTCTGTTGCATTTATATAAGAGATAAATATTTGTCTAGGGGCTATAGCTCTGTGGCATTTATATAAGAGATAAATATTTGTCTAGGGGCTATAGCTCTGTGGCATTTATATAAGAGATAAATATTTGTCTAGGGGCTATAGCTCTGTTGCATTTATATAAGAGATAAATATTTGTCTAGGGGCTATAGCTCTGTGGCATTTATATAAGAGATAAATATTTTTCCAGGGGCTATAGCTCTGTGGCATTTATATAAGAGATAAATATTTTTCTAGGGGCTATAGCTCTGTGGCATTTATATAAGAGATAAATATTTTTCCAGGGGCTATAGCTCTGTGGCATTTATATAAGAGATAAATATTTGTCTAGGGGCTATAGCTCTGTTGCATTTACCTGTTAGAGGCCAATACATATCACAGTTGTATATTTATGTGATCCTTTACTAATAAAAGAACGAATATTTGTCAAAGGGATATAATTTTGTGGCCGAGTTGATGTTAAGAAGAAATTTCAACAATGACATAATAATATGTGCAAGATTAAAGCAATTTGTTATTGTCAATCCTTGGTGTGAACTTATTAATGTTTCATGTGATGTGCATTATTTCATGTGATTAATATTTCATGTGATGTGCATTATTTCATGTGATGTGCATTATTTCATGTGATTAATATTTCATGTGATGTGCATTATTTCGATTTCAGGGTTGACCATTTATATGCATTCTTTGTTCAATGGACGCCAGAAATTTATGGCGATGAGGAGGACATCACACCAGAGAAACGAGGATTTGTTGTCATTGAAGACAACACGGGAATCGGTGACCTTGAAATGCTTGACGAGCACTTTGGTCCGAATTCTTCTTTTCAGAAGGATTGGGAGGTAGGAATTTGTATTTGATATTAGAATGTTGTTGTTGTTGTCTCTTCGTCGTTGTTTAGAATTACTTGTGTGTTATATAGTTCTGTTTACCCCGTTATGAATGTTTGTGTGAAGACATTTCTTAAAAAATTGCAAAGGTAATTAATTTAAAAAAACGTAAACATTTTGGGATTTATAGAATAAATTTCTTCGATATCGTCGATTTTTCTTTAAAAATTCGGAATTGGAGGCAGATTTTTATTTCTTGAACATTTATGAGCTCACCCTTTGGCGAGTTAAACAATGTGAACTTCATGGACTGTTGACCGTATGATATAGACAGTTGAAACAGAAGCCGCTGATTGGCTGGTTTGCTGTGGGCGTGGTCTAATTTGGTCCCTAAACGCAATGTAATAATTATTGATTCTACAGTATAGATGTTTATATTGTGTGGTTGATTACACATCTTTTGGTAACATTTCATGTATACATACTATGCTAGTCTGTGTGTATCTTGTTCAGTGAGAATTTCATGAAGCAGTGCTTTTGACTAAAAGAGTAACCAACACTTTGTGCTCAGTTCACGGACATTCACTAGGTAGATTTTACCCTTGTCACGAACTGTGCCACCTCTTTAGAAGTAAATTAAGGGTCCATTTTGTTACTTTTGGTGGGGTTCAAAATTAGTAAACTCACAAATATGTCTCATTATTTCATATAGTGTAATTGAAATTCTGTTTGGTAGATATTTGTAAAATCAACGCTGATATAATAGTGTAAAGAAATGAATCATTGAATCCTTGTGTGAATAATATATACAGTAAAGCTAGGAAACAGAGGAGTGCCTGATGCATTATCATTGAGGCACTATGCAGATATTTCCCATGTTTTAGTGTTTTGTTTTCTATGTTGTGTTGACTGTAAATGTATTGTGTTCAGTTTGTTGATTTAATAGATCAACAACAAATTGATATAGGTGTAGTTCAGAGGCGCGTTTATTTAGAGGTAGGGAAACAACAAATTGATATAGGTGTAGTTCAGAGGCGCGTTTATTTAGAGGTAGGGAAAGCTGATTTAGCTAAGAGAGTAAACGTAAGTGTCTAAAAAACGCTTGAACACTTTGCTAGCTACAAAATGGTGTCCACCAGTCCAGATGATATTGTTTGCATGGATGCCATGTTGTAAGCAGAGCTAGCACCGTCAGATCATGCTACTTATCTAAAGATGAAATGTTAACGTTTCTCCCTCCTATCCTACGGTTTAAAAACAACAATGTCAACAGTTTCAATCAATGTCAACAGTTTCAATCAAGCTCAAATGATAATGAAAACAAAGACAGGATATAACATCTGTCTGAACTTCAGCTGATCTCAACCTTTTTTGTACCCCTGGAAACATCGAAGCTTATTCCATATTTCAACTATTAAAATCACACAGTTAATTGTGTCTTAATCAGTCTACCATGAAAAGTATAGATTATAACTGGTATATATGTGTGCCAGTTTGTGTTGAAAATGAATTGCAAATTAAAGGTATGACTGCATGTATTGAGATATTTAGTGAGTTGTCAGTTAAATTTTTAGAGTGGTACTTTCTATTTCCTTATATAGGGGCATTTATCAGTGATTGACTAACGATGGGCCGATCAGTGACAATCAAATAATCGTTCATGTGAGTTTTGCAATCGCGTTCGGCGACTTCTTTTTTCGCAAGTCAATCACTTACTTGGGGCTGAATTTTTAAATTATGAATAACTTTTTTATATTTTTCTTATAATATGAATGTCTTAAAAGATGTAAACATCTAATTTAAGGTTAGTTTGAATCTAATTTTCCTTTATTGACAAGATACTACTCCCGATTCGCAAGGTGTAAAAAGGAACAGTTACATCATATATTTTGCCTGCTGGACGGTTTTTATAAGGTCATAACCAATTGTCCGATAATGTCGATTAATCGCATCGGTTGGGTTATCTGTTTAATTGATAGGCAAACCTGACCGATTTGTCCAAATTCAGTATTTGTTAATTTCATGCATGTATATGTTGTCATTTACGTGCGTTCACCTAAATCATCTCCGTTGCTATTAGATATTAGTCTTTAGAATGCGATATAACGTGACTGAAAGTGCCAGAGTTTCAAGCAATACCGTAGTATTGATTACCTATTTCTAAAAATAGATCACTCCAATCTAAAAATAAATCTGACTGGTTAAAAATTTCATTACACTTATCATTTTTGTTCAATATCTGTTTGTTGTCACCTTAGTTCTACAAATCCTTGTCTCATTTTTGCCATTTTGCGAAAATGGCATTTGAAGTACAGTCGGACCTCGGTGTTCATTCGAAGTCATCTTTATTTCAAATAATTCATGGTTCAAATAACCCATTTCAATCAGTGTATAAGAAGATAATTATATTGGGATCTGATATTTATTTCGGATGATACCGTGTATTCAGATAAAAGTTTGTCAAACGAGGTTCGACTGTATCTACTACAAGTTATGGTTTTGTGGAATTGGGATTTACACTATTTAGCTTATAGTTCTATAAGCAAGTGAGAGATCATCGATACGCAAAACACAGCGCAAAAATCTAAATATCGCCAAACATTGAGTAAAGGGTTCGTAGAATTATGGTGACCATTGTGTAGATGGCCTGTGTTGACCTTATCTGCATGCCCTTTGGTTGTTCTTAGTATCGTGTTAGGCTGAATCAAAATATGTTTTGTTAATTCGTTGATGTTCTTATTTTCTAGATAGTGAGCAAAGAGGTGAAATATTTCTCTTATCATGCAGTGATTTGAATTTGGCCAAATTTAAAAATAGTTTGTTTTCCAGTCTTCTTTATCATGAATATCCGGTAGAAAGATATTTCATATAATTTAAATACTTTGCCCTTAACTTTGATTATATACGGTAATATTCTTAATTTTTACAATCTGTGTTTGTGGCATCAGTTATCACATGGGTAATTACTTTCAGTGATATCTAAGTCTTAAAGTTAGTGGTCTTGATATTCTTGAAACTTTGACAATAATGTGTTTGAAAGAAGTGATTTGTACATGCACCCAATTTGTGTCTTTGACTCCAAGCAGTTTCATATTGTGGACTCATTTTGGTATGATAAATTAAGACTGGAATACAAATAATTTGTTTACGTTTGGTCTATTTGGATAATTACTACGCATTATGACTACGTCATATTCCCATGCCATCCTTCTGTCTCAGATTCACTTTATCAGATTCAGATTAGCCAACTGCCAATTCCTTTTAAGTGTTCCCTTCCTGTAGTTACACTGGCCCCAGTTTGTAGACCAGTCTCAAATATCAAGCATCTGATTGGTTGGTTTGAAGCACATTCTCAAAACTGACCAATGGCAAGTCTCCATTTTTAGACTGGTCTCAAACTCAGTTTGATAACCTCGAGTTAGCTTCCAAATCTCACTAGGTTCGTTTTGTTCAATACTTGCTTGAATGTTCTTATTCTGAATATATTCTGTTGCTTGTTCTATAAATATCTCTTTCCCTTTGAAGTACCAGGGTCTGAAATTGTAAACTTGAGATCTGTCTCTGTACTCAAAGTCTTCATTCTCAACTTAATGACTGAATTTTACTCAAGTGACCTGTCAGATTGATGACCATGTTTGTCACATACACATACACATACACATACAAGTATTACTGTATAATTAATTTCAAAATCAAACCGCAATTACGTTGCAAATTTTTATGCACAAGAGTAAGATTTGAGTTCTGAGACCAATCTCAAGTTTAATACTCGCACTGTCAGACCATCTGACTCGCACACTCAGACCTCCTGACTCGCACACTCAGACCTGACTCGCACACTCAGACCTCCTGACTCGCACACTCAGACCTCCTGACTCGCACACTCAGACCTCCTGACTCGCACACTCAGACCTCCTGACTCGCACACTCAGACCTCCTGACTCGCACACTCAGACCTCCTGACTCGCACACTCAGACCTCCTGATTTATTTACGTAAAACCTCAATAATAAGGTCACCCTTGAAAAATGGTCTTCTTATTGAAGTGAAGTTTTACTGTATTGATTCATATAATCTTAAAAGCAGAAATTTTGGGAAATAGGATAAATTATCGTTTTTCATATACATTTTACAATTCTCATATAATTGTGGGGAAATAAAAGTCACTAGTTTCCTTGTCAGCTATCAGTTTGTTGGTTTTATCCAATGCATGATAATTTGTAGTACGATTTCAGGAGTTTAATTAAAAAAATAGGTTTAACTTTCTAACAGATTTATAAGATTTTGAAAGAAATACAGAAAATGGGAAAATAATGAAAATGAATCCCTAAGGAATGCAACAGAAAGGCAAGTTGATACTGGTTGTTAATGAATTCCATAAAAATTGGTTAGGTCAGCCGTATGTAACTGGCAAATTGTTGAAAAATGGCATTATTCCCAATAAAAAAAGAATTTAATTAGTCTTGTGGAGCTAAATAAGCTTAGTGTGAACACATATTGTAATCTTTGTCGGTCCCCTACTTTGTATTTAAACTTACTTCAAATAATAATAATAATAACAACGACTTTATTTAAAGAGGCAACACAGTTGGGTCAAAATTAGTCTTTATTTGCTCTTTATAACACTGACATTTGTTACTACAGAACATTCATTTAAACAATAAATCTGATGAGAAGAAATCTGCACATTGTGTCATTGATCAAATTCAATATAAAGACATACATGTATATAGTTCAACTACAAAAAGTAATGGAACGAACAAGGTCGTTTTAATGAGACTTGACTGTATTTCACTCGGCACACTCAAATCTCAACTCCCGGATTAAACCAGAGAAAGTTTTGAGTTCTGCGTGCTGAATAATTATTATCAAGCAAAGCCCTGGTCTTCTAAAATTAATCTGGTTTATTGATTATTGAAGAGGGACTTTCATGGTCAAGTGGTTTACCATTCTCTGACCCAGTATGTAGAATTTGTAAGTGAGGTAGCCATCCAGAAGGCTATAGAAGCATCAGAAATTCCACACAATTTTCTATAAATGGAAAAATAACATTTTGCGCAATACTCTACATGTATGAAACATTCGTATCAAGAATCGCCCTATTTTGGATATCTGATTTTGACAGAGGGGTAAGCTACGGGAAAAGAAGCATCTTTCAACGATAAATTACTAAAACTATGAAATTGAAAGAAATCATAATTTATTGTTTAGCAGTAAGTTTAAATTAAGAAGGATTTTTTTGTATAAGATACAATTATTATTGGCAGGTTTTATCAACTGATGATGTGGTAAGTGATTGATTAATTAATTAATTAACAGATTAATAATTGATTGATTAAAAATTTAAAGTTTCACCTAAGAACTAAAATCACCATTAACTGGACAAATGTACCATTTAGATAGCAAATTGATTAACTATTTACATGTGGTTTGTTATTTAATCTTACTGTTTAATTTATGAATTGATTATTAAAAATTTTGAATTCACAAAAATCAATTAATTGAATAATGATTGACATTGTGACTCTCAATATTTCGTAAATTGGATAAGTGTATGTATTAATAGTTATATCTCAGGATTGATAATTTCATTGACTTAATTTTTGTGTGGTTGAGAGATCAGATTTTGCCAAAACCTAAAATCGAATGGGTCTGTAACAATTTCTACTTTCACTTGTACACTGTAATGACCCCTTGGCCTAAAATAACCTATTCACTGATTAACTAATGTTTATTCATTTGTAAAAAAATGTACTTTCTTGTGAGGTTTTGCTATGTGGCTAGTGACTTTTCCAGGGATTAATTTTATTGACCATATTGAAATTATGACTAGTTAATTTTGTCTCTTTTCTAGTATCATGCTGTGCAATTTTTATTTTTATTGCTATGGATATGTTGTGGGGGTGGGGGTTGTTAGGGGGGTTGGGAAGCAGTGGGTAGCTAGTCCGACGATGACTGGAAATAGCAAGTTTCCTGATTCTCTCCACTCTCATACAGTTTTTTTTACTTATTATTTGCAGTACTCTGCACATTTACAAGCAATAAAATTCTCTCAATTTTATGGAATGTGTTACTTCATTCTTAAAACTATTTCTGAAGGGTCAAGGATTTTCGCATGTTAGTTTAAGGTCAAGGTCATGGCTAGAGATTCCTATACCTGTTTGAATTTTGTTTGATGATACAATGTGCATGTTACATGTCGAAGTGTTTTTATGTCGCATGGTCACTTACTGAAGTATGTCAATTTTTGTTTTATTGACCTTGACCTTATCAAAAGGTGAATATCAGCTGGAGATGTAGTGAGGACTGGAGATGTAGTGAGGACAATCCTTTCCCCAGTAGTTTATACATCTTACACAAAGTAAAAATTATTACCTTGCATTTCAGCATTTAAAGATTATTCATAAATACGTAAACATATGGCTTTATTTGATGTTGAGTTGCTATTGGCTTCCGCTCATCTTCAAAACTGCATTCTGTTAATGTTTGAGCTCTTTTGTGGTCTGCCATTTTTGTTAAAGTAATTGAACTAAGCCGATTACTAGAACAGTAAAACCTCAATAATAAGACCACCCTCAGGACCCTTGAAAACTGGTCTTCTTATTGACATGGCCTGAATACTGAGGTTGAATAAAGCACAAAACAGTGAAAATGGATTTGGAAATTTTGTTCTTAATTTAGAGAAGGTCTTATTATTGAGGTGAGGTTTTACTGTATTAGTGCATTTTATATTGCAGTTATTTGTTATACCGTAATTTATTTGTCTATCACAAGATGTATAAATTGTGCTGTGAGTGTGTTGACCGAGCTGATATTTGTTGCTTGTTACTAATAAACAAATATTCTTCACCAGTTAAGTGGATGTGGTTTTTATTGTAGCATCATAGGTTTAAGTTGTGATTAACAAAATTGGAAATTTTTAATTGTTCTTGCAGCACTTTGATTATTGCATTACTTAAAGGTAGATTGACTCTATGTTTGTCTCAATATGAAGAGTCTTAAATATGAGACAATCATTGTTGAATGTCTTCATGCAGATATACCCTACAACACTGCTGCCTTCATGCAGATATACCCTACAACACTGCTGCCTTCATGCAGATATACCCTACCCACTGCTGCCTTCATGCAGATATACCCTACAACACTGCTGCCTTCATGCAGATATACCCTACAACACTGCTGTCTTCATGCAGATATACCCTACAACACTGCTGTCTTCATGCAGATATACCCTACAACACTGCTGTCTTCATGCAGATATACCCTACAACACTGCTGTCTTCATGCAAATATACCCTACAACACTGCTGCCTTCATGCAGATATACCCTACAACACTGCTGTCTTCATGCAAATATACCCTACAACACTGCTGCCTTCATGCAGATATACCCTACAACACTGCTGTCTTCATGCAAATATACCCTACAACACTGCTGCCTTCATGCAGATATACCCTACAACACTGCTGCCTTCATGCAGATATACCCTACAACACTGCTGCCTTCATGCAGATATACCCTACAACACTGCTGCCTTCATGCAAATATACCCTACAACACTGCTGTCTTCATGCAGATCTACCCTACAACACTGCTGTCTTCATGCAAATATACCCTACAACTCTGCTGCCTTCATGCAGATATACCCTACAACACTGCTGCCTTCATGCAGATATACCCTACAACACTGCTGTCTTCATGCAGGTATACCCTACAACGCTGCTGTCTTCATGCAGATATACCCTACAACGCTGCTGTCTTCATGCAGATATACCCTACAACGCTGCTGCCTTCATGCAGATATACCCTACAACGCTGCTGTCTTCATGCAGATATACCCTACAACGCTGCTGTCTTCGTGCAGGTATACCCTACAACGCTGCTGTCTTCGTGCAGGTATACCCTACAACGCTGCTGTCTTCATGCAGGTATACCCTACAACACTGCTGTCTTCATGCAGATATACCCTACAACACTGCTGCCTTCATGCAAATATACCCTACAACACTGCTGCCTTCATGCAGATATACCCTACAACACTGCTGCCTTCATGCAGATATACCCTACAACACTGCTGCCTTCATGCAGATATACCCTACAACACTGCTGCCTTCATGCAGATATACCCTACAACACTGCTGCCTTCATGCAGATATACCCTACAACACTGCTGCCTTCATGCAGATATACCCTACAACACTGCTGTCTTCATGCAGGTATACCCTACAACACTGCTGTCTTCATGCAGATATACCCTACAACACTGCTGTCTTCATGCAGGTATACCCTACAACACTGCTGTCTTCATGCAGATATACCCTACAACACTGCTCTCTTCATGTAGATATACCCTACAACACTGCTGTCTTCATGCAGATATACCCTACAACACGGCTGTCTTCATGTAGATATACCCTACAACACTGCTGTCTTCATGCAGATATACCCTACAACACGGCTGCCTTCATGCAGATATACCCTACAACACGGCTGCCTTCATGCAGATATACCCTACAACACTGCTGCCTTCATGCAGATATACCCTACAACACTGCTGTCTTCATGCAGATATACCCTACAACGCTGCTGTCTTCATGCAGGTATACCCTACAACGCTGCTGTCTTCATGTAGATATACCCTACAACACTGCTGTCTTCATGCAGATATACCCTACAACACTGCTGTCTTCATGCAGATATACCCTACAACACTGCTGTCTTCATGCAGATATACCCTACAACACTGCTGTCTTCATGCAGATATACCCTACAACACTGCTGTCTTCATGCAGATATACCCTACAACACTGCTGTCTTCATGCAGATATACCCTACAACACTGCTGTCTTCATGCAGATATACCCTACAACACTGCTGTCTTCATGCAGATATACCCTACAACACTGCTGTCTTCATGCAGGTATACCCTACAACACTGCTGTCTTCATGCAGATATACCCTACAACACTGCTGTCTTCATGCAGATATACCCTACAACACTGCTGTCTTCATGCAGATATACCCTACAACACTGCTGTTTCACCTAAGAACTAAAATCACCATTAACTGGACAAATGTACCATTTAGATAGCAAATTGATTAACTATTTACATGTGGTTTGTTATTTAATCTTACTGTTTAATTTATGAATTGATTATTAAAAATTTTGAATTCACAAAAATCAATTAATTGAATAATGATTGACATTGTGACTCTCAATATTTCGTAAATTGGATAAGTGTATGTATTAATAGTTATATCTCAGGATTGATAATTTCATTGACTTAATTTTTGTGTGGTTGAGAGATCAGATTTTGCCAAAACCTAAAATCGAATGGGTCTGTAACAATTTCTACTTTCACTTGTACACTGTAATGACCCCTTGGCCTAAAATAACCTATTCACTGATTAACTAATGTTTATTCATTTGTAAAAAAATGTACTTTCTTGTGAGGTTTTGCTATGTGGCTAGTGACTTTTCCAGGGATTAATTTTATTGACCATATTGAAATTATGACTAGTTAATTTTGTCTCTTTTCTAGTATCATGCTGTGCAATTTTTATTGCTATGGATATGTTGTGGGGGTGGGGGTTGTTAGGGGGGTTGGGAAGCAGTGGGTAGCTAGTCCGACGATGACTGGAAATAGCAAGTTTCCTGATTCTCTCCACTCTCATACAGTTTTTTTTACTTATTATTTGCAGTACTCTGCACATTTACAAGCAATAAAATTCTCTCAATTTTATGGAATGTGTTACTTCATTCTTAAAACTATTTCTGAAGGGTCAAGGATTTTCGCATGTTAGTTTAAGGTCAAGGTCATGGCTAGAGATTCCTATACCTGTTTGAATTTTGTTTGATGATACAATGTGCATGTTACATGTCGAAGTGTTTTTATGTCGCATGGTCACTTACTGAAGTATGTCAATTTTTGTTTTATTGACCTTGACCTTATCAAAAGGTGAATATCAGCTGGAGATGTAGTGAGGACTGGAGATGTAGTGAGGACAATCCTTTCCCCAGTAGTTTATACATCTTACACAAAGTAAAAATTATTACCTTGCATTTCAGCATTTAAAGATTATTCATAAATACGTAAACATATGGCTTTATTTGATGTTGAGTTGCTATTGGCTTCCGCTCATCTTCAAAACTGCATTCTGTTAATGTTTGAGCTCTTTTGTGGTCTGCCATTTTTGTTAAAGTAATTGAACTAAGCCGATTACTAGAACAGTAAAACCTCAATAATAAGACCACCCTCAGGACCCTTGAAAACTGGTCTTCTTATTGACATGGCCTGAATACTGAGGTTGAATAAAGCACAAAACAGTGAAAATGGATTTGGAAATTTTGTTCTTAATTTAGAGAAGGTCTTATTATTGAGGTGAGGTTTTACTGTATTAGTGCATTTTATATTGCAGTTATTTGTTATACCGTAATTTATTTGTCTATCACAAGATGTATAAATTGTGCTGTGAGTGTGTTGACCGAGCTGATATTTGTTGCTTGTTACTAATAAACAAATATTCTTCACCAGTTAAGTGGATGTGGTTTTTATTGTAGCATCATAGGTTTAAGTTGTGATTAACAAAATTGGAAATTTTTAATTGTTCTTGCAGCACTTTGATTATTGCATTACTTAAAGGTAGATTGACTCTATGTTTGTCTCAATATGAAGAGTCTTAAATATGAGACAATCATTGTTGAATGTCTTCATGCAGATATACCCTACAACACTGCTGCCTTCATGCAGATATACCCTACAACACTGCTGCCTTCATGCAGATATACCCTACCCACTGCTGCCTTCATGCAGATATACCCTACAACACTGCTGCCTTCATGCAGATATACCCTACAACACTGCTGTCTTCATGCAGATATACCCTACAACACTGCTGTCTTCATGCAGATATACCCTACAACACTGCTGTCTTCATGCAGATATACCCTACAACACTGCTGTCTTCATGCAAATATACCCTACAACACTGCTGCCTTCATGCAGATATACCCTACAACACTGCTGTCTTCATGCAAATATACCCTACAACACTGCTGCCTTCATGCAGATATACCCTACAACACTGCTGTCTTCATGCAAATATACCCTACAACACTGCTGCCTTCATGCAGATATACCCTACAACACTGCTGCCTTCATGCAGATATACCCTACAACACTGCTGCCTTCATGCAGATATACCCTACAACACTGCTGCCTTCATGCAAATATACCCTACAACACTGCTGTCTTCATGCAGATCTACCCTACAACACTGCTGTCTTCATGCAAATATACCCTACAACACTGCTGCCTTCATGCAGATATACCCTACAACACTGCTGCCTTCATGCAGATATACCCTACAACACTGCTGTCTTCATGCAGGTATACCCTACAACGCTGCTGTCTTCATGCAGATATACCCTACAACGCTGCTGTCTTCATGCAGATATACCCTACAACGCTGCTGCCTTCATGCAGATATACCCTACAACGCTGCTGTCTTCATGCAGATATACCCTACAACGCTGCTGTCTTCGTGCAGGTATACCCTACAACGCTGCTGTCTTCGTGCAGGTATACCCTACAACGCTGCTGTCTTCATGCAGGTATACCCTACAACACTGCTGTCTTCATGCAGATATACCCTACAACACTGCTGCCTTCATGCAAATATACCCTACAACACTGCTGCCTTCATGCAGATATACCCTACAACACTGCTGCCTTCATGCAGATATACCCTACAACACTGCTGCCTTCATGCAGATATACCCTACAACACTGCTGCCTTCATGCAGATATACCCTACAACACTGCTGCCTTCATGCAGATATACCCTACAACACTGCTGCCTTCATGCAGATATACCCTACAACACTGCTGTCTTCATGCAGGTATACCCTACAACACTGCTGTCTTCATGCAGATATACCCTACAACACTGCTGTCTTCATGCAGGTATACCCTACAAAACTGCTGTCTTCATGCAGATATACCCTACAACACTGCTGTCTTCATGTAGATATACCCTACAACACTGCTGTCTTCATGCAGATATACCCTACAACACGGCTGTCTTCATGTAGATATACCCTACAACACTGCTGTCTTCATGCAGATATACCCTACAACACGGCTGCCTTCATGCAGATATACCCTACAACACGGCTGCCTTCATGCAGATATACCCTACAACACTGCTGCCTTCATGCAGATATACCCTACAACACTGCTGTCTTCATGCAGATATACCCTACAACGCTGCTGTCTTCATGCAGGTATACCCTACAACGCTGCTGTCTTCATGTAGATATACCCTACAACACTGCTGTCTTCATGCAGATATACCCTACAACACTGCTGTCTTCATGCAGATATACCCTACAACACTGCTGTCTTCATGCAGATATACCCTACAACACTGCTGTCTTCATGCAGATATACCCTACAACACTGCTGTCTTCATGCAGATATACCCTACAACACTGCTGTCTTCATGCAGATATACCCTACAACACTGCTGTCTTCATGCAGATATACCCTACAACACTGCTGTCTTCATGCAGATATACCCTACAACACTGCTGTCTTCATGCAGGTATACCCTACAACACTGCTGTCTTCATGCAGATATACCCTACAACACTGCTGTCTTCATGCAGATATACCCTACAACACTGCTGTCTTCATGCAGATATACCCTACAACACTGCTGTCTTCATGCAGGTATACCCTACAACGCTGCTGTCTTCATGCAGATATACCCTACAACACTGCTGCCTTCATGCAGATATACCCTACAACACTGCTGTCTTCATGCAGATATACCCTACAACACGGCTGTCTTCATGCAGATATATCCTACAACACTGCTGCCTTCATGCAGATATACCCTAAACACTGCTGTCTTCATGCAGATATACCCTACAACACTGCTGCCTTCATGCAGATATACCCTACAACACTGCTGTCTTCATGCAGGTATACCCTACAACACTGCTGTCTTCATGCAGATATACCCTACAACACTGCTGCCTTCATGCAGATATACCCTACAACACTGCTGTCTTCATGCAGATATACCCTACAACACTGCTGCCTTCATGCAGATATACCCTAAACACTGCTGTCTTCATGCAGATATACCCTACAACACTGCTGTCTTCATGCAGATATACCCTACAACACTGCTGTCTTCATGCAGATATACCCTAAACACTGCTGTCTTCATGCAGATATACCCTACAACACTGCTGTCTTCATGTAGATATACCCTAAACACTGCTGTCTTCATGCAGATATACCCTAAACACTGCTGTCTTCATGCAGATATACCCTACAACACTGCTGTCTTCATGTAGATATACCCTAAACACTGCTGTCTTCATGCAGATATACCCTAAACACTGCTGTCTTCATGCAGATATACCTTAAACACTGCTGTCTTCATGCAGATATACCTTAAACACTGCTGTCTTCATGCAGATATACCCTACAACACTGCTGTCTTCATGCAGATATACCTTAAACACTGCTGTCTTCATGCAGATATACCCTAAACACTGCTGTCTTCATGCAGATATACCTTAAACACTGCTGTCTTCATGCAGATATACCCTACAACACTGCTGTCTTCATGCAGATATACCCTACAACACTGCTGTCTTCATGCAGATATACCCTACAACACTGCTGCCTTCATGCAGATATACCCTACAACACTGCTGTCTTCATGCAAATATACCCTACAACACTGCTGCCTTCATGCAGATATACCCTACAACACTGCTGCCTTCATGCAGGTATACCCTACAACACTGCTGTCTTCATGCAAATATACCCTACAACACTGCTGTCTTCATGCAAATATACCCTACAACACTGCTGCCTTCATGCAGATATACCCTACAACACTGCTGCCTTCATGCAGGTATACCCTACAACACTGCTGTCTTCATGCAGGTATACCCTACAACACGGCTGTCTTCATGCAGATATACCCTACAACACTGCTGCCTTCATGCAGATATACCCTACAACACTGCTGTCTTCATGCAGATATACCCTACAACACTGCTGTCTTCATGCAGATATACCCTACAACACGGCTGTCTTCATGTAGATATATCCTAAACACTGCTGTCTTCATGCAGATATACCCTAAACTCTGCTGTCTTCATGCAGATATACCCTACAACACTCGTTCGTGTTCAAATCTAGTCAGTCTAGGATTATAGTTTAACAAAATCATATATTAGTGTGATAATTATAACTAAGCACATAAATTGTTGATAGTGTGTCCCGCGAAGCAAATTACCAAAAGATTATCATGTGACATTTTTATTCACAGCAGGGGGAAAAATCTTCAGCCAATTACTCTTTCATTAATAAACATTGTGACCAAATTTTGATGAATGTGTGCAAAGATGTTAATTCTGTTCAAGGGTTTAAAGGGTATCCACTGAATTTTTGAAGATTTCCACTTTCGGTTAATGTTCACCCTTGTACGTTTACCCTATACAGATTTGGTGTTTGTTTTGTTTTAGTCTGCTGTCGCACTTTGTGTTCTTCTGCGTTTTTATTAATAATTAAAATGTGTACTTGTAAATAGTGTCAAATTCTTACTTTAATGTATAGTATATTTTGCAGTATGATTCTATTTATAGATTCACTTGCTATTTATAGATTACTGATCTAATTATAGGTTATGTTTCTATTAATAGATTACCAATCTAATTATAGATAATGTTTCTATTAATAGATAATCAGTCAGAGTGAGGCTGTGAAAAGAAGATCAATTGTTTTTGATGAGCCAATGCCACTGCCTGATTTAATTGGTGAATCAACAATACTCACAGATGCTCATATTAGTGAGGTAAGAATTGTCTCCCTTGAAAATAGATTTTATTCATGTATTTTATATAAATTGGAAATGTATTGATAAACAGGAATTCCATGGAAAACGATTTTCCATTCTTATGTTATCTCAGATACGAATCTCAGATAGAATCTCTCAAAAGTCCGTAATAGGGACAAATAATATGCTCTCTGTTTTAACTATTTATTAATATTTCGCCTAAAAAGGCTACTTTTCGATATACTACATTATGACCTCTTTCCACAATGCACATAACAATATGGCGTAATGTCAATATGAAACTTATATGATCTGGCGCTTTTACTGGCTGTGTAATTAATTCAAACACATATATTTTCAATAAACATAAACAGGTTTTCTTACCATGCTCGTTCATTCATTCATTAAGTCTATACTTAATGCTGTACTCACTCTGGTCTCTGTGGTATTTGTCTAAAAGCCGTTGCTTAAAAACATTTCAAGTTGAGAGCATTTTCTCCCAGCATTTAATCGGTTTCTATTATGCCAAATGTTATTTTCCAAGAATGAAGTTTGAATGGTGTAACATGCTTACCTTACAGCTGACCCAAGAATTACCTGGTAGAACTATCGGTTATCCTTGGACGTTGATCTATAGCACAGACAAGCACGGTTTTTCAATAAAGACGCTGTATAGAGATATGGCTGGGCTTGAAAGTCCAATTCTAATTGCCGTAAAAGATACCAATGATAATGTAAGTACTTTGTTTATCAGACCGGCCCGGTGGCTCAGTGGTGAAGCATTCACCTAAGTTAGTGGAGGTAGTGGGTTTGATACCAGCTCAACATACTGAACATTAGTACTAGTAGTTTCCTTGGTTACGCTCGGCATTACAAGAGTTGTGCTATGATTTGTGGCCCGGTGACTGTTTAAGGTGACAGATTTTGGTATCATGTCACGGAAGCACAGCATGGTGGGGCAGGGCAGCACTATGTTTGCCAACAGTAGACATCATCTTCTTTGGATTGAAAAATTACAAATCCTTACACATACTGTTCATGGTAAATTTTCGTTACACTTTTTATGAATGCATTGCAATATGAAGTCGGGGTGTCACGATATAGGGGTATATCAGTATATTGCAATATGAAGTCGGGTGTCACGATATAGGGGTATATCAGTATATTGCAATATGAAGTCGGGTGTCACGATATAGGGGTATATTGGTATATTGCAATATGAAGTCGGGTGTCACGATATAGGGGTATATTGGTATATTGCAATATGAAGTCGGGTGTCACGATATAGGGGTATATTGGTATATTGCAATATGAAGTCGGGTGTCACGATATAGGGGTATATTGGTATATTGCAATATGAAGTCGGGGTGTCACGATATAGGGGTATATCAGTATATTGCAATATGAAGTCGGGTGTCACGATATAGGGGTATATCAGTATATTGCAATATGAAGTCGGGGTGTCACGATATAGGGGTATATTGGTATATTGCAATATGAAGTCGGGGTGTCACGATATAGGGGTATATCGGTATATTGCAATATGAAGTTGAACTGTAGTGTACCACAGAATGAAATGAACAAACTGGTTTTTATGATGCTTTTTTTCTGCTGTCGTCTAAAAAGTTACTGATTACAAACCCAAAAAATTGAAATTATCTACTCATGGAAACCACAAATTAGTCAAAAACTGAAACAGGATAAATTTTTGGTTTTAGCTGATGCATAGTAATAGCTTAGGTTAATGAAATATAGTGGTAAATACATGTATTACTTTACGTTGCTTAAGAATTGCAATATATTGTGGTATATACTGCTTTTCGTTGCTTAAATATTGCAATATATTGTGGTACACTTCAGATATATCGTGACACCTCTAGTAGGAAAAATGCAGTGCATCCCAGCTGTAGTCTGTATTATAATCCACAATATCTTTTATCTACATATGACAGGTTTAACTTTCTTTGGCTTCAGGTGTTTGGTGCAATGACATCCTGCGAGTTGAAATACAGTGACAGTTTTTATGGCACTGGCGAAACCTTCTTGTTTACATTCTTCCCCGAGTTCAAAGTATTCCACTGGACGGGAGAAAATAATTTCTTTATCAAAGGAAACCAGGAGAGTCTGAGTATTGGAGCTGGCCAGTAAGTAATGACCTTTAAATGACACAGGCCTTGAAAAGTCCTTGAATTTGATGTTTTGAGCCTTGAACATTCCTTGAAATGGTTAAAACCCCAAAACACCTGGAAACAAGTTTAAAACTGCTTGAATTTTTCCTGAAACTCTTTGAAATGTCATTATCATTGCATTTTGGGAAGCCTATGGTTATGAGTAAAGAAAATGAGAAAATAAATTGATAAATTTGTACAATGTACAAGAATCCTTATTAATCTTTGTATGTCTAGGATTAGCTGTGAGTGTTTAACAAAAAGGACCATAGTTGGAATATTCCTTTATTTATTTGTTTAACCTCTGGAGGTTTGCTGTTCTACATTGCTTATGATGATAATATCAATTTGTGAGTAAATGTATGTGACATAAATATTAGATGATACTTTGTGTATATTCATCTGTTCATATCTAAGAACTAAAGCATACTTATTATGCAACTGTCAGTTAGAGATCCAATCCTTCCCTTCAAAAAACACTCTGCCCGTCTCCCTAAATGCCGCTCAAGAGAGGGATCACTGCAACACTCTGCCCGTCTCCCTAAATGCCGCTCAAGAGAGGGATCACTGCAACACTCTGCCCGTCTTCCTAAATGCCGCTCAAGAGAGGGATCACTGCATTCCCTAATAGCACAGTACCCAGATATTGCGGCCTTAATCATACAAACCCGCGACTCAGTTTTTTGTGATATTGAAATTTTGGTGCCAATGTTTTTGTCGTGATGAGTTCCTTTACATTCTGTATATTCACTTGCTTATAGAACTAAGTTAAATACGGTAACTCCAAATTCACAAACCTGTAACTTAATCATTTTTAATTGGTAGCCAAAACTTAAATTTTAGTTGGATTCTCAAATTGGCAAAAAATTAGATGCGATTTTGTAGAATTAAGGTGATGTTATATGCAACTTTCTATATGTTTTTAGGGGCGTTTATGGACTCTGGTTTGATGAAGATCTATATCACGGACGTACAAATCGGTGCGAGACGTTTGACAATGACCTACTTACATCTGCGGAAGATTTTGTTGTGAAAGGAGTCGAGGCGTGGGCTTTCATTTGGGAATGAACTCTCTAATTTCATTGTGATCAATGACTTAAAGTTATATGTGTATATTTAAGGGTAACATTTCGTGTGTATTCAATGATGATATTCCTGCAAACTATCTTTTCTCCAGGCATTGAAGGATAATTCATATATGTATATTCTGTGGTCACTTCAAACTTTCACTATTTTCTAAAACAACAAAGATGCTTCATTAATATCACTTGTTGATAATTACTATTTAGTCATTATGATTTCCCCTTGGCCTATTTTTGTCAATTGTATCAGCTCGGCTATTTAAAAAAAAATAGAGCTCGGAAGTAACGTAACATGTGCAGAAAGTAGTTCCAAAATGGACGCCGAGTTAAATGTACATGTATGTAGTCTCTGTGGATAGTATGACTGAGATTTTTATAAATATTAGGAATACACAGAACATTTAGTTGATATTGAATTGCGTTTCCCTGATCAGTTGTCTTAGTTAACAGTGTACACAAAACCGCATCACATACCGAGATTTTAGGTATATTCATACACACATACCTTCGAGGTCTATTCCCAACTGTACAGAAATTGCTGAGATGTTGCGATTGTATTTTTCTCTGTCAATGGGTGATATAAAACTGGTCTATCTACATAATTATGTAATACATATAATAGTGCTGTTCTGTGACCTGTATTAGTGACCAAAAAATCCATTGTCAGATTTGTACATATTCTAAGAGATAATTAATATTTTTCGAGTTGGATTCAATACCAAAGATATTAAAATCAGATGTCAACATTTCTTGCTAAAGCGATTCAAACATAAAAAACTACGCCATTTTCACGCTGTTCTGTATTGAAATTTGCTTTCTTGCAGCATTGGTTGACATTTTCAGTTTGTTCTGCCAGCAACTGTTGACCAGTAATATCATATATTATACTCGGTCCATTTAAAAAGCAAAATGTAGGATTTTTCAAATTTCATGAACTTACCTAGGGATGCAATATATCAACTTAACATCATTTCATTATACGCAATGATGAAAGCTAAATCTTTTATCAATTAACAGACACTTTCATTATCAAAATGAGTTTTAAAAATCGTATCACACAGGTACAAAAGTGCGTTTTTCAATATACTGATCTGTAATTAACATATCTGCAATATTGTAAGTTACTATAGTGCTGTTAGATTGACCGCGAACAGGTGTATGAACTTTCAGGACCCATTCATGTCAACTTAGGTAAGGAAATGCTCTCGTGCGTAAAGCTTTAAATGCTGTTTGGATTTCTTTTCTATCAGAACACAACCGTGGCTTTTCTCCGTCAAGCTTACAGGCAAACACAAACATTTCAATACACCTATTTTGAAATGTAATGGTTGAGGTAATATATTCATAAGTTCACGGTATATATGCAGATTGGAAACTGAAATGTCTACTCTTTAATGTAAATTGTACCCCTATGTACCCTCCACAACGCTGGCTCTCATTGCCCCCATGTACCCTCCACAACGCTGGCTCTCATTGCCCCCATGTACCCTCCACAACGCTGGCTCTCATTGCCCCCATGTACCCTCCACAATGCTGGCTCTCATTGCCCCCATGTACCCTCCACAACGCTGGCTCTCATTGCCCCCATGTACCCTCCACAACGCTGGCTCTCATTGCCCCCATGTACCCTCCACAATGCTGGCTCTCATTGCCCCCATGTACCCTCCACAATGCTGGCTCTCATTGCCCCCATGTACCCTCCACAACGCTGGCTCTCATTGCCCCTATGTACCCTCCACAACGCTGGCTCTCATTGCCCCCATGTACCCTCCACAACGCTGGCTCTCATTGCCCCCATGTACCCTCCACAACGCTGGCTCTCATCGATGTACTGTTCAAACTGAATTATGCCTAATTTATTTGCCATTTGTCTTCATCGGTGTCAGAGCAGTGTGAAAATGTGCTGGCTTTAGTGGTTAAGGTTGCTTATAGAGATGAAATGACTGCGACACTTGGTTTTGAGGGTGATGTTTGGGTGCATTTTAGGTTGTTTGTAAATTATCACTTTGGAGTGAACTCCCTTGGCTTACGATATTACGTGTTTTTTGGATTGATGCCAAATTAATATCACATGACTTGTGTTCTATGACTTCACACCCAAACTGTGTATACTAGTCATTTATTGTGTTTTTTGTCACGTTAGCTTCAATGCCGAGCTGTAAAATGCTAAAACAGAACATGTGTTGTAATATTGTATTCATTTGATTTATTGTTTAGGTAATAAACATTTTGCTAAATGCTTTTCTCGTTTGTGTAGTTTTGTATTGCAACATGAATTCCCAGCATGAGAATGGATGATTGTAATATCAGCATAGTTTTCACAAAGGGGTCCAGGGAGCATTTGTATGTTGTAGTAATGTACATTCACATCAATCTCAAAAATGGCCCTGGCGAACCCAATCTGCGGAATTCCGCAAGGCACTCTCATGCCTGAAATTTTTCTTTAGGTTATTCAATTACAAATATTACCCTCAGAGTGACAATTTAATCAACTGGGTTGGTTTTATTCAAAAAGACAACATACATGGGTCATATATTTATTATTTATAATGTACAGATCTATAAAGCAATAATACAAATGAACAATTTTTCATTTCCCACAATTTGTTGATATAGTTCCAAGCAACAGCGAAATCATGCGTAACAAAATATTTGCCTGTTTAAAAACAATAAGAATAACGCACAGACAAATGACGTCGAACATTTTTATAATCATTAACACAACTGATTAAAAGTCATTTCTGCTTGACCTCTTAATATTACATAAATCATTCGCAAACACTTGGGTCATCATTTGCAACAGAAGTGTCCTTAAAATACAGTCTGTGGATATATCTTACATAACACATTTTCGACTAAATTTAAATGAAAACTAGCAATCACACCAAATGTTTACATAAACCGCTCCAGAACTGAAGTTTTGTAAAAAAAAAGTTAATGCTTTAATAAGGACCTATATAGAACAAATTTCAAATTAATAAAATAGTATGTGTTATAAGTTTAAGTGCAAGTTAACATTAGCATAAATGTAAAAAAATATTAAAATTAAAATGTAAAACACTTTTAGGCCGAGTTTTTATTCCGACACATTTACTGATATGTGAACGTTTTTCTGCATTAAAATCGAAATATCGATTAACTATACTCGCTCAGAAAAAAGAAAGTTATATTAATAAATTCAAAGCATAATTATTACTTGACCTCAGTGGGGCTTCTAAAACAACCCTCGACAGATTTTCACTGCATAAATAAAATACCAAAAAAAACAATGATAATGTATAATAAAAAGCAACTGACTTCTTACCAATCTGGATAATATTTAAATTAATTTGATATTTTTTACTAAGTTAATAAAACACAAATCTAGAATACAGACAAAAAAGGACAATATAAAACAAACAAGACTTGGGAACACGCGGATTATGCAACTTGTACGAAAAGTCACAATAAACGATTAACTTTCTTACACTATAATTAGCATCCAGCATAGAAAATAATGAGAACAATTGTACTAAAGTGTAAATCATCTTTTAAATGTATCAGAAAATGAATAACTCAAGATACTGATTTGTTTTGAAAAATAGTATTACACCATTTAAGCAAAAGCAGTCAAAAACCTTCGGAAACCAAAAATAAACATTAGTTGATATGTAAGACTAAATTACAATTTCATCACAGCCTTTGTGTTTAATTTGGTACTAGTATAACAATAACTCAATACATATTTGATTAAAATAAACAAATGTTACAGAAAAATGAATTATTTTTGTAAAATTACCAAAAAAAAGTTAAGTCAAATTGATCTAAGGTAGGGTTAAAGTGTGGGCAATTGAGGTGTGAAAAATAAACAATGATCTTGATGGCACGACTGAACTAAAATAACAAAACCTATTTACTTATTACAATAAAAACCGAAACCATCAGACCAGTTACTGTCAGTAACTAATCTAGTTAAGAAATGTTAAAGTATACAAGAAAAATCCTTAAATTCATTACAATTTACCTGGCAAATAGTAATGTGCATGTTTCAGCATCCATACATCTTGCAACAATTGGCAAGCGTTCGTATACAACTGTCCACCAACCCAATACAATGTAAATAACATTGGTTATTGAACTATAAAATGAATGCTTTAAAAATACAATAAAAATCAAACATCAAGACAAAATTTGTTCACAGCATAAAAAAGGAAGAAACATTAAAACTTGGCTCTAGATAAAATCATCAGACAAAGTCGTATACATTAAGGCATGAACATAAGTTTTGCTGACAATGCAAAAATATGACAAATCTCATTCCAACTAAAGTGTTGCTTGGGTGGCAAATTACATAAATGCATACCCAAGAAGTTGCAAAGTAACAATAAGATATGGCATTCGTGGATAACTCAATACAAAGATATGATTATAAAAAATTGAGCTAATGATATTCATCACCGACTTCAGCTCCGTTACATACAATTCATTTCTGAGAAATCATGTCATGAAATGGACGGACATTAAAATGTCAGTCAACAATGCCTATATTAAAAGTATATGTAAAATGTTTTAGAAGCTAATATGCATTTTATTGTATGCTGAAGTATAAAACCTTAAAATTATAAAAACCTGTTTCAATACACTCAGTTGCAATAGAATCATGATTCTGTCTGATTATAATGGTCAAAAATCATTTATAACTGATTAAAATTTTGCGATGATTAGATAACTATAGGCCTATTATAAAATGCATCGACAAATCCAAATTTAATACAATTAGTATGTAGAACAAAAAGCAAAAGAAACACATTCTCATTTCAGACCAATTTCACATTACGGTTAAAACTTTTCAGAGGTCAAGATGTAACAAAACTTATTAATAAATCTTGTTTATAGACAGAAAAGTTCTTTATGCAAGTTTTACAAGGTTACGTAAAGTCATGGCAAACCCTTATTCGCCTAACAAACAAATAAGGTACTTTAAATTTAAACAACAAAAAATAACAGACATAAATTCAAACAATGGGACACGTAACTCTACATTTCTTAGTAAAATAGGGATTTATTATTCTACATAAATTTATATTTTAAATGCTCTTTTATTTTGATTTTATACACATGTTAACTAATACATACATAACTTTAGGAGGCACAATAACAACTTAGGAAGTCAGCATATTAAGCAAGTCAAGAAATCATTCCGACCGTCAGTTTGGAGATAAATCATCGCTACGGTAACCGTTATATTATACACAAACAAAGAAACATCGCCACTGAAAAATTCTGTCAACCTTTAAAATTGATATCAATCATATAAGTCTAAATAGAAATATTTTCCAATGTGAAAGTGACGCATCTATTGGAACAAATCTCAATGAATCAGTCCCAACACAGGTAGATACTGCATAACAAGAGGCGAAAGCGAAACAGGTCTATCTGAGTCATTAAATCTATGCCGAGAGTCTAGTATTGTTATCTCCCCTGGATACATATCTCAAAGAGTAACTCTAAGCAGCAGCGTACAAACACATTCAATATGATACAATGACAAGATCTGATTGTAGTTCTGAGCTCCAACTGTTCGTATGTACAACATTTATATCGATATTAATCCATACGCAAATTGTTCATACTGTGGGGCGAGAGCGAACAAAGTCTATCTGTATATCATAAATTAAGTAGATTTCACTTTCCCCTCACCCCACAATGTTAACCAGCTATCCTTTTAAACATACAAATTCAACAACATACAAATAAAAAATTAACGTAATCAAGTGTTTCTACAAAAATTCTGTGCTACCCATAATTTTGATTAACTTCAAATTTGTTAGTTACAGTAATCTTGAATCTTGCACCGATACAATGAAATGTAATGCTTTTATTAGGCAATTTTGGGAATCAGTGCAGTACTACAATATCTGTTGATGAATAGTGTATACATATATTACTATGAGCTGGTTATTGCGTTCATATAGTACGCCACAAACGTTGTGTCTAATTTTATGACATGGTGAAAACCATAAAACTCTTCCTTCTGTTTGACTCAACAAACAACATTGTCGACATTATTAGGCAATAGCTCAGCGAAAAACAAATCTGCTGCCTGGCAATGGGAAGAGTAAAATTTCCTCCTTTTTGAAGATTCAAGCCTGTAGGTAAGTGATGTCAGTAACACAATATTCTTCACATAAAGAAATAACTAATCATTGTGTTGATGATACTTACAGTTAAGCTAGCAAAAGATTAGATAAAGTAACAATTTAATAAAACTTTATTACACTGGTTCTGCTTAATTTAACACAAATATCAGGAATTCCGTCCAGACACATATACATAGTTTTACTACTTCCATGATTATCATGTTAATAAGATAAGAAATGATTTCAGGATAATTAATGTGTTATCATGGGTATAACGAAGACACCATGAAATGAGAAAATTGGATAATCAAACAGCAAATATTACACGGAATTATGACTAAGGCATTGATATACAGGATATAATATTTTATCAATCATTTACCAGTACAGAAAGAAACAAAAATCGGCACTCATGCTGATAATGGTATATATTTATACAATCTGTGATGCGTAAAATGTAAAAGAAATGTCATACAGCCAGAAAAACGCTTCCACTTTCTTTCACATTTTAAGGTTTAAAAAAGAAGATAAAAATCTCAACAAAATGTATGGCTTGGGAGTTAAAGTCAAAACGAATCTATTTACTTCTTTATTTATAAGCAAATTCTTACTTTCCACTCTTGACATTACTGTGATCTCAATAATCGAGTGTTTTGACTAAACCGGACAAAATTAATACGCAATAAAATTGAACTACCATCAGTCTTGGAAAACTTTGAATCACTGCACGAGATACGCAATCCCAGCCACCACAGGGCCACGCCCATTTAAGGTAGACCATCACTAGAGTTAAAACCATCATCTTTCATTCCAACAATCAGCGTACATGTTACACTGGTTTAGGTAAATACCAGCTCTGTCTCCCGAAGTTGTGAAATATAAGTCCAATCTGGTCCTTTCGTACTAGTACATCATATAGAAAGGACACATTCTGGTCTTCGTATTAGTACATCATATAGAAAGGACACATTCTGGTCTTCGTATAACATACAGTGTGATAGAGAAGAAATGGTCAGCACGTTATTGCAAGCTCCCCCAGACATCCAGCATTCATTCATTCAAATTAGCTATTTATTGGTTATTGTTTATAAATGCTTAAGTTCCACTTTTACAGGTCCTTACGTAACACTACCTGAAATGAAGAAACCAAAGTATAAATCATGTGTCCATGTACAGTAAACCATCATTTAAAGACCGCCTCAATAATTAGACCACCTCAATAATAAGACCGCCTCAATAATAAGACCACCTCAATAATAAGACCGCCTCAATAATAAGACCGCCTCAATAATTAGACCACCTCAATAATAAGACCACCTCAATAATAAGACCACCTCAATAATAAGACCACCTCAATAATAAGACCACCTCAATAATAAGACCACATCAATAATAAGACCACCTCAATAATAAGACCGCCTCAATAATAAGACCACCTCAATAATAAGACCACCTCAATAATAAGACCACCTCAATAATAAGACCGCCTCAATAATAAGACCACCTCAATAATAAGACCACCTCAATAATAAGACCACCTCAATAATAAGACCGCCTCAATAATAAGACCACCTTAAAATTAAGAACACAATTTTCAAGTCTATTTTCACTGTTTTGCTCTTTATTCAACCTTGATATTTAGACCACTTCAATAAGATAAGTTTTCAAGGGTCCCAAGGATGGCTATAATTGAGGTTTTACTGTACATATGGAATTATACGGAGGATATTTGTTTCAGTATTATGTGATGAATTAGGTGATGCATTGTTGAGTATGTAATACACACATTATAGTTCTTTTTTCAAGCGGGGAAGGGTGGCTTCAGTTGTTATTTTAGAAGATCATAAGAAGACTATATCAGGTAGTTTTAGACTCAAACACTGTACATACAGGCGAACCTTGTTTATCTGAAACCCTTTTATCGGAATACTCAGTACATGTATCATCCGAAATAAATACTAGACCCCGATGTATCTTCTTATGCACATCAAATTGAAATGGGCTATTTGAAACCATTTGGTACTCAAAATAAATTTCAGACTCGATGAATTGGAATGAACGAGGTGTGACTGTAGTTCTCCGGACCGCCGTATAAGGGATTCAAGGCAATAATCAGTAACCTACCTTATGCAGGTAATGCAGATTATGATAAAATAATTGAATAATTACACTTACCGACTTTCATTAGAACTGTTCATAGGAGAATTATCATCTAAATTGAGCTCTATTATTTGTCTTTTAGTAACCTCCACCTGAAATAACAAGGGAGACAACCTCGTTACACCAACATGTTTCCATAAACACACTAGTCTCATACATTCTACGTAAACATAACTACATCTTAATGTAATCTAGCAGAGATGCATCACTTCAACTAGAAATGTGTCCGTATGACACAGATGCCCCCACTAGCAGCATTTGTCACATAGTTTGTGAATGGGTATCCAAATTACCAAGTGAACAACTGTACTGATTATGGTGATAAGTCAAGGGCCATAACTTTGCACTTACTGAACACAGGCAAACACGAAACCCCAGGTGCACAACTATACAGGCTGATGAACATTCCTGTACAGTTTGGTGATATACTGTTGGAGACATGTGCGACACAAAATTGCACGCTCTGTATGCTCTATTTTCAATAAATCAAGGGCCATAACTTTGCACTTACTGGGCTCACCGAATTATAAATCCCCAGGTGCAATATAACACATGCTTGTGAACATTTCTGTAGTCTTATAACTCTGGCTCATATACTTTTGGAGATATATGCGACACAATATTGCATTCTCTGTAGGCTATATTTTAACTAAGTCAAGGGCCATAACTTTGCACTTACTGGGCACAGCCAAAATGAAACCCCAGGTGCACAACTTCACATGCTGGTGAACATTCATGTAAAGTTTAATAACTCTGGCTCATATACTTTTGGAGATATGAGTGACACAAGATTGCATACTCTGTAGACTATATTTTAACTAAGTCAAGGGCCATAACTTTGCAATTACTGGGCACAGCCAAACATGAAACCCCAGGTGCACAACTTCACATGCTGGTGAACATTCATGTAAAGTTTAATAACTCTGGTTCATATACTTTTGGAGATATGAGTGACACAAGATCTTGTGACGGACGGAAGGACGGACGGACAGCAGATGGACAAGGGCAAATCTATATGCCCCCCCCCCACCCCTTTCAGAGTGGGGTCATAATAATTTGGCTTCTCAACGAGAGTGCAATGTCGACAAGTTTGTGACATTCACATTTACTAGAGCTGTCATCAATTCATATTTTTGCAAATCAAAGATATTGATAAATCACAAGACAAACATTGACAATATATTGATTATATTTTTTAAATTAATAGACTTAACTTCAATATTTCTGTATGATTATGTGTGTATGCTCTACATAATTAATTAGACATCCCACTTGTCTTTTTATGATAACTTCGTTACATGACATTTAAGTAATGAATCCATATTTTTAACTCCACAGTATTATATTGCCTACATTAGGTATGCACTGTCCACTAGATCACTGTTTAACAAGTGGCCGACTACAAAGTCACGTTACACTACTTTGGCACATTTTTGGACTTTCTACTGTATTTTCCCGCCATAAAATCAATGTTTGTAAGTGTATTGAATATCGTTCAACAGAAAAAATTGTTGATTTATCAATTTTGATTGTAACAATGACAGCCCTAACATTTACAGTGTTTGTTTTCAGAGTCATAAATTACATTGTATTCTACAAAGACAAGCTCTTCAGAGTAACCACCCTTAGAGGGACATAACTTTGGCCATTGTTGAGAGGTTGTTGCTATACAGAGGTTAATTCATAGTAAATTATTTCTACATGGACAATTGATGATATTGTTGAAGAGACATTATTGGTCAAGAGAGGTTAAATTGATAGTAAATTCTTTCTACATGGACAATTGATGATATTGTTGAAGAGAGAGATTATTGGTCAAGAGAGGTTAAATTCATAGTAAATTATTTCTACATGGACAATTGACGATATTGTTGAAGCAAGGTGGTTGCTCTAGGGAGGTTAAATTAGTAAATTCTTAGAACAGGGAAAACTGATAATAGTGTTGAAGAAATGTGACTGCTCAAGAGAGGGTCACTCTGCAGAGGTTTCAATGAGGCTGCTCAAGAGAGGGTCACTCTGCAGAGGTTTCAATGTGACTGCTCAAGAGAGGGACACTCTGCAGAGGTTTCAATGTGGCTGCTCAAGAGAGGGTCACTCAGCAGAGGTTTCAATGTGACTGCTCAAGAGAGGGTCACTCTGCAGAGGTTTCAATGTGGCTGCTCAAGAGAGGGTCACTCTGCAGAGGTTTCAATGTGGCTGCTCAAGAGAGGGTCACTCTGCAGAGGTTTCAATGTGACTGCTCAAGAGAGGGTCACTCTGCAGAGGTTTCAATGTGGCTGCTCAAGAGAGGGTCACTCTGCAGAGGTTTCAATGTGACTGCTCAGAGAGGGTCACTCTGCAGAGGTTTCAATGTGACTGCTCAAGAGAGGGTCACTCTGCAGAGGTTTCAATGTGGCTGCTCAAGAGAGGGTCAATCTACAGAGGTTTCAATGTGGCTGCTCAAGAGAGGGTCACTCTGCAGAGGTTTCAATGTGCCTGCTCAAGAGAGGTTTCAATGTACCAGAAAAAAATAATTGCTTGGCATAATTTGTTTTCAGACTTCCTTATTGCCATTATTTTATGCATCCACACACAATTCATACAAAACATACTGTTCAGTATTATATTCTTACTCTACATATGATTTCACATTCTTTATGCTGATGTATAAACTCACAGGAGATTGTCACAAGTTATCTCCCTTTATCCCTTCTAAAGTATAAGTACAGTTGGACCTCGTTTATTTGACAACCTTCTATCCAAATACTTGATATCAGTCAAAATAAATATCAGGTCCCGATGTATCTTCTTAGGCACGTCGAATTGAAATGGACTTTCCAAAACTATGTATTATTCGAAATAAAATTTTGGACCCCATAAATGCGAACGAATGAGGTATAGAACTGTATATATAGTACAAGGAGTGTAATGCATTCCTTGCTGACCTCTTCCCTTGCTGACCTCTTTCCTTGCTGACCTCTTCCCTTGCTGACCTCTTTCCTTGCTGACCTCTTTCCTTGCTGAATGCACACTTCAAACATTCAAATATATCAATGAAATATAAAAATATTCTAAGCATGAATAACATATCTTCAGATGTTATAGCAATTCAACAGGCTTTTTGACATGTGCTCATTTTGATGCATTTCTGAGGAGAACTTTGCCAATTCCTGATGTATAAGTTAGCATAAAGTACGAGTTATTTAAAAGAACAATAATTCATGTGTTGAATGAGGTGCATATCTTAAATATATCTTGAGGTTTGAAGTGTGATTTTGGCCGTGGAAAGAGGTCAGGTGTGAAAAGCGTTCAACTCCTTATATTACATACATATATACTACAGACAGGATAAAGGGACAGAACTCTAGAAGGGATGAAGTGAGAGAACTTGTGACAATCTCCCAGGTATAAACTGAATACTAATCAACATAAACAATAACAAAAGGCTATTTCTTGATAACCCTTCACCAGTATTAATCAGTGTTGTACATAATACAGTACGCTCTCTCAGCCATCGTCCCCCTACATTCACCTCTGTCATTGGCCTCTTATTAACTTCTCTTCCACTTTGACTTTGTGGGTTATGTCAGTAGTGAAGTTTACTTATAATGTCAATGTTGATGAGTTTGTGGGTTATGTCAGTAGTGAAGTTTACTTATAATGTCAATGTCGATGAGATTGTGGGTTATGTCAGTAGTGAAGTTTACTTATAATGTCAATGTTGATGAGTTTGTGGGTTATGTCAGTAGTGAAGTTTACTTATAATGTCAATGTTGATGAGTTTGTGGGTTATGTCAGTAGTGAAGTTTACTTATAATGTCAATGTTGATGAGTTTGTGGGTTATGTCAGTAGTGAAGTTTACTTATAATGTCAATGTTGATGAGTTTGTGGGTTATGTCAGTAGTGAAGTTTACTTATAATGTCAATGTTGATGAGTTTGTGGGTTATGTCAGTAGTGAAGTTTACTTATAATGTCAATGTTGATGAGTTTGTGGGTTATGTCAGTAGTGAAGTTTACTTATAATGTCAATGTTGTGGGTTATGTCAGTAGTGAAGTTTACTTATAATGTCAATGTTGATGAGTTTGTGGGTTATGTCAGTAGTGAAGTTTACTTATAATGTCAATGTTGATGAGTTTGTGGGTTATGTCAGTAGTGAAGTTTACTTATAATGTCAATGTTGTGGGTTATGTCAGTAGTGAAGTTTACTTATAATGTCAATGTTGATGAGTTTGTGGGTTATGTCAGTAGTGAAGTTTACTTATAATGTCAATGTTGATGAGTTTGAAATAAAAATTTAATATCACTGTATGAAAGATGTCAATATTTCCTAACTTTTTTTTAAATTGTTCGATACGATTAAAAATTCATGCTTTTTTTCTTCAATTACAAAACATTGTAGAGCATCTAATACAACTCATTTCAAGTTGCCTAAAACATCTTGACATTTAGACCATTGCAGAGGTGAATGCAAGAGGTAAGAACAATAACTCTTGAGATGGATATTGAGCCAAGTAGACAGTAGCCTTACGTTATCGAGACAATTCAGGCTAAAAATAGATTTTACCAACCAAATAAACACAAGAAAAATAACCAACTAAAGTGTCAAAAAAACAAACATACTGTATATAAACCACAGCGATAAAAAAATCAAAATTTGTTGGCCTATACAAGGGAGGTTACTCAAACACTACTATTTTCAACCACTCAGAGACACGGGAGGGGGTGTTCCGCCAGTACCTCAGTTTCTACAACTTTTTCAATTCGTTGTAATCTCTGAATGATTGGTTTTCCCGTTTTCTCATCAATAACTTCAACAGTTTGGTGAGAGATGGTCTCATCAACAACATGAGACGTCTCTCGGACCGATGTGTCACCTGGGCGACAAGAAATTACCAACTTCGGCGATCCACCAGTAAAACAATTTACCTGAGCCTGTTTTCATAATGCAGCATAAAAAGATGAAACTTTTCAATAACTACGAATGGCTGAACATACAACAGTAAATGATCAACAAGAAATCAATGAAGTTACAGTAAATACCACCTCAATACTAAGACCACAACAATACTAAGACCACCTCAAAAATAAGAACCCAATTTTCAATTCCATTTTCACTGTTTTGCTCTTTATTCAACCTCAATATTAAGAACACCTCAGTATTAAGACCAGTGTTCAAGGGTCTGAAGGGTGGTCTTATTATTGAGGTTTTAGTGTGTGTAGTTCTTAAATTTACTAATCGCCACCCAAAGAAACTGCTCGAAAACATGTGGCGAAACTTTTCTTAATACAGTAACTTCGCAAATATATTCCAATAAATAAGTCATGAATTTGGGGTAATAATGCAATTTTGAACAGTATTTAGGTTACACATTTTAGTCAGCTGACCAAACAAATGCTCCTGGGTTTCTAACCAGAACATTAACTATATTGTAGCTTCCTCAGTTACCAATTCTACATCCTGCATGGGATTCCAACCCTGCAGCAGAGAGCAGCAAATGGTTTGAAGTAAACAACCTTAATCATTTGACCAAGGTAGCGTCTCACTCGATGCGTCCATAGGACGCGGATGCATGGACATACGTACGTAAGGATTCATGGACTGGGGTAACATTTTATGCCCCTTCACCATTGTTAGAATGGGGGAGGGCATTAAAACAATGAAATAACGGACACAACCCTGCAATCAATCTGTATTTTATACATGCATCTACATACTATATTCTTTTCCTTACAAAACACTCACCGATTCACCATTCTGGTTACTAGCTGCCTTTGTTGTAGATTTTGTCTCATCATTTTGAAGTTCCTGGGCCTTGGCAATCACTGCTTGCGCACGAATCGCGTCATCCTCCAAGTCCTTCATTCTGCAACACCGACCAATGTATATAAATTCAGTTATAATGTCGAAGGGAGGATAAAAAAATCAAACATACAAAGACAAGGGTTCCATGCACAATTATTTTACTTCAGTTTTGGTAAAAAGTTGTGCAATGGTGATTAACGCTTTGCCCTTGGCAAGTGGATTTTGTTAGCCCATACCATTTGGTATGAGCAAGTGTACCTTCTATACGGAGAGCAAGAGTACCGCAGAAGTGGATGCAGTTGCTCATCAGCAGGCAGCCGGGACTTACACTTTCTCAGAAACTGAGCAAAACAAAACATTTTCATGGATGCAAACAACGACAATCAAGCTACGACAATAGCTCGTTGTTGTTTCAAAAAGGAAGAGCTAAATATACACAGATATTGTCAATCATATAAGAACTGTTATCTAGAGTAATATATCAAACACATCGTCAGTCTGCTTAGTATATTAGACAAGGGTACATAAGTGCACAAACGACATACAAAATTAATACATATGGTGTATCATTAGTGTCATATATTTCCAAAGAATAGATATGGCAAAACAGTATTTCATATGGAAATATATGGCGATGAATTGCAATAATGTTCGATAAGTTCAAACTTTAAAAAAAAGAGCACACAATCAAGGTATGCCACTTAATATTAGAAACAGACACTAAAATATTTTGCATAACATATGGATTAAAAGTACAGACAGACAGAAGACATGTACGTTTACGCTTCATGCAAAACATCGACAAATTAAAAACAACAAAACAACAACGATTGTAAATAAACAGGAAGTTGATATGCGTAATAAGACAACGAAAACGGCTAGAAAACATGGTAGATTTATGATAGTGTCAATTGTATATTGAATAGAAAAGTCTTCACACGCACCTCGCCTGACGAGACGCGGCCCTTTGTTCCGCCTGCAAGGCGCGCTCCTCTGCTGGGGACAATTTATGGCCGATTGGAGGCCTGGATGTCATGATATTTGTAGGGGTTTGGGCTTTAGCCCGGTCCAGAGTACTCATCACATTAGGGGGACTGATAAATGAAAAAAAGACAGCAGACATGCTATAAGAACTGATTATAAATTAACTAACAAGAAACAACGATTCATGGCAAATACACTTGCTTAGCGTAGTATCTAATTCAGTAAGGAAAGCATGTTCAACATTCTATGAAAGCTTAATGAGTAAATGATGTCAGTCTATTCCTGGGCCATAAACAAGAATTAATGATTTAACATATGTCTCAGTCTTGCATCCAGATAGTATATTAGCATGTTAGTTGTGAGTGTGCAATCCATACTTTGGTAATAATGTCAGTGTTTTTTCAGGCCCATTTGGGGCTGAAATTGGACCTGATTCCACTCTGAAAAGTACATTTTCCCCCTGTTCCGAATGAAATTCCCCTCACAGCATCGACTAGTTACATCACATATCTTATGATACAGACCTGTAATCTACATACTTGTACCAATGAAAGGTCACAATGAATACATGGTTTGGATACAGAAATGTAAACTTTGTATTGTCAATAATACCCCCCCCTTCCGACGCAATTCCCCCTTCAAAGGGCCATGTCACTAATCCCCTTAAAATGGGTAAAACACTGAATGGGGCTTTTCCTAGACCATCATGCATTAGAGCATGAGAGAAATAAATACAGTCGGACCTCGTTCATGCATAGGGGTCCGAAATTTTATTTCAAATAATACATGGTTTTCAAATAGCACATTTAAAATCGTCATGCCTAAGAAGATACATCGGGACATGATATTTATTTCGGACGATACCAAGTATTCACATAAAAGGTTGTGGAATAAACAATGTCGGACTGTATTAGCCATGTGATCCCTTTAAGCCAATCAGAACTGGGCTATAAAACATTCGAGAAACAAATAATCAGGGGACTAAATAAAGAGAATAACACAATAAATGGGTAATGGTCATAAAACTTAAAAGATTGATCTCAAAAACCCGAATCTCATTTTGTATGTAGAAATATTCTCAACTTGTGCTTAGATTATGAGATCAACCATACGTTATTCTATATGTGACAACCATACGTTATTCTATATGTGACAACCATACGTTATTCTATATGTGACAACCATACGTTATTCTATATGTGACAACCATACGTTATTCTATATGTGACAACATTAATATGATTGCATAATTATTCAACTAATATATGTTGAGATTTAAATGAGATTTAAGCACTGAGACTGTTCTCAAGTCTTGTAACCCTGAAATCAATAATGATAAAATTCACCGAACTTATAGTATATTCATCAGGGTTAAATTATCAAAATACATAAACTGCATGTAATACTATAATTAATAATTGCATAATTTGCACAACAGACAAAATAATATTTGTAATCAAGTTGAAATTCTTCATCGATTTTGTAGTACTTCTTGCAATACAGAAAACCTCACTTAAAGACCACCTCAAAATTCAGAACACCTTATTTATAAATTTTATTTTCTTCAACCAGTTTTTATTTTTTCTTCCATAGTACAACTCGATAATCAAACCACCTTAAAAATGAGACCTGACTTTCTTCGGAACCAATGGCGGTCTTATCGTCGAGATTTTACTGTACATCAGTAAAAGGTAATAATAAAATCATTTAAAGACAATAAATAATAAGAACGTAATAAAAAGATACAAAAATTTGCATAAAAACAGCAAACCAAGTTCTGTGTATAAGAAAATGTCTAAAATTGGCTGACAGACAAATATCAAATTCTCGTTAATGTCACATCATAAGTTAGATTCTATATTGAAGTTGTACAAATAAAGTCAATTAAATTATTTAACAATTTGATAAAAATAAAAACAATGGGTGACTAAAAATATACATTGTGATGCAATACATGAAGATTATATGTTATAATATACCGTACGAAATATACTCAATCTTTCGTCAAACATATCATATATAAAGGGAGGTAATTGCTTAGAGAGCAGCAGAGCTATAGCATGCAAAGTTTCTGTTCCGACTAAGTAAATCTCCCCAAACGGTTAACTAGCAAAATTATAGGACATTCAAATAGGGAAGCAATGAATGTGTATATTACAACTCTAGTTCATCTAAATTTTATTTCAAAGAGATTGACTTTAAAACAGAATTTGACTCAAATAATTTTACCGTGGAGACAAAATATAAGAATCTCAAAAACACAGCAAATTGTAACTCTAGCAAAAAAATCACTTAAAAAACATTCTCAAGAAAGCGTACAAAGTATTAACACAAAACTTGCAGCAAAAATGATTGTTATGCTCAAAATATAAATCAAATTAAGGGCTGTAATGGCCCCGCATCGCTCACCTGAGTTACAAATATTTTGTACTATACTAGGAAACCAGCCCTGGTTCCTGGTAGCCCTGATTTTAAAATGATCAACCTTTTCTTAACAATTTTGTAAGGAAATCACTCAACACTCATCGCAAACAAATTATGAAAATTTTCCGTTTTTTATCAACATTTTTGTCTGATTTCTGTAAGTTGATAAAACGATTTTTGATAAAAGATCACGTCAATAACTTTCATGAGAGTATGACAACAAGTCGGGCGACTATTAAAGAAGTCTAAATACATCTTTAATTATATCTAGAAAGAGCTGATTGGGTTAAAAGTATTCGGACAACAGACCAATCACAAAAGGGTAACCTTAGCCATTGTCTCTGTACTGGCGAGTTAACATTCAAACTTACATTAGACGCATTAGATATCAAACAAACATGTTGTTTTCAAAATATCAAATCAAAAGTAAACACAAAAACAAAGCAAGTTGAAAAACTTTCGGCAAACAAAAATAATGTTAGAGCTATAAAGATGAGGTCATGCTTGGTGAGGTAAAGCTAACTAACTAATGTTTTCCCAATCGTACATTTTTGGTAAAATGTGATGGCCGACAAAGAAATTGAGCTTTTTAAAAGCAAAAAAAATACCAACCTACAGACTATTGTACCAAAATTGTTACCTAAACTAAATATATTTCACCTATACTATAATGATTCAACAAAATGTGCAGATTTTTGATTACCATGGTAATGATATCAAAATATATAAATTTAGAATGTGGTAATTTTACAATTTTCAAAAATAATGCAAGTAAAAATTATTCAATTTTTCATAAGACTTTACTAAACCACAATGTCATGAACTTCCATAAAGGATTATGATTTAACTTCTAGCAAGGAGCTGACCACTGTTTGGTCAACAAGGGTTGGTCAAAAAGTAAAAAAGAAGAAGAAAAAAGCGATATCCACAAAATGCACACAAGATGTAAAGCAATGTCATATTGATTCATGTATATTTACTATAAACTAACAGCATGAGTCTAGAGCATATTACAGCAATGAACAATGCACAATCACCAATCACAGTAAAAGATTGTTTTACCCTAAATTGATTGTAACAAAACACTTCATGAATTATTTCTACAATCAAAGAACAGCATAAAAATGCCATATATTAACCCCAGATCCAAGTTATTCAATGTTTCTTCATTAATATTTATTAATAGGAGCAAATATTTCATTTCAAAACTCCACGTTTATAATTATGTATAATTGTAGCATGATATTTAAAGCATTACAACTTTTACCTAATGGATAAAAAAGTAGAACCATGAACTTCCACAGAATGAAACAAAAAACAACAGGCCGCCAGAATATTAAATTAATTTGTTTTTGAAAACTTCTGTTAAACGAGTATAATTAAATTTTCTCATCTAATCAAAATCCCGAGACACTTCTGTTGTTTTCGAGTTAAGATTTCAAAATGCATCATAATAACGCACACTTTTTCCATTTAATTTAATTGCTAAAACTTAATGTCCGTGTTTTACCACATATTTCCTGTGATAAATCGCCAGGCAACACTTTTTTAAATTTTTCATACAAAAAATAACATAAATGTTGCCTGGCTCAACATTTGTTCAAGGCGTGTCTGGAGGCCTGTGATTTTAGTAAGAATGAATAAAGCATGCTGAAATGATGCAAAAAAATATATGATAAGATTAGTTTAGTAAACTTGTTACCTAATTCCCAGACTGTGATGGTTTTAAATAAGGTAATAAACAGTTTTCAGAGTTAGTAATACAATCATGTTATCAAACAGAAACATCAGTACAAAAAAATTGTTATATCTTAATATTAAATAATATTGTCATTTTGCATGAATTCATCACTTGGTACTAAACTTTAAAAAGTTGCACCATGAAAATACGTCAAATGACCATATAAGGAACTGAATGAAATCAGAAGCAGGTTCTACAAAACATCTCAAATTGAGATTTTTCACAAAATCAAATATATAATTCCTCTACACAAAAATAACGAAAACAATGTTTCACAATGATAATACAAGTAACATGGTTGAATTTAGCTTCCTTGTTTGTTATTTTACTCAAAATCAACCACTTTGAAAATTTGAGTTTGAGATAGATTTCAATGACATCACAGACTATCTTTAAAAAATTGTTTGTTTGGCATAACCCTACTTGGCAATTTTGGGTTGGCAAGCAGTTAATTTTTTATTTCTTACTTTTAAAGGTCATTCAAGTTTTAAGTACTATTAAGCAGCCCCGATAAATTGACCTCAGTCAGACATCTCCAGAATGTTCTTAGTAGGGGCCATTTTTCAGGAGTAGAAAGGATTATGCCATACAAACATTTTTTACAGGATGACCTAATTAACTTAACGATCAGTAGAGATAGAACGGTGGAATTATAGCAAAACTTTTGTAACAAATGTCAATGAAAATGCAAACATATATAAATCAGGCACGTTTTGCCCCTAAAACTGATTGGCCCTAAAGGTTTGCCTGGGATAAGGGAGCTGTCACAATTTGGGTCCCTGACCTCTATCCCATTCAAAATTGATAGGGTCCCATCTTCACGGCATGAAGAATTCTGTGCCATTAATGAAAAATTTCGCAATGATACATACATATATATGAAAATGTTTAAATATCGTTGACTTGAACCCAGGTCATGATCTACGAGTGCGACTATTTACTTGAATATTACATTTAATTTAAAATGAAGATATGATACATGGACACATAGCTACAAGATTATTTCCCATCACATCTAGAGAATATTTTCAGAGTGAGCTTGGTTAGTATAACAATGCCATAGAGATGACAGAATATACAGACAATATCACTAATGCATAACCATAGTTCGTACTTTCAAAATTTTATCATCACCACACAAAAATTGAAATTGTATGTCCACAATTTGATATTCTTGAATAAATAGATTTACAATAGCAACTGGACAACATCAAGTACGCTGAATAAATTATAACATACCAATAACATACAGAACTTTCCAAAACACCTCACAAGATGCATAATTAACAATCTTACTTAACCATGAAACACCTTCCCATAATGCATTGTTCTTAATTCTATTTTACCCACAAAACACCTTCCCATAATGCATTGTTCACAATTATATTTCACCCACATAACACCTTCCCATAATGCATTGTTCACAATTATATTTTACCCACAAAACACCTTCCCATAATGCATTGTTCACAATTATATTTTACCCACAAAACACCTTCCCATAATGCATTGTTCACAATTATATTTTACCCACAAAACACCTTCCCATAATGCATTGTTCACAATTATATTTTACCCACAAAACACCTTCCCATAATGCATTGTTCACAATTATATTTTACCCACAAAACACCTTCCCATAATGCATTGTTCACAATTATATTTTACCCACAAAACACCTTCCCATAATGCATTGTTCACAATTATATTTTACCCACAAAACACCTTCCCATAATGCATTGTTCACAATTATATTTTACCCACAAAACACCTTCCCATAATGCATTGTTCACAATTATATTTTACCCACAAAACACCTTCCCATAATGCATTGTTCACAATTATATTTTACCCACAAAACACCTTCCCATAATGCATTGTTCACAATTATATTTTACCCACAAAACACCTTCCCATAATGCCATGTTCACAGTTATATCTACTCACAAAACGCCTTCCCAACACCTTTCAAAAATGCATTATTCACCATCTCATCGACCAAATACACCGTATAAAATGTGAAGTTTTCAAAAATATTACAAAAAAGCGAGCTCACCTAGAGAGTACTTTGTTATACTCTTCATCGCCGCTAGCAACATTGTCGGAAACCTTAGACAGTAGCTCCTCCTTGGACATTCTTCCAGCTTTGTCGGCTGCGTCAAACGAAACATCATCTTAATAAGAACAATTTTATCACTCAAATGCAAAAACAATTTTGTGTAATTAGTGCAATGTTAGTTATATAATTTAAATCATAGTAAACTTTCAAAATTATTTTCAAATCAGTTAAACTCCGTTTTCGGTGCAAACAGCTTTGCAAATGCTTCCATGTTCAGTTTGAAAGTACATCCAGTCAGACCTTGTTCATTTGAATTCATTGGGTCCGAAATTTTATTTCGAATAATACATGGTTTCGAATAGCTCATTCCAATGAATGTGCATAGGAAGATACATCGGGACCTGATCTTTATTTCAGATGATACAAAGTATTTGAATAGAAAGTTTTGGAATTAACGAGGTCTGACTGTACACTCAATTTGAAGACAAAATAACTCATATTTTCAGACAATGTAATAGTTATTCCAAAGTTTAATCATTTTATTAGTAAACAGGATTGTAAAAAGGTGGGAAATACTCATTACGGAAGCCAGTCGCTCGAAGAATTCCTAAGCAGTAAAAAAATACTGGATTTCTTTAATAATGTCTAAATCAAAGCACAAAACATTATAATTTTCTGAAATAAATCATGCAAATCGAACTAAGCTATACTCAAGATATAAAAACAAAATGAAACAAAATTTACGTGACACATCATACAAATATGTAAGCAAAGTAAAGTTGGGAGATAGGTTTTGCTATTATAAGTCTGACCATCGATGACCTACTATGTAAGTTAGTCGACTATCTGCGCAGTGAACATTGATGAACAAAGTGAACAACAAAATCGCTCACACAAAATGGAAATAACTTGTCCAGATTTTTAAAAAGGGAAACAATGACTTCATCAATTCGTTAAGACTTTTTCCTAATAGAGAAATAACACATTACTTGATATATGACTTAATTCTTTTTATTTTGAGCAACCTTGAAAGATAACTTGCTCATTCATACAGCCCCTCTGAAAACTGGTCGTCCAAAATTCATTTAACATACATGTTCCTGTCATTGGTCATGTGACTTCAGTTGCTAACTGATTGATCAATGGAAATGACAATCACATTTCGGATATATTCATCTTAACAACCCAAATAAATTCCTTAAGGAATTTTGAGCAAGCTTTGAATCTACTGTGTTATATTTCAGCTCTCCTCAAAAATGTTTAAATGTGACTCAGAATAAATTGGATGGGACTGGACTGGATTGGACGAGTTGAGTACATGACTGAAAATGATAATACATTAAAAAACCAAAGATTACCACAATAATGTCAATTAATTATAAAACAATATTACAACACACTAAATACCTTCTTCTTTTCGCATTTTAGCAAGTTCATGTTCCGAAAAAAATCGAAATGGTTTGGCTGCAACGTTAATTGAAATTTAATTAATTTATATGAGGGTCCTCTAAGAGCACTCATTTGGCCATTTTTAGGGCCATTTATGGGTAACATGCCCATACTAAAATATAATGTTTTTTCCCTATTTCAGTTTAATTAATATTCCCTTCACAAAAACAAAGAAAGTCAAATGTGCATAGTTGGGTCTGATCCACATTTCTTAAAGCATATTAAGACATGAATCAGGATATACTGTCTAGATTTGGTTCAAATTTTCCTTTTCAACCTTTCAAAATTCAAATGCCTCCATTTGAGGGTATGGATGGTAGTCTCTGAAAGTCATCTAGTGCCCTGGGTTACTATATCAGCCAACTAAAGGTTTTAGAAATTCACTTCTTCTCTAATAAATAAGAGGCTAGGATTTTGGTGAAACTTTATAATAAAGAGAAAAATTCAGTAGGATAAATAAAGACTGGCCATGTCTGTAGAACACAAAAGTTTGAGTCAACTTTTCATGTATTCTTCCTTGACACTATTAATTTTTTGATCAAACTTTTAGAATGCAGCATTTATAATGTGGCTAACAGGGATTCCCCTAGCTACTCAATCTCAAGGGTCATTTTGGTAATTTAGGACCACATTTTATAGAGAAAAATTAGCCCTTCAGCCAGAATTTATAGGGTCAAAATGTGGCCTTTTGAAATCTCAAAGGGTCAACTCCAGGGTCAAACGGAACCCCTGGCTAAGTAAGGAGACAGCAAACAAACATATTTTATTGTTGACCCAATGAACAAATTCTTCCACCATACTACAGAAGATAAGCAGAATCACCTACCCTGAGTTTGACTTGACATGCCCTGTTCCTTGATTTCCATTTCAAAGAAATTTTTCTTGGTGTTAAACGAGCCACCTTCACGAGCGACAGGTTTGATACCTCCGTACACCTGTAGCAAAAGAAAAATGGGACGTTAGATTTATCCTTCTCTCCTCGAAGACTGAACTAGCAGAATAACAAATGAGTTCAAAAATCTGGTCACGTTTCATGAAATTTCAAACATTATATAGGGAATATTTATTACACAAAAACATGTTCTATGACAACATGACAAATGTTCCAGATCCTTAAAAGTGCTGAAAATTTGTTAAGGGTTGTTGACAATTTAAAAGACGATGGTAAAAGCAAAAGGTGTCTTATCTGCCCCTTTATTTATATGTAGACTAGTCTCTCTTTCACCCCTAGATGCCTATATCTACTGACATCACATTGAAATATCGTAAAGTTGTCTCCTTTGCCAAAATCAACCTTCACCAAAGCCACTAATATGGATATTGTGTGTGAAAAAAATGTCTTACAACAGCGCATTGCAGTGAAAAATTCCAAAATCTTACATCAAATATTAATTCAAAGCAGGATTGGATCAACAATAAGCAGCATTGACATTTTTTCGCATCCTGACATAAATTATCTCAAAGAAATTCCGACAATGTAGTCCGTACCACAAGACTAATCTAAACCTAGTCAAAAATAAAACTTCCTTCATATCTAACGCAGTATGGATATATTTCAGGCATGAGAATGCAAAATTCCAAAATCAGCTGAAAATTTGGCAAGGGGTCCAGGGGGCCGCTGAAGCTCCTGACTTTTAAGCATCTAAGATGGCTAAAACTGCCTCAAAAAGGCCCTTGTGAGCGTCAAATCACAGAAATCCGCGGAAAATTCTCATACCTGATATTTACACTATTAAGATGGAAGAGATACTTGATTTATTTCATTATTATGTATTACACTCTATAGGACAACCAGGAACACCTTCATACAAAGCCACAAAGGTTTCAGTACAAATTTTCGAGAAAAAATATTACGTAAATATGACATGAATATTTTCACTACCTCTGCCTTGAAGTCTGCCATGTTGAAAACGTCCGCAAAATAAAGCTCAAAGTAATGATCCGATATTTTCACGTATCAATACAGCACAGACATTGAGAAATATTACCACATGGCGTTATTAAGTCACAGAAAACATCCACAGTTGCTTTCCATTAAATTCCAATAAATTATCACATCATGTGGCGACCCTTTAAGTAGAATACAGTGCCACACTTCCTTAGTTCCCTTTTCAGGACACAGACTGCCACAGAGCCAGGAAAAATATCATGAAATTTTGGAATACTGCCTAAAACTAGCTAACTAAAATATATTATCAATAAAGCTCTTCAGCTACCAAGGCAAATAATTTCAAATTAATCTTAATTCCTATTTACATCAAAGCAAAACAGAGCAAGATTCTACAATGAAGTCTACAGATTATTTGTCACACAACACTATTAATAACAATGTAACAAATTCAAGATAAACTCCAAAAAATGACAGTGATCAATATTCCAGCAACACTCAGAATGATATTCACTATGGATTTCCCATCACATTTAGTCTGCCTATTCTGTCGATAAATTTTGCTAGACAGCACTGCTAAGCATAACTATTGATTTCCTCCGAAATTTAGAGAAGGCGAGGCAGATAGCAAAATTTGTAACTGAACAATTTGCACGCCGACATGTACAGAACGTCATGTACGTAGGAATGTGATATGTTCAGATAAAATCCAATATTCTCTTGTTACTCTATGACTCAGAAAATGCTTTCATATAAGGGGCATCTGTCGGGGCCGATTGAAGTATTGATTTTATTGATCGCTGTCTCAGAAAACAACAGACTGCTTCAAAATGACGGTGATGTATTGACTTGAATTTGAACAGATGAATTGCGTAAAGTCACATGATAAAAGTTGAAACAATCTACAACAAGCAGATGATCCCCAGGGACCACTAGATGTAGTGATACAGTTTATTTAATGGAAAGCTTCTCCCAAACTCCTAATTTGGAGTCCTGAGGATCTACTTTTACTCCTTCTTATGCTCCTTTTTGCTTAATAGAAACCGTACTTCCAATTCAAATATTGACAATATCATTCCATATCTTTCGAGCTAACATCAATCATTAACAACAGAGATAATAAAATTTACAAGATTCAATTTCTTAACCTGATCTATGAAGCTATACACAAAACTATGATCGCAATTAGTAATAACTTCCAAAATTGGTTACTGAATTTAAATTACGATCAATACATATTAAGAGATAATTTTATACACACTGACCCTGAAATCGTCAAGTGTTCACATATGACACAACAATTTTTGAATAAAATATATTAAATCATTAATGTATTAGTAAAACCAATCATCTAATACATGTGGAAATACAGCTTGACATGTATGAAAACTACCAGCCCTTTTTTATGGCAAATTTGGGGCCGATATTGGGCCCATTCCCCTGAGACAAAAGTATATATTTTCTCCCTACTTAGAAAGAAAATTCCCCTTCAGTAAAATCATTTAAAATTTTAGCCTTATAAATACCCACATTTGGCGATTCATAATGCAAATTACCGCTCTCAAAAGGACCCACCATACTTACTGAAGAACAAGACAAGGAAATGTTCATAAATTCATAAAGATATTATTACACAAGTTAATTTCATTGTTTTTTATTTGATTTACTGCGATTTTTGAACTTTTTCCAGTTATAATTGGCAGTCAGTTGATTGAAATCAAACCAGTGGTTTTGGGGCAGTAGGTATTATGTTTGGAGCTGAGAGACAATAATACTGATTCTTTCCACCAAGTTTGATTTAAATCAAACCAGCATTTTTTGGAAAGTCTATATAAATTTTCTGGCACAGAGACAATAATACTGATTCTTTCCAACAAGTTAGGTTGAAATCAAACCAGCAGTTTTGTAGAAGTCACATTTGTCAAAGACAAACAATAACATTGATACTTTCCACCAAGTTTCCATACAATGTTTATGGCAGATAAACATTGACCCCAATTCCTTCCACCAAGTTTGGTTGACATCGAACCACCAGTTTGGGGTATTCCATACAATGTTTGTGGCAGATGAACAATTAATTGACCCCAATTCCTTCCAACAAGCTTGGTTGACATCGAACCACCAGTTTGGGGTATTCCATACAATGTTTGTGGCAGATAAACATTGACCCCAATTCCTTCCACCAAGTTTGGTTGACATCGAACCACCAGTTTGGGGTATTCCATACAATGTTTGTGGCAGATGAACAATTAATTGACCCCAATTCCTTCCAACAAGCTTGGTTGACATCAAACCACCAGTTTGGGGTATTCCATACAATGTTTGTGGCAGATAAACATTGACCCCAATTCCTTCCAACAAGCTTGGTTGACATCGAACCACCAGTTTGGGGCATTCCATACAATGTTTGTGGCAGATAAACATTGACCCCAATTCCTTCCACCAAGTTTGGTTGACATCGAACCACCAGTTTGGGGTATTCCATACAATGTTTGTGGCAGATAAACATTGACCCCAATTCCTTCCAACAAGCTTGGTTGACATCGAACCACCAGTTTGGGGTATTCCATACAATGTTTGTGGCAGATAAACATTGACCCCAATTCCTTCCAACAAGCTTGGTTGAAATCAAACCAGCAAAATTGAAGGAGTAGTAACAATAATCTATATGACAGACATACAAGACCAACAGGACATTATCAGTATGTCTAGGACCCCTGTATGAGACACAATATTAGTTGAAATGGCTAGATTCATTCAGCCTGCTTATGGATACAATTGTGCCAGTCTAGATGCTTTTAAAAAGCCAATTAATTTTATCTTTGCAGGATATAATTAAGATGTCAAAATGTCACTCATTTAATGACAGTAAAAAGTATTTTTTTTTCAGTATTTCTGGGTAATTAAACGCCTGTTTCAATTAAGATATACATTGTATCATTACAGTATTAGATTTGATTATAACGCTTGACAACCACAGTTACTGTTACTCTTCAATAAATCATACAAACCAATATTTTCGCTCAAAATGTAGCATAAAAAGCAGAATTACACACATACATCGAAAACTAACATATGTTAATATTGTATATCTGACATGCGCAGATCCAACAGGGGGGGGGGAGGGATGGGGGAGGGAGGACTGGGACCCCCTGAGAAATAGGGTTGTCCATATCTAAAGGCTGGAGCTGGACCCCCCATCTGACGGAAATTGCTGGATCCACGCAAGTCTTACTACTGTTATATGAAGCAGAATATTTATATACGTATACACGCTTGCTATATATTTACCGCTGGACTTTCAGATAATTTCGCGATTTCTTCAGGACTCAATTGAATTGTATTGCCACTAGATACAATAACTGTTTGCCCGTACACAACTTCAACAGAATCCTGATACGAGATCAAATAAACTTATCACATCTTTTCACACCAGATTGTCTCTTCAATCAATTTGGAATTTTTATGCCAAGAAACTGCTTCATAACTACTGAATTAACATTGTTCAATTCCTAGACTGTTTTGCTACACAGTGGAACAGAAGGTCAAAGGTCAAACATATAAAAACAACCAGATTCCATTGATGATTGTAACAAATTGTACAGATACTTTGTTATTCAAAAATAGGATTATATCAGTTTGGGCAGTTTTCTTTTTAAATCGGGCTTGAAGTGACATCAAGAGCCATGGTCATGTAATGTAGCACTATTCCAGGTAATTTGATGGAGGAAGACACCAGACAGACACCTGGTGGAAACCATGGACCTTCTGTAAGCCAGCTGGATGGCTTCGACACATACAAAGTTTATATTCCAAGTGGGATTCAAACCTGCAGCAGTGAAGACCTAGTGATCAGAAGTCTGCGACAATAACCACTTGACCACATAGGCCACCAGTTTGGACTAGTAAAAAAGCTCTATGCCTGAACGAGCAAGTACCCTAAATAAATTAAGGCAAAAACTGTAACAGAAAGACAATATCCTCAAAATGCAATACATATCAATAGAATCAAATACATGAACATCAGACAGCATTAACACGCTGAATACAACCATATACAGTAGGACCTCGTTCATTCCCCTTCATCGAGTCCGAAATTTATTTCGAGTAATGCATGGTTTCGAATATTGCATTTCAATTCGACGCGTATAAGAAGATAATCACAGGACCTACTATTTATTTCGGATGATACCTAGTAATCGGATAGAAGGTTGTCGAATAAATGAGGTCCAACTGAATAAAGTTAACATATCATCAAATGCACAAATACTGCATGCCTGAATAACAAATTGACATGCAAATAAATGAGGCATATATCTTAACAAACGTTTATTTTGGTTTTCTATTTACCGGTTTCTCAGGCTTCTTTGGCTCCTTAGTATGAACTATTCCCGTCATGTGGGCCGACGGTACACGAGATTGTTTCAGGATCTCATCAATGCCTTGTCTAGGGGGCAACGCAGGCTTAGGAGGCAAGTTAGTTGGTTTAGGCCCCTTTGGTGTTAATTTTGGTGACGACTTAGGCCTGAGTTGCGGAGAACCATGAGGCGATGCTTTCATTGTCGGAATCACAGTAGGTTTCGGCGGAACTGGCGGGGTCCCTCGCGGCTTGTTCAAGACAGGTTTGGGAGTAATAGGCTAATAAAATGAAAACAAACTAACACTTGTTGTACGTGCATATCATGCTCATGAAAAAATCACACAGTATATAAAACGTAAAGAAGAAATGCATTTCTAATGTATTCAATTTGTAAGAAACACTTCATAAAATTGATTAACTAAAGGATAAAACCAGCTTCCATAGGTGTTTTTGGAGATTAGAGACTACCCTCCCATTAATACATAAAAACAATCAAAGAAAACTTGGAAGTAAAAGGGCTTTATTTAAGTCACATGAACAGCCAGGGTCAGGTTATGACTTTTCCAGCTATAAGGGCGGAGTAAGACCCCTTGGAAGGCACCTGGGTAGAACTGTCGACCTTCTACATGCCAGCTGGGTAGCTTCCCCACATTCAAATCTATATTTCGCATGGGGTTCAAACCTGCAGTGGTGAGAGGCAGGTGATTTGAATAACCACTTTGCAGGGGTGTCAATACGAGCTGGTAATATTACCTGGTTACTTAAGCGTCATTACCTGGCTACTTTTCTTGTATGAATGATCATAATTAAGGGGAGTACCCACAAACACCCACCTACTTTTGGCGATTTCCCTGCTAATTCAAAAATTAGTGACACCCCTGACTTGGCCACATAGGTCTCTCTCTAGCAAGAAATTATGCCTGTGTTAAGGTAAATAACACCTTTGGAAACAAAGAACAAGGCAAAATTTACGAAGTTTCAAATTTTGTTTACGAAGGATTTTTTACCAGACATTTCGGGCACATTTGGTGAACTATGCAAAGGCAGTCAATTGAAAGCATAACTGATGATATTAGACCCTGAAGTAAAACCCATGACAGTCAAGTTGAAAATAAAAATTTCCATAAAAATTGTTTTCATCAACTATTCCATCAATTAATCAATTGTAGAAGTTTTCTTAATGCATAGATAAGAAATCATTAGAAATGCATTGAAATAAGAAAAAAATAACCAAAAAAGACACAAGAATAAATAAAGAAATAAAAAGATCATGCCAAAATTACAGGACAAAAGCATTTTGTATACAATTCAATTAACTGATACATTCCCATAATATATTGAGGGTTGTTGCAAAACTCTTTGTTTCAGAAGAGCGTATAACAGTTTTGTGACAACCCCTATGTTATGTTTAATTAGAAAAGAAAGCCAAAAATTCCTCATTTTTATCCAACGTTTTCTGAAGCATCTCTGAATAATGACACTAATGTACATTTTAAGCTTATTAGTTTGTCGGCAAATCAAGTCTTGACAGACAGAAATCATCTTTTGCCAGTACTAGAATTTTGTTCAACCCAGATAGAAAAGCGCCTTAATAAAACAGGACGCAATAAGAAATGATTTGCGCAAAAACCGAAATTAAGTGATTTTTGCATTTTTTAAGATTACACAAGCTAATTAATGAAAACAGTACAGTTTTCCCCTCATTACAATATCTACTACATTTTATAATGAGTTTGTTAGATTACTCATCAGAAAATTGTTATCACCAAATATTTTAGTTCACATATCTAAAGGTAAAAGCTAAAAAGTTTTAAAACAAACACTTTTTTAATTAAAATTAGGAATAAAGGTAAATAATCAAATTTTCTATCAAACTATGCTTAGTAATAATTTTGAGAAAATGGCGTGATACTGGGGAGGCGCAGTGGTCGAGGGGTAGAGCGCCCGACTCCTGATCCGAAGGTTGAGAGTTCAAGCCCCGCGATGAACGGGGTTTGATCACTAACTTCAAAATCCCTAAATTTGGCGCAAGTAATGGTTGATAGCCAGGAAGCAGTCATCGAGAGTGATTAGTATAAGTTGTAAGAACTTGTTTCACAATCGATGTAAAATAAATAAGATTAACCTACATACTCTAAAACACTGCATCGTAACTTTTCTTAAAAGTACTACAAAGTTCAATACAGGTATTTCCTGTGCTAGGGCTAACTCGGCGTGTAGGTCAAGATAGAAAAGATCAGTATTGGACTCTGCCTATGACAATGCAGTGTTGTAGAGTGCAACTGTGTGAAGCAAATAACCAACAATGTTCTCATATTTATAACTAAGAATAATTTGTCCAAAAAATAAGACTTTGTACCTTTTAATGCAATTCATTTTAGTTGTATGCCAGCAATTGGTTGACAAAGCAAGTTTTCTCGTCATATCTCTAAGAGAGTGTATTGAAAAGACCACAAATCTATCAGTAAGCATTGTAAAATCCATTTCACTAACTCTTCGAACTCAGACTTTGACGTCTGAACGTCAAGTTAATGAGCAATGATTATAATTATAGGCCCTGGTTACAATGTTAATATTGGGATTTCTGGCATGTGGGCGGGGCTCATATTCCAGAAATCAGCAAGCATTGTACGCTTTTTACCCTTTGATATGTGAAATATTATTTATTACACAACCAAAATACCAGGTACAGACACATACCGGTGGGCCCGACTTGATGGGTGCCTCTTCCAGCACCATTGAAGAAGGCGCAGCTTCTGGGGGCGGAGCTTCTTGAGGCACTTTAGGGGCAATCACAGTCTGTTAAAATAACATGCAAACATGCGTCATTCGAGCATTACTTAGCTACTTTTTGAGCAAAGAATGCAAAGAAAGCAACAAACAGATACATAGTAGTAAGAATGCCTTAAGAAATACAGAAAAATCTCACTTAAAAAACAAACTCAATAACAAGACCACCTCAATAACAAGACCACCTCAATATTAAGAACACAATGTTCAAGTACATTTTCACCGTTTTGATCTTTATTCAACCCTCAATATTGAGATGATTTCAATAAGAAGACCACTTTCCAAGGGTCCCAAAGGTGGTCTTATTATTGAGGTTTTACGGTATTGTCATTCGTATAATATTGTTGGTGTGTGGGACTGAATCTACCATTTTTCAGGACAAGAATGTAAGTGGCCTTTTTAATGTTTTTTTTAAAGATTTTTACACACTTTTAAAACACATAAAAATTCTGAATGGCGTTTGAAAATTTGAGTCCTTGACAACTTCTTTTGGTCAGTCTGGACATCACAAACACACAAAGTTTTGCAGATAGCTTAGCAGTCCAAATATATATCAAAATTTGATTTTTAATGAGAAATAGATTAAAAACAACTTTCATCAAGTTTTGAAGAGTTGGAGTTAAGACTTTTGTCCATATATTTATTACTAACAAGAACTCTGCACTAAGGGACATAATTACATCAATGTGCATAATTGACAACACACAACAATAATACTGCTCTACAATATGTTCAGAACGAAGTATTTGTAGTAGAAACACGGTTAACTTCAGTAGATTCAAGTCAGTTAGTAAACTGCCAATTAAAAGCGAAGTGGTTCAATAAAAGGGGAGATACTCTGGTCTTAAAGAGAGGTAATATAATTCATGCTAGAAACAAATCAGCAAGACATATTTATCAGTCAGAATATTGTGTATTTTATGCATACACACACATACATCGTACCTCATTGTAAGACCAACATACTTGTAACTACAGGAGGCATTTTTACTTAATAATCAAAGGGAGACAATCCTACTCACCTGATAAGGGAGTTCTTGGCCTTTGATTGCTTCGTGTTCTATCTGCATGATTTTTGCTTGCTCTTCGACCATTTTAGCAGCTTCTTCACGTTCTAGACGGAGTTTCTCCTATAAATATTGAGATTAATCTTCTTTATCAATTATATAGCAAACATTCATTGAGCGAGTTCACTGTTTGTGTTACCAGGACCCCAGAAAATAATTCTTCAGATTCGTCTCCATGCTCAAATTTCATTTAACATATTTCAATCAATTAACGCCTTTAATTACATGTCTTAGTAAACAATCAGTTCATTAATTTTGTAGCAAACACATCACTGTATAAATAATTTCATGATTTTATCATGATAAACTTGAGATATTTTAAACACAACTGAATGCCCAAGGGCAACATGTCGAGTCCCCCAATTGTCAAGGGATAAAGAGAATACGGTTTTAAAATGCTATACAGTGCATACCTATAATACCCATTTTTAACCTTTGATCCATAAGTGTGACCTTGACCTTTGAGCTACATACATGAGTATTGTGTGTGACACATTGTCTCTTCATTTTGAACATGTATGCCTAGTTATATTCCAGACAAGATGTTTTAGATCCCTTTTTTGTATGTGTGACCTTGACCTCTTTGCTACAGTCATGGGTCTCGCACAAAACACAACATGTAATTATGGTGAACATTTATGCCAAATAATTCCCAAATAAATGACACTGTAGTATTCCGGATGATGTTTAAGAACCATTTTTTGATGTAAGTGACCTTGACCTTTGAGCTACGGACATTGGTCTTATGCATGACACTGCGTCTCATCATGGTGAACATTTGTGCCAAGTCATTTAAAAATCCCCCAATAAATGACAGAGAAATGGTCTGGACAAAACAAATCCTGACGGACTCATGCACATATACCGTATCTCCATTGTGGCGACTATATCAAGCTCACCATTAGCGGGCTCAACAGAAATGAAATTAAGCTTTGAGACAAATCTCAATTATGATGACCTGAGACCCAGCATTATTCTGAAAATTCCTTTTTCTAGACATTAACGGTGTGTGCATGCTTTCATAATCACTGTATCATCAACTATACAGAACACAAAATCTTTTTCTAAACATAAAACATTGTGTGCATGTTTTCATATAACTACAATTTCACCAACTATACGGAACAAAAACAAACAAAATATACATGCTACCAAAACAAGGAATTCTTTCATCAGATACCTTGCTTACAGCAGTATAATTTGATAAATTGAATTTTCCAACACACCAGATGAATATCGCTACATTACAGATAAAAAGTGTATTTATTGCAAAAGTTAATAATTAAATATGAAAGTACAGAAGCAAGTTCACCTCAAACCAAGCCAGGATTCAAACTAAAAACTTTCTAACCACGAGTCGGAAATGTAAGTAGCCCAAGGTTTAAAACCCAGGACATTTCTCGACATATTTTTGGTCATTTGTGATCAACTACCCAGCATTTTGATTCGTTAAGATGTCCGTTGCTAAGCTTAATGAAAAGCTTTGGTACATGTCATTTATGAATAGGATGTAAGATAAAAGTCAAATCTGTCAAAGACTACTATTTTTAATATTGTCTTATTTGTTTACAAATGTTGATGAACCGGACAAATGCCACACTACTCCATTCCATTGGTATTTTTTTCATAAATATATGACTTTAAATATGTTAATTTTCTATTTCAATGCTCATGTTCATTGAACTTCGACATGCAGGTTTATTTATTTGACCATGAAAGAATGTTTGGGACATACCAGTTTGGCGAGCTCTTCCTTCTCCCACTGTAAGGTCTCTCTCACTATTTCCTGTTCCTATGGTTAGTTATGTATCAATTATACATGGGAACATATATACACGATAGATAGACAGTATCCTCGATACCCAGGCTATATGATAACATATATGATACCATGGGCAAAATGACTGTAAAAACCTCGTACTCATGCATAATTAATGAGGTGAAAACCAGCCACTTGATGACACACACCTCATGCAATAAGGAAATTTCCGAGGAGTTACAGATGAAATTGCAGTTCTAAGCAATAGCTCTTCACAAAGGAGATTCCATCTTTTTGTTATCGTCCATTTCATTAGTCGAGAAATTCTTATGAATAATCATGCAGTTTCGATAGCCAATTTGCCCAGGGTATCATATATGTTATAAAAAGCCTGGATACGGAGGATGGATAGACAAGGGATGGTACTGCGGAGAGAAAGCAAAAAAGTGGAGACTTCTTATGCATTCAATACATATTTAGAACATTTAATAGTCACATTAGGTTGAAGCCAATGTTTTCAACAATTATTTAGCTATCTATAACTGTCACTTTGATCTAACTAGTGTTGCTAAATTCTACACCACTTCTAACTACTCCTAGAAAAAGGATTTTTCAAGCTGTCCTACAGGGTTTTAATTTAGCCCCATTCCCAATGCAAAAAAGGGTCCATTTTCCGAATCTCGAGAAAAAACCACCAAAATATCAGCAATATGTTGAGAGACAGAAACACAGAAATATGTACCTATACCAAGTAGTAATCACTAGAAATATGTACCTATACCAAGTAGTAATCACTAGAAATATGTACCTATACTAAGTAGTAATCACCAGAAATATGTACCTATACTAAGTAGTAATCACCAGAAATATGTACCTATACCAAGTAGTAATCACTAGAAATATGTACCTATACTAAGTAGTAATCACTAGAAATATGTACCTATACCAAGTAGTAATCACTAGAAATATGTACCTATACCAAGTAGTAATCACTAGAAATATGTACCTATACTAAGTAGTAATCACCAGAAATATGTACCTATACAAAGTAGTAATCACCAGAAAAATGTACCTATACCAAGTAGTAATCACTAGAAATATGTACCTATACCAAGTAGTAATCACTAGAAATATGTACCTTTACTAAGTAGTAATCACCAGAAATATGTACCTATACTAAGTAGTAATCACCAGAAATATGTACCTATACCAAGTAGTAATCACTAGAAATATGTACCTATACTAAGTAGTAATCACTAGAAATATGTACCTATACTAAGTAGTAATCACCAGAAATATGTACCTATACTAAGTAGTAATCACTAGAAATATGTACCTATACTAAGTAGTAATCACTAGAAATATGTACCTATACTAAGTAGTAATCACTAGAAATATGTACCTATACTTAGTAGTAATCACTAGAAATATGTACCTATACCAAGTAGTAATCACTAGAAATATGTACCTATACCAAGTAGTAATCACTAGAAATATGTACCTATACTAAGTAGTAATCACCAGAAATATGTACCTATACCAAGTAGTAATCACTAGAAATATGTACCTATACTAAGTAGTAATCACCAGAAATATGTACCTATACTAAGTAGTAATCACTAGAAATATGTACCTATACCAAGTAGTAATCACTAGAAATATGTACCTATACTAAGTAGTAATCACTAGAAATATGTACCTATACCAAGTAGTAATCACTAGAAATATGTACCTATACCAAGTAGTAATCACTAGAAATATGTACCTATACTAAGTAGTAATCACTAGAAATATGTACCTATACTAAGTAGTAATCACTAGAAATATGTACCTATACTAAGTAGTAATCACCAGAAATATGTACCTATACCAAGTAGTAATCACTAGAAATATGTACCTTTACTAAGTAGTAATCACTAGAAATATGTACCTATACCAAGTAGTAATCACTAGAAATATGTACCTATACTAAGTAGTAATCACTAGAAATATGTACCTATACCAAGTAGTAATCACTAGAAATATGTACCTATACTAAGTAGTAATCACCAGAAATATGTACCTATACCAAGTAGTAATCACTAGAAATATGTACCTATACTAAGAAGTAATCACTAGAAATATGTACCTATACCAAGTAGTAATCACTAGAAATATGTACCTATACTAAGTAGTATTTACAATCATCACTTTTTCCCAATTTTAATAATTTATCACGAAAAACATTTAACACACATGAAAAACCATTCAAAAACAATTTGACCCGGGGCCCTTTTCCCAAAAACCCTACAAAAACACTTGATGTAACAGACAATGATATAACGTGAGCCAGTCACAGAGACATATGTCTTTAGGATCTAAGAAAAGCGAGTTTAGATACCAAACTTAGAATGCAGCCTTACCATTGGTCAATTCTACGACTGTGGTCAGAAACAACCGAACAGACGCTTGCTTTTTGAGAAAACAAAGGCTTATAACCTAGGACCTAGAACATCAGTCAAATAAATCCTATCAGTGAAAGAATGCACATCAGTCAGTCTTTTTATACTTTTTTGAGTTCACTTCGCAGTAAAATTACAGAAAACGAAACAACACCATGCAAAAAGAACCTAAAATCATGAATGAACTAATGTTTGCACACAGGTCAGTCAGTTGAGCAAAACAATTAAAAAACAAAGCTTGTAATAAATCTCCTCAAATGATAAACATGCATAAATTTAAGCAAAATAAAAATCACACCATGCTGTTCTATAGCAGTAAACATTCAATGTGTAAACAGAACAATTGTCAAGTGTAACAGTATTATACTTCCTTCAATACAAATCAGAGTTAAGTGTATATGCTGTTTTTCAACAGTATTTTGGTTAAATCAGATAATCAGTTGAGCTAACCCTATTCCTGTGTTACCAACCAGGACTTATAGTATTTCAGCAAGCAACAAACAATTTAGCACATGATTTAACAGTGGAGGACATTTGATGTAATCTTATCTTCAGCAAAACTGTCAGAAACTTTCAACAAAACCTTACTTTTTTAAAAACTATTGCATTACCCATTTTATGTTAACAACCCATTTCGTGATCCCAGTTTGCTCAATATTTGATCTTTCGGGCTTCGCATCCAATTTTCATCAAATTACAAAAAATCTGAGACAGAGTACATTACCTTAATAGTACTTGTTAGTAAGCGTTAACGCTATAGAGGGGCATCATATATATATAAATATTTTAAGACACGACAGTAGTTAAGTCAAGACAAGATACTACTATATGAGGTACAGAGAACTATCTCCAAGCTAGAAAACCCACAAAACATGAAAATCAGTAGAGAGATTTTTACTACAGGGTTTTTTAGCGGTTATTCGGCTTTATTCCAAATATCAAAAAGTAAATATTTTTCCCAATATCAATGTAAAATTTCTTAATAAATCAGAAGAAAAAATTGACAAAGTTGGAGGCTTTTCTCTAACAGGCAGTTTATATAAATAGCAATTGTCCATTAATTAATAACTACATCCTTTACTTTTATTCCTTATATTTTGCTGTAATTGCTAGTCTTTTTCCAAATTTCTAAGTTTAAAGCACAAAAATTCCCAATTTGAAGGGTATGCGTAGAAGTAAACCCTGAACTAAAATTAATGGGATTAACTGGACTACAGTTGTATCTATCTTACCTTCATAATTATGAGATGTTCCGCATCTTCCTTGTCTATACTGCTTACAGATTCCCTTCTCATCTGTGGTAAATAGCCAAGAGGTGAGCTAGGAGTATCTGGTGACGGCTCGTCTTGTGACGCAGGATCAAACCCATCACATATCATAATTACTAAGCGATCGCCGACACTACGCAGCGCTCGGACAGCCTCCTGATGGGTGGAGCCCAGCAAACTCTGTCCGTTCACTTCGAGGATTCTCTGACCTACTTTTAACCTACTGTCTCTCGCTACAGCCCCATCATCAGTTATCTACAAATTTCACAGAAAATTTATACATAAGACATACAATCAGGGGGTGAGAATGCTCTCAAGCAAAAATCCCTGAACTTTATGTGGAGGGTCCAGGGCAGCGCTTTGGTGGGGGTCACAGGGGGCTTTGCCCCCTGAAGCTCCTTGGTTTGAAGCATTTTAGGGGCCTAAGATTGCATTTAATCATATCTGTAGCAACAAAAATACTGTAGGCTTAATTTCTCACCAAAAAGTCAACTCATTGACAAGTTATGTGAAGATGATATTTCCTAAGTTCTTCCAGTGTCAAAGTGTGGTTCATTTGTATGTAGCATTTGACCACTTATTACTACTTGCATTACCGACCATCAGTAATTAAAGGAATTTCAGAATATTTTTTTAATCTCCTCCGAGAGTCTTCTGTGATGACAAGGCGGGTATCAGCACTGGTTTTAACCAGGAGATTTTAGTCTTTTAATGAAAGTCATTTTGGCTCCCATATTCAGTGTAGGCCTATATCAAATTTGGTGCAGGGCTTGCATAAAGTTTGAAATATTTTTAGCAAGTCTTGGTGTTAATGTTCGTTTTATGCCCATGTACTTTACTGTTTTGTGTCTATACATTTGTAGTGAACAAACACATTTTTAACAGAAGCAGACCTAGAACCGCCTCCCGAAACAGACAGAGTGCGACTTTATAATCGACCCGTTTCCAGAATGGGTTAATTTAGTGTAGCATTATTTACCTACAGTTTCAGATTTGTCAGTAATTTGCTGACATTAAACTCGTATACTGGATGTCCAAAATGCATCCGAACTTCAGATTTAACTGTAGGCGGTGTTGTCAGGTTAAAATTTTTTGCGATGTCTCTATCGTTAACTTCTGCCATTTTGATTCACTGACAAGAACTGTAACTCTAGCGCGACTGTTGGTACAGACTAAAAGCCGTTCGGACGTTTTCCGGAATCAATTCAGAAACTCTTTCGGCACCTATTCGGTGATGTTTTAGCCTAACAACTAAATGGCGGACGATAATTCACATCGATTTTTCTCAAAACATGATCGTGCGTGATTGTTCAGAATATAATATTGCTTTCTAATAATGAGTGCGTTATGAACAGCATTGACCCTACCCCCCCCATCAAAATTTCTCCTCGGATTTACATCAATCTCAAAAACGGCCTGGGAGACAAAAAATCCCGGAATTCCGCGAATCCGTGGAAATTCTCACCCCTGATACAATACATAGTAGCAGTAACGTAGCTCAAAAACAAGTACAGTCGGACCTCGTTCATTCCAATTCATCCGGCCCCAATCTTTATTTCAAATAATACATGGTTCCAAATAGTCCATTTCAATTTGATGTGCCTAAGAAGATAGCTTGGGACCTGATATTTACTTCAGATGATGCCTAGTATTCGGATAGCAGGTTGTCGTATAAACAAGGTCCGACTGTATATGCTAAGAGAAATGTCATCAGCACAAATATTATTGAACAAACTCTTTGCTAGTAATGAATAACAAATGATCTGTTCAACGACAAAACCTGTGTAAGTGATGAAAATTCCATTTCCAGATTTTCACATTGTCTAACAGATATATTTTCCTTTTTCCATTTAATACCAAAAATATTAAAATCGGATGTCTTCTTTTGTTTTATAGTTAACAAATGTTAACAACAAATACAAAAAAGAACTACAAATCATGAAGTTGCCTCCAAGAAATTTCCACTCAAATGTGTAAAACTGTTCAATTGCAAACTTTCATGCCAGGGCTCTAGAAATCCACTAGCACAACGTCCCCGACTAGTCTAATAATGAATTGGGCTACCAACAGTTGAGTTGAAGTTTGTCCCGGACAAATCTGTTTTTAAAGCTAACCAACATCAGCAATTGTTCAGTTGTATGTCAAACCTTAGAATTCAACAAACACATACAATGTGATTATTAATTTTAGATTGTGGAGCTATCATTGTGTGTGTTTATTTGTTACTAAATTGACCGCTATTCTCGGGCAACTAGCTTCCTATGTCAGACAAGTCAAATTTGACATTTCCACTAGTCCAGGACAGGTGTCTTTGAAACAAATTACTAGAGCCCTGCATGCTCACAAAAATATCCACTGGTAATTTCTACCACCAGCAACATCACAATAACAACAATCAACAACAACAACATACCCTGGATATGAAGATTCCTTCATCGTTACTCTCGTCCCCAGGGAAGTTCTTCACGCCACCTTTAATCGACATACCCAACTTTTCACCAGGACGTTTGACGACTGTCAGCTCCTATAGATTGCAATAAATACAAGTCAATATTTCCTGGAAACTAGGTACAGTCAGACCTCATTCATTTGATTTCATCGAGTCTGAAATTTGCATTCCAGTACATAGTTTCGAATAGCCCATCTCGACAAGCCTAAAGGCCCGGTCACACAGCCCTCCACGGGCGTATCGCGGCCGAATCACGGCCAAAAATTTCTGCCCGTGAAGCAGACGCTGTTGGACGCTTTGAGGTCGCGATAAAGACGCGATACAGCCGTACTTTACCCGTCGTTACACGCGGTAAGAAATTCACACGCGGTTGGCCGCGCGAAAAAGTTTTGGGCTGCCCAAAAATTTAGACCGCGGGTAATCGCGGGCGGTACACGTGGTACACACGCGGTAAAGACGCGGTACAGACGCTGAACGAACGTGCTAGGACGTGCTACGGCCGCGGTTTAGACGTGGTTACACGCGGTAGGACGCGAAATGTTAGCGGGTAATCGCGGGTGGAGCACGGTCATAGCACGTTTGTTCCGCGTCTGTACCGCGTTGTTATCACGTGCATTAGCGTGTGTACCGCGTGTAAGCACGGACAAACGCCTTTCTCCGCGTAAACAGCGCGCCCCAATACCGGCCTAATCACGTTCAATTGCGTCTTGTACACGTCCCAAATACGATTGTCCACGGCCTAATCGCGTCCGTACAACGTCTGATTTTAGGTATATAAAAAGCGCGATTTGCCGAGCATTCGTCAGTTGTGCTCCAGACGTCAAGGGGTGAACATGGATCCCCGTCACCGTAATGACCTCGTCTTGCTGCTCCAGCAGCATCAGAACCAAGTGGTACAGGTCCATCAGCTCCTCATTGACAGAAGAAGACGAAGGAGGAGGAGGAGGGTGGTCCGGAACATCTGGGTGCGCGACTGGATTGGCAGGAGACCTGAGCTGGGGCTGTACGATCGTCTCATGGTGGAGCTCCGTAATGAAGATCCAAGGGCCTTCCAGAACTTCATGAGAATGCCACCTGCCATGTTCGATGAAATTGTGCAGAGACTGACACCAGCCCTTACCAAGGAGACCACCAACTGGCGAGCACCCCTTGATCCAGGCCTGAAGGTTGCCCTCACCCTGAGGCACCTTGCTTCTGGCGCCAAGTACCGTGAGATGCAGTATGGCTGGAGGGTCCCTCACAACACCATCAGTCTGGTGTTGCGCGAAGTGTCGAGGAGTTCCGTGATGAGCTGCTCGCGCCACCACAGACTGCTGCAGGACTGGCCTCGACCTCGCCACGAGCACTCGGAACTTCGGCAGCAGAGTGGACGACAGCTTGCACCTCCACTGTGACTCCTGCCTTGGGCTTCTTGGCGGCCTCCACTGGCACTGGGCTGCCTTCATCTGCTGCCTTCGCCCTCGGCTTCTTGCTCGCACGCTGCTTCTTCTTCTTGGCCGGGGAACTCGACGTGGGCTTCTTCTTCGGTGCCATAGCTTGATCTTCACGGGACTGTGTCTTGAGCGGTTATGATTTCTACAGCCCGGTTCGGCTGCTTTATTATACCCGTGGTAGGCCGCGGTACCGCCGCGCTTCACCCGCGATAAGGACGCGGAACAGTCGCCAGCGTCTGTTCCGCGGGCATATCACGGGTAAACCGCGGGTAAGCCAATTTTGCACATTTTCCACCACGGGCAACCGCGGGCAAAAAAAAATCGCGAAATTTTACCCGCGATACAGACGCGAAAGGCTGTGTGACCGGGCCTTAAGAAGATACATCAGGACCTGATATTTATTTTGGATGATACCAGGTATTTGCATAGAAGCATGGCATGGCCTGCAGGCTTTGTGATAGTTCAGGGACCCCACTCTTCTTTGGGAGAAGGGGTCACAGCCCTTGGTAAGGGGAATTTCAAGCAAACTGGAGGAATTTTTCAATGTCTTTCCGGTCAAAGTCTAACCAATGTAGACATACAATAATCCTCATTTTTATTTCTCTGACTTTGACATAATTTGTAACAAATACGGCATTCAGTTCCTGACTTTCTTCTCAAATTTCACAAACACTGAAAAACTGTTGAATGTGACAATTTCCTGACATGAAAACTCGTACAAAATGTTTTTGATGAAACCATTTTAAAAAACAATAAATTAAAAATTTCTCTTTGATCTGTCAAAACCCCTACTTTTGTTCCGATGACTAAATTCAACTACTTTTGTTTAAGTAAAATGTCAATATGAAAAAAACAGGTCTTTTTGTAACATGACATGCATTTTAGGTGGTTTAAAACCAGCATATAACAATAAGTGCTGAATCTCAATGATCAGTTTGATAATTTTTGACTGGATTTTAATATTTCATAGCCAAAATATTACCCTTCAGCCAGAATTATAAGGGTCAAAATGTGACCTTGAATCCAGAGTTCTAAGGTTCCACTCAAATGGAACCCCTGATATAACCATCTGAGAACAGAGAAACAATGCAATGCAGCTATAAGGGGTTACCTGTAGGCCTTTAGGTGGAGGATCATGCCTCACTTTAACCCTGATTTCATATGTTGGAGCGATAAGGGCCATAACTGCTTCCTGATGTGTCGCATTCTTCATATCTCGAGAGTTCACTTCAAGGATTCTATCCCCTATTCTAAGATTTGTTTTTGATGCGGCTCCGTCGGGAACAATCTGTGATAAAAATGGATTGGGTTAGTTAGTGAGCTACCGGTACCCCTGGGCCCGAGGATCTTAGTTAGTGAGCTACCGGTACCCCTGGGCCCGAGGATCTTAGTTAGTGAGCTACCGGTACCCCTGGGCCCGAGGATCTTAGTTAGTGAGCTACCGGTACCCCTGGGCCCGAGGATCTTAGTTAGTGAGCTACCGGTACCCCTGGGCCCGAGGATCTTAGTTAGTGAGCTACCGGTACCCCTGGGCCCGAGGATCTAACTCCAAGGCTTTCCTGATAGCATTGAACCAATAGTACATGGCCAAATTTTTCCCCCGATACCATGGTCATGCGACTAATGAAATTGTTTTATACCTCTTCAAAATGTACTGGTTGGTAAAACAAACAAACTAATACTATTCTAATAATATGAGCTGAATGACAAGAAAACCTGTATTAGTGACCAAACAAACCCATTGTCAGATTTTTACGTTTTCTAACAGATATATTTTTCTAGTTTAATTTAGTACCACGAATATTACAATTGAATATCTACTTTTCTTTTTATTGTCAGTCTGCTATGAACAGAAAAGTAGACAACACGAATATTACAATTGAATATCTGCTTTTCTTTTTATTGTCAGTCTGCTATGAACAGAAAAGTAGACAACACGAATATTACAATTGAATATCTACTTTTCTTTTTATTGTCAGTCTGCTATGAACAGAAAAGTAGACAACAAAATGATTACGTCGCCTCAGAAACACTTCTGTCTCCCAGATGATAAGAAAACAAATTATACTATTGTATAACATCATTCAATTCTATAATCCAAAATAACGCCACCAAAACACTTCTGAGAAAGTGGTTAGATTGCAATGAAAACACTTTATTGAGAATTGCTCGACATCATAACCAACGTCACTAATACAGATTTTGTCATGAAGCGCTCATATGTATTCAAATTTCAGGACTAGATCTTCCGAAAAGAAGAAAAATAAGATCATACGAAATCATCGACTTACTTTAGATACAAATATTCCTGGTTGGTCCTCTCCGAATGGAGAACTCGAATGATCACTTCCTCCTACTATACTTAAGCCTAAAGGTCCACCGGCTTTCACAATTACGCAATCTTCAATTGGATATTTACTATCTACGGCTTCAACATGATTGGCTACTGATTCATTCTGAACCGGCGGTTTCGACATTTGAACAGTCTGTCTTTCCAAAGTTATTGTCCGATGACCCGAGGAAATTTCATTGTCTTTATCACTAATAAGATTATTATTTACATTAACACTATTCACCGAGTTAGGTATGCTATTTGATAGACTGGATGGTACACTATTAAGAACCGGACTAGTGTCTCTTTTTATTGAACTAGAGTCCTTGGTCATAGTGGCCGATGTCCGTGAACCAGGTCGGTTAAATCCCGGATATTGGAACTTAGGAGGTTGAATAGCCGCTGGCGGGGAACTCCAGTCCGATGACAATGTTCGCGGACTCAAAGAAGGCGATGCACTCTGGTTCATAGTTTGGGCAGGGGGCGAACTCTGAGAGGGATATGTGTATGATGAGGGGATGGCAGACGCGTACGGTGATGGAGATGAGGCTTGAGGGGTCAGCGAAGGGGCCGGCGCCGAAGGAAGAGGTGGAGGCGAATCCGGAGTTGTAGGAGATGTTGGCGACATACTAGATGGTGGAGAACATTGCGTCGGTTGTGACACATCGACTGAAATTTGTTCCGTATGAATCGGTGCTGTGGAGCTAAAAGTAATAGTTTCTGCAGGAATTGTAGTGGCTACCGTTTTATTCCATACAACCCTTGGCTGGGTGAAGTTCACAACTTTTTCACCCTTAGGTGGATTTATCTCAGCCTCCTCTTTGTCGACAATCTTTTCTCTGTACACAACCAGTTTGATCTCCTTTTCCACCCCAGTGAGTAGATTGACAGCCTGATCATGGCGAGCATCTGTTAAATCCACACCGTTGATCTGAAATTCAACAGAAATGTTTCTTTGAGGCAAAAAATTAGAGCTGTCCATGTCAGTGATTAATACATCCAAAACTTTGTCAGAGGAAAATAGGTCTTTTATCTAAGTAATGCTTGGACTGACAATGAAAGTATTATGTGCATCAATACCCCAGGTCAGCTGATTGCCGTATATAACTGAAGATATGTTGAAAAATGGGTTAAACCCAATAAAACTACAGTCACACCTCGTTCATTCGAATTCATAGGGTCAGAAATTTTATTTCGAATTAAACATGGTTTCCAATAGCCCATATCAATTTGACGTGCCTAAGAAGATACATCAGGACCTGATCTGTATTTCGGATGATACCAAGTATTCTGATAGAAGATTGTCGAATAAAAGAAGTTTGACTGTATAGTGTGACATCATGGATACAAATGTAAGTCCAATTTTTATCGTAAAACACTTACTGCAATACCGGTACAATAATCCTCCATAGCGCACACAAGAAATAGACAAATTCACTAAATAATCAAATCAGAATAATTGTAGCCATACACAAAACCACTAGCCAGTAGCCACACATGAGAAAGATTTTCATCAAAACATTGCACAAGTTTCAATGAGACTGCATTACAACGTCTCAATTCAGTTAAACACGAACATAAAATAGAAGAGTTTACGTACAGACAGAATCTTGTCGCCGACCAGTAATAGTCTGTCCCGTGCAGCTTGCCCACCTTCTACAATACGAGATATGTAAATAGCCTGAAAACACAAGGTAAAACCATGTAACATAAATGCACAGACTTGTTCAGTCAATTCAAAAATGAAATGCAAAAAAAAGTGAAATATCTACATCTAAGAGTCTGGAGGATGAAATATCTACATCTAAGAGTCTGGAGGATGAAATATCTACATCTCAGAGTCTGGAGGATGAAATATCTACATCTCAGAGTCTGGATGATGAAATATCTACATCTCAGAGTCTGGAGGATGAAATATCTACATCTCAGAGTCTGGAGGATGAAATATCTACATCTCAGAGTCTGGAGGATGAAATATCTACATCTCAGAGTCTGGAGGATGAAATATCTACATCTAAGAGTCTGGAGGATGAAATATCTACATCTCAGAGTCTGGAGGATGAAATATCTACATCTAAGAGTCTGGAGGATGAAATATCTACATCTCAGAGTCTGGAGGATGAAATATCTACATCTCAGAGTCTGGAGGATGAAATATCTACATCTCAGAGTCTGGAGGATGAAATATCTACATCACAGAGTCTGGAGGATGAAATATCTACATCTCAGAGTCTGGAGGATGAAATATCTACATCTAAGAGTCTGGAGGCCTGCGATATTACAACCACATTGCTCAAGGAACTCAAATTCCACATCCCAATCCGGCCCGCCTTAACCCGTTTTAATTTCTCCTCAATTTTCTAACAGATCACCCTGGGGCTTTATTCACAAACATTTTAAGACTGAAAATCAGACTTAGACAGTTTCCAAAAGTAATATTTACCATTATTTGTTTTCATTAAATCTGAACAAATGAAATTTTGTCTGAATAATTGCTGTTCCCCATTGTACAAGTTTGCCCATTTTTATTCAAATCTAATACTGTTATAACAACATAACAGCAAAAAGAATATTTGACATTTTAAAGTCTGAGTGTCATTCTTCTTTCACTACAGGAACAAGTTATGGTATGTCTATGGTTTGGTTGTCTTTAGGCTAAAACTTCACTAAAACAAATAAAAGTGTAGATACTGGTAAGAATGTATGATTGTGGAGTCTGGAAATTGTTAAAGCAGTTATTATGAAAGCTTAGAGTACTATGACTCCGTCCATAAACACATGACTCAGTCCATAAACATATGACTCAGTCCATAAACACATGGCTGCTTCCACTACATTAATACACATTCTTATTTTTATCAAGGTTGAGTTTTACTACACAGATTGTCAGACAAATTAATTGGGCTCAGAATACATAAAAGTACCGCAGATAAGAGACTTTAAAATGCCCGAAGGGCGTAAAATGAGAAAAAATATTTGTAGACATAGCATTCAAATTGAACCATGCAGGCTGATTAAATATTGATTTCCTTACACAGAGCAGTAATTGTATTAAAAACAGTTTGAGAGCGAAAGTAATGAATAATAAAGAATATCTAGATAAAAATTAATTTGCATCCATTCCAGAAAAAGACGCCATAGGGGCATAATGAAGAAATGCCGAACGTTTACGCTAAGTTTCATTGGAATCATTGGTATCAGTAGAATCGTTAAAAGAGTTACAACCGAGATATGCAGAGTTTTTTAGTCAAGACAGACAAGCGAACTACCTTATATATAAATTGCAATAACTATATGAGAGCCTCTTCTTTAAGTGAGGTAATTTCCAGAAAACGTCACATGTGAAGTCACCATTGATGAGGATATATCATAAATATTCAAGTTTTGTATTACAATCATTCAAATCATTACATACGAAACTCGCATTCCTTTAAGGGTCTAAAAAATACAGATTTCATAACAGCAAAGTGACAGTGACTCATTCTTTCAGCGGGCATATATAAAATGTTAACGATCCAAGATGGCAAGTCAGGTTCGAGTTCTTGCAAACGCATGCTGTATCATAATTAGTGCAAACATTGGGTTACAATGCCGTATTCAGTTATCTTTCAGTTATATAAGAAGCCTTGCTGACCTAACTAGTGTACGTTATAGACCGTTACTAACATAGGCATAATAGAAAACATGTACTGTATCATGCTGACACCAAGTTGGGTTGATAGACAGGATTTATATTTTTACGAATATTGTGTTCATACCAGTGTTTTTTCTGGGTCTATTAGGGGCTAAAATTGAGTCCCACCTCAACCAATTCTGAAAAGTACATTTTTTCTCCTATTCATTGTGAAATTGCCCTTCCACATCATTGATATTTTCAGTAAGAAAACCAGGAAGCTTTTGCAGTACTATCACATATCTCATAATACTGATCTGTAATTTACATGTTTGTTTAAAGGTAATGAATACAAGGATTGGATAAAGAAATCTTAACTTTGCAGTGTAAATTATTTTCCCTTTTTTCCCCTCCCAACACTATGTCCCTTATCAGTCAGCTATTTGATAGTGCTCAAATAGTTCATGTTTCTGGGTTTTTTCCTTAACAGTGAGGGGAACTTAACACAATGTAGGGATAAAATATGCTTTTCAGAGTGGGGAATGGGTCCGAATTGCTGCCAAAAATCAAGGAACAAAAAACTTAAACACAATCTTCAGCCAACTCGTTGCAGAATACAGACACCCAGGTATCACATGAAAATTTTATTAACATAACTGCCGGGAAGAGTGACATGTATCAGACAACTCTACCTTGAATTATCTCTGAAATATGGTATACAATAACTTTCAAACCCACCATCACATGTACACATCATATTATAAAGGGCTGATACATACAGAAGAATACATATTCAGTATGAGACCAATATGCAAAACTTACTCTTCTAGTACCAGCAAGTAATTCTTCATTCATCTAAAATGTTTAAGTTTCATGCGTGACATTCAAGTTAGTAAATAAACATATCATCACATACATTTACTTAATACGAAGGAAAATGTTTTCACCAAAATTACTGGTCCCAAAAGAACCGGAAAGCAAGTCAACCAAGTCAGAATAAAGTTAAGCCCAGTCATAAAGGGCTAACACAGCTACTATCATACTGGAACCAGTCTAAAGAATCATATGTCAAAATAAATCACATACAAAGTCATAATTGTATAAATATTTTTCAGGTTGTGCGTTCCCAAACGTCACAGAAATTAATTTTCTGTATTATTACACGTACATACAAAAACAGGAGAATACGTTATACCATTATTATTAAAACCAGCTATACATTCAGGCAAATAAATGAAGCTTTGTACCAACATTAATTAGCTATCACTGTACAGTACAAACATTTTCCAGTTTGTAAACTCACAATTCAAAGTATAGCAAGATGTGTCCATATGAAACAGATGCCCCCCACAATGGGCTTTTCAAGCATTATTTAACGGAAAGCAATTTTTTAAGTCGAAAAGGGCAGTAACTCCTCTAAAAAATACATGGATTGTAACAGACATCTTATTTGACCTGTATTTTACCATCATATGCTTATGTAACCAATATGAATTGAATCCGCCCATCCTTTTTTTATAGGAAATCAATTCTTTTGCATGGACAGAGGGACAGGGGTAACACTTGCCGTTCTTCGTATGAGGGCATAAAAAGTCAAAGTCAAACAGTGAGCATTCATAAAAATAATCCTATTCATTCACCAACTACTCTTTTCCCAACAATATAACACGTAAAATAACAGACATGGTGCGGCAACCTTCTAATCTTCCAACAATATAACACGTAAAATAACAGACATGGTGCGGCAACCTTCTAATCTTCCAACAATATAACACGTAAAATAACAGACATGGTGCGGCAACCTTCTAATCTTCCAACAATATAACACGTAAAATAACAGACATGGTGCGGCAACCTTCTATTTTCCAACAAGAAGACATGTAAAATAACAGACATGGTGTGGCAACCTTCTAATCTTCCAACAAGAAAACACGTAAATTAACAGACATTGTGCGGCAACCTTCTAATCTTCCAACAAGAAGACATGTAAAATAACAGACATGGTGCGGCAACCTTCTAATCTTCCAACAAGAAGACATGTAAAATAACAGACATGGTGCGGCAACCTTCTAATCTTCCAACAAGAAAACACGTAAATTAACAGACATTGTGCGGCAACCTTCTAATCTTCCAACAAGAAAACACGTAAAATAACAGACATTGTGCGGCAACCTTCTAATCTTCCAACAAGAAAACACGTAAAATAACAGACATGGTGCGGCAACCTTCTAATCTTCCAACAAGAAGACATGTAAAATAACAGACATGGTGCGGCAACCTTCTAATCTTCCAACAAGAAGACATGTAAAATAACAGACATGGTGCGGCAACCTTCTAATCTTCCAACAAGAAAACACGTAAATTAACAGACATTGTGCGGCAACCTTCTAATCTTCCAACAAGAAAACATGTAAAATAACAGACATGGTGCGGCAACCTTCTAATCTTCCAACAAGAAGACATGTAAAATAACAGACATTGTGCGGCAACCTTCTAATCTTCCAACAAGAAAACACGTAAAATAACAGACATTGTGCGGCAACCTTCTAATCTTCCAACAAGAAGACATGTAAAATAACAGACATTGTGCGGCAACCTTCTAATCTTCCAACAAGAAAACATGTAAATTAACAGACATGGTGCGGCAACCTTCTAATCTTCCAACAAGAAAACACGTAAAATAACAGACATGGTGCGGCAACCTTCTAATCTTCCAACAAGAAAACATGTAAATTAACAGACATGGTGCGGCAACCTTCTAATCTTCCAACAAGAAAACACGTAAATTAACAGACATGGTGCGGCAACCTTCTAATCTTCCAACAAGAAAACACGTAAAATAACAGACATGGTGCGGCAATCTTCTAATCTTCCAACAAGAAAACATGTAAATTAACAGACATGGTGCGGCAACCTTCTAATCTTCCAACAAGAAAACACGTAAAATAACAGACATTGTGCGGCAACCTTCTAATCTTCCAACAAGAAAACACGTAAATTAACAGACATGGTGCGGCAACCTTCTAATTTTCCAACAAGAAAACACGTAAAATAACAGATGTGGTGCGGCAACCTTCTAATTTTCCAACAAGAAAACATGTAAAATAACAGACATGGTGCGGCAAACTTCTAATCTTCCAACAAGAAAACACGTAAAATAACAGACATGGTGCGGCAACCTTCTAATCTTCCAACAATATAACACGTAAAATAACAGACATGGTGCGGCAACCTTCTAATCTTCCAACAAGAAAACACGTAAAATAACAGACATGGTGCGGCAACCTTCTAATCCTCCGACAAGAAAACACGTAAAATAACAGACATGGTGCGGCAACCTTCTAATCTTCCAACAAGAAAACACGTAAAATAACAGACATGGTGTGGCAACCTTCTAATCTTCCAACAAGAAAACACGTAAAATAACAAACATGGTGCGGCAACCTTCTAATTTTCCAACAAGAAAACACGTAAAATAACAGACATGGTGCGGCAACCTTCTAATTTTCCAACAAGAAAACACGTAAAATAACAGACATGGTGCGGCAACCTTCTAATCTTCCAACAAGAAAACACGTAAAATAACAGAACAGACATAGTGCGGCAACCTTCTAATTTTCCAACAAGAAAACATGTAAAATAACAGACATGGTGCGGCAACCTTCTTATCTTCCAACAAGAAGACAATTGACTATGTATCAGAAAACCAATACACATTCTGGACAAAACACCACAAACAAATGCATCACAGAACATCGAAAGTGGAAACCATTTTCTACATTATAGAGCTATCAGACATTTTGCAGCAAAGAATTCCTACTTTACAGACACATCAATTATCGACAATTCTAACACAAATGCAATTCTTTCACCCACTAAGTCATAGTTTTGGACCAGTTTATTGGGGACTACAGTAACTTCTACATTTTTGCCTGATCAACCTGATGAAATCAGATCCCTTTTATCACCAGGGTTTTCCCTTGGATTTTTTCAAATTGGGAGTCTCAAGAGTAAATTTTTGGCTGTGACATTTTGCCATCAGTCATTATGATTGTATATTACCGAGACACTTGCAAGGTGCAACCACATTTTGGAAGTAATTACCACAAAGTTGTTTAAATAACCTAAAGGCATTTAAGTAATGACAAGATCCAATGTGCCAAAATGGACTACTTGGATGCTTGCGGGTTCCTCAGATGCACACTTATTCATAAATACGGGTCGTCAGCCTGAAAATTGTGTCCTGGAAATCCCTAATTCACCCCTTAAATAAGGAGATACAACCCCTTTCTGCCTCATTGATCACAGTTTGTATCTACCTTTGGCTTTGAAACTGGCTAATACTTGGTATAAGCTTGAAGATAAATTATCAACAAGACAAATTTACACTTTTAGATTCCTGAAACCAATTTAATGACATGGGGAGTACATGTCAAGGATTCAACAAAAATGCCTACAATAAATTAATTGTACATGGCGACTGACGACCTGAACGAAAGACTAGACACCCCTTTTATTCCCGAAAATCTTCAGGCTGGTCCAGATCGGCTCAAAGTCGGAATTGTATACCAGTCAATGAATTCTGAGGTTTGCACTTCACAGCCGTGCATCAATCAGGTCTAACTACAAATTCGGGTGCAAAAAACGACAAGATGCAAGTTTATTTAACAAGAAAAAACAACACATTCTACAACTGGGCCAGACTTTTTTTCCATGCCAAATAATACCAACCTCTAGAAATGTGTAAAACATCTGTAAATATCAACATTGAGTCAATACAGATGCAACAGCAAATGTTTATATAACAGAACAAAGTTACATTTAAGCTTTTCGTTCCAATTTTACCAGTCTAATAAAAGATTTGATGAAAGTGTTCGGACAAGTGTTTTATTTCACTAGGAAGTACAGGAATCTTTACTCTTCTAAGCTAAACTGACAGCAAAATTAACAATAACATGACAAAAATAATTGGCTGGAGTGGAAAACAAAAATTTGTGTAAAACAGTTATCTTTTTTGCATTATGCAAGCCTCGTGCTTGACTGATGAAATAAATCTTCCAGCAAGTTTATAAAAAAATTCGCAGAACAGTCGAGATAGGTAATAAAAGCTTACATTGTCATTTCCTTTGTAAGGGACCGAACCCCGTCCACCGGCAATGCTGAATCCCAAACCTCCAGCATCTCGATACAGAGTTGTCTCCACTTTCTCTCCGAATATATCCGTTCCGGGCTCAGGTTCGAAAGTGACGGTAGCGAAACTAGCAACTGGTGCCTGCTCTACAATCTCATCCGTCTTAAACTGAACATGCGAGTCTTCCTGAGCCTGAAACATACACACCATGAGTAGCAAAAATATCGTAATTAATTCAGAGCTGCCATGACAAAACCTGTTTTAGTGATGTGGGTTATGACGTGGGTTATGACATGGGTTATGACGTGGGTTATGACGTTGAGCATTTCCTAAGTTTTGACTTCACTAACTAAGCACTTTGAACGAAGATATTTCTTAATGATGAGGCTTAATTGTGACTTAGAGAATTTAATAAACGAGAAAAGATATATATAAGTATTGCATAATTCGTTGTTTCCATTTGAAGAGCAGAAGATGTTTTCAAGAATTATGTACATTCTGATGCAACATCATAATTTTGTAGCTTACTTTTACATCTTGATCTTAATATTGGAATTGCTATAAAAAGAAAATTAGACATCAGATTGTAATACTTTTATATTAAATGAAAGTTGAAAGTAAAAACCTGAAAATGGACTTTTTGGTCATTAATAAAAGTTTGTCGTGGATCAGCTCAATAAAAGTTGTATTCTATTGCATCGACACTTTGTAAGAATCTTTCACTGGGTTCTGTTACATCAAGATGTCTGACGCTAAGCTTATTGTCCTAATAACAACTAATGACAGGCTTCGTTACAAGTCATTATTGAAATGGATGTTAGGTAAAAGCCAAATCCGTCCCTTAGCATCTGAAACATCTCTAAATATACCAAAACTCTAAATTTTTGACCCCGGAAATGATTTTTCCCCTGCACAAAAACGAATCAGAACCCGAGGAATTTCGTAAGATTTACGTCTCTTCATACCTTAATTTCCACTGTTGGCTCTCCTGCATCATGTTCATCCTCTTGTTCTTCCTCTTCCTCGTCATCTTCTGTCTTCCGTGTAATGATGAGTTCCCTAGCAACCACCATAGTGATGTCGTTACCGCTACTCTTCAACACATCTACAGCCTCGTAGTGGTCCGAATCATGAAGAGTGACTCCGTTAACCTGAAACACAAACAAACACTGTATTCAAGCCATTCAATAATACATGAAGTACCTGAGAACGTAGACTGAATGCAAACTATGAATATTATACAAATCAACCATATGTTAGATAATAATTTCTGCGTTAGTGTAATAAAACTTTATTTGTATCTCTTGCAATGGATCTTAGAGAAATATATGAAATACTAACCTTCAATTTTTTTTTAAAAATTCACACAATTCAGACTTCATTACTTCCCTTTCAAAGCTATTTGAACAAACTTTGTATGGTTAATCTATGCAAGGAACTTCTACACATTTTACTGAGCATTGAATATGGAGAAGTTGTTGAGTATTCAAGTTTACACTGAAATAACAGGGTCGAGACTGTAGATTAAGCAGGGCCCTAGAAAGGCCTAGATACCCTCTACTTCTTGTCCTGAGATTTTTCACTAACCTCAAGACTTGTATGGACCAACTATATCCAGACATGTCAGAGCCGTAACAATAAAACAATAAACAGACATAAATTACCCCCTCCTCCATCCGGATGCTTCCTAATCTAAGACCTGTGTAGAAATACTATGTGCATAAAATTATACAAAAAAATCAAAATAACTTACAGACATCAATTTATCTCCAACTTTTATACCCGCAAGTCCAGCCGGCCCATCTTCCGAAACTCTCGAAATAAAAATGCTCTGCAAAAAAAATTGTACAATAAAATCATGACGAACATAAGCAAAATTGTGATTTACACCATTTAAAACGTGTTTTTGTAACATATGAATATGCATATAATCAAGATGAAAGTGAAAGAGGGGTCTATTCCAAGTCAGTCCACATTTTTTAATGTTTGCCGAAATCTAGATGAGACAACAGATTTGATTGGCTGCAAGACAAACAGCTACGCCTTGATTGGTCAAGTCCTAATTCCCATTTAATGAGAGCTAGAGAACTGTTAATTCTTTTTTTCTTAATTGTTTATAACTTCTTTACACAAATTTAGCGATTAAAATGTTTAAAGGAGTTTTAGATGAAATTTAAACAATTGTTTTTCAAAATTCCAGTACTTCTCCAGTTTCAAGGAGTTTTCAAGGACTAGCACCAATTCAAGGACTTTTCAGGGCCTGATTGAACCCTGTATATATTCCTGTTGTGAAGCAACAACAACAACCAACGTACCTCATCATCCCCTTTGTAAGGAGTTGACCCCTTACCACCAGCTATACTAATACCCAGGCCATGACCAGGCTCCCTATGTATGTTTATAGTGTATTCCTCTTCGATTATTTCTTGCTCCTGAAAAAAATGAAACACAAGCTAGCTATTAAGTTCCAAAGAATAAACTTACTTTTATCACATTTTACAGAAATAGACGACAACTCACTTTCTCTCTTTGGCATCTTCGGCTTATTGATTACACACAATTATAAGACAAAGAATAAATTTACATGAAAGTTTGCAAGCCAAGAATGAAACACATATAATTAATAATCACACATGTGACCACAATGTTATATCATAGTTACTGTCAGACCTCATTTATTCGACAACCTTCTATCCGAATACTTAGTACCATCTGAAATAAATATCAGCAGGTCCCGATGTAAATTCTTAGATGTATTTCATATTGAAATGGGTTATTCTAAACCATGTATTAATCGTAAAAACATTCAGACCAGATTAACGAGGTCAGACTGTATGTTCTTTTCTGTACCAAATTCCAGTTAATTATTGGTATATCATATTGGTATATCAGATTGGTATATTGGGGTCGCTACATATTACTATGAGATATAAATATACCTCTTGACCTTGGAGCTTTAAACAAGACCTTTAAATGTGTTCCTTTCCTGTAACTGTACCAATTCCAGTAATCACCGTTCCTATACACATGTCGTGACCCTTATTCTACATATCGGTATCTCAGTGTCATATTGAGAAAATAGCATTGTATTGGAAAAACTTTTAATGTGTTACAGTTTTATGGAATTAGGATTTACCTTATTTAGCTTAGTTCTATAGCAAGTATACTCAATATGAAGAGTCGTTTGCAATAAAAAAACATGGTACCAAAATCTTACAATCGTCAAAAACTGACTAACAGGTTTGTAGAACTAAGTCCCAAGCATACACAGATGCTCGTCTGCAGGTTACCATAATACTGGGACTAAAATTTCTAAGAATCTTAGCCTAACGCAATATTTAACTATTTTTTTGACACAGTAGATGACATAAGGTCTTCGTTTTTTTCGAAACAGATGAGCTAACAATGTAATTATAAAAGAAATATCCCCATCAACCAGTCCCACTTTTTTCAGCATGTTACAGGAAACCGATATTTTTTAGGGCCTTAAAAAATCAAGAACAGCACATTACCTCGTCTTGCTTTGTTTTCTGCGCCAAAATTTCAAGCACTTTATCCTTGGCATCGTCAGATATCACAATTCTTTTGCCTTTCTTGTGATGCGGAGTATCACGACGGCGAAGTGGAGTTTTGCGCTCATCCTCGTCGAAATCGAGATCAACAGGGAAACCCACTCGTTTTTCCTGATACATGTCGTCGTCCATATCGTCTTCCTCCTATAAATATATTTTATTTACATGAGCAGTTGTGTTGGATTTTATGTCCTACCAATGTTGTCAATTAGGACCAGCGGCCGGTGGAAATGGGGACAGTGCCTACTGACAATGTTTCAATCATACGGGGACAGTGCCTACTGACAATGTTTCAATCATACGGGGACACTGCCTACTGACAATGTTTCAATCATACGGGGACAGTGCCTACTGACAATGTTTCAATCATACGGGGACAGTGCCTACTGACAATGTTTCAATCATACGGGGACAGTGCCTACTGACAATGTTTCAATCATACGGGGACACTGCCTACTGACAATGTTTCAATCATACGGGGACACTGCCTACTGACAATGTTTCAATCATACGGGCACAGTACCTACTGACAATGTTTCAATCATACGGGGACACTGCCTACTGACAATGTTTCAATCATACGGGGACACTGCCTACTGACAATGTTTCAATCATACAGGGACAGTGCTTACTGACAATGTTTCAATCATACGGGGACACTGCCTACTGACAATGTTTCAATCATACGGGGACAGTGCCTACTGACAATGTTTCAATCATACGGGGACAGTGCCTACTGACAATGTTTCAATCATACGGGGACAGTGCCTACTGACAATGTTTCAATCATACGGGGACACTGCCTACTGACAATGTTTCAATCATACGGGGACACTGCCTACTGACAATGTTTCAATCATACGGGGACACTGCCTACTGACAATGTTTCAATCATACGGGGACACTGCCTACTGACAATGTTTCAATCATACGGGGACAGTGCCTACTGACAATGTTTCAATCATACGGGGACAGTGCCTACTGACAATGTTTCAATCATACGGGGACAGTGCCTACTGACAATGTTTCAATCATACGGGGACAGTGCCTACTGACAATGTTTCAATCATAGGGGGACAGTACCTACTGACAATGTTTCAATCATACGGGGACAGTGCCTACTGACAATGTTTCAATCATACGGGGACACTGCCTACTGACAATGTTTCAATCATACGGGGACAGTACCTACTGACAATGTTTCAATCATACGGGGACAGTGCCTACTGACAATGTTTCAATCATACGGGGACAGTACCTACTGACAATGTTTCAATCATACGGGGACAGTGCCTACTGACAATGTTTCAATCATACGGGGACACTGCCTACTGACAATGTTTCAATCATACGGGGACAGTGCCTACTGACAATGTTTCAATCATACAGGGACACTGCCTACTGACAATGTTTCAATCATACGGGGACAGTACCTACTGACAATGTTTCAATCATACGGGGACAGTGCCTACTGACAATGTTTCAATCATACGGGGACAGTACCTACTGACAATGTTTCAATCATACGGGGACAGTGCCTACTGACAATGTTTCAATCATACGGGGACAGTGCCTACTGACAATGTTTCAATCATACGGGGACAGTGCCTACTGACAATGTTTCAATCATACGGGAACACTGCCTACTGACAATGTTTCAATCATACGGGGACACTGCCTACTGACAATGTTTCAATCATACGGGGACAGTGCCTACTGACAATGTTTCAATCATACGGGGACAGTGCCTACTGACAATGTTCCAATCATACGGGGACAGTGCCTACTGACAATGTTTCAATCATACGGGGACAGTACCTACTGACAATGTTTCAATCATACGGGGACAGTACCTACTGACAATGTTTCAATCATACGGGGACAGTGTCTACTTGTATGTAGATTGCTTCAACACAGTGATACCACACCACAGACATATAAAGTGATCCTATATGCCATCACATTAACCAGTTACTATGGCAACCAGACCAAGCACATCCTTTATAACGCCAACCACGGACAAGACAGCTAATAAAACTTCAACATTTTTGAACGACATAAGTATCTCCTGTCACTGAGGCAACTTCTTGTAAGATACAAACAGTAAAACAACAAAGCACGAAACATTATCAAGTTTGCAGTAATTGAAACAAAAAACAACTATACCTTTCAGTAATACTATTCAAAATAGGAGCAACACAGATTTGATAAAATTAAATACACACACTCATTTTTCAAATTCCATTCATTAATTATCCCTATTCAAAATCATTAATTTCCCCATGGAATCAATGAAGAAATTAAACACAAGTCATAAAAATATATGAGAGGTAACCGCACAATATATAACTGGTGTACACTATCTACAAGACAAATTGTTTTGATGTTCAAACTACTATCTAATCTGTGTACAGATCAATAATGTCTTAACATGTTAAATCCACACTTCCTTTCGACAACAGCCCTCTTCCTTTCTCTAAGTTCCTCTACTTATAATGTAAGAATGCTACTTTCGAGTCTTTTTTGTCATTTTCAGCCATATAATACTACATGGGAAGATAGAGCAAAATGCTAAGAAATTTAGTCCTTCAAGTAAGCAAATATCAATCGTCTATTTTACCATTTTTATACCAAATCTGTCAATTCTATCACAAAAAATAATTTGAACGTAGAATGCAAAAAATGGCATATATCCTGATCACTTAAGTTGATATATATAAGTAGACACTTGACTCTTGACTAGATAATGAGTCAAACACTGATATAATAAAGAGAATTATCTGAAAGTCACACATTTTCTAAGCTTATTTACATAACTTCATATAAATCATATCACTTTTCAACAAACTCTCTTCAACAACAGTATCAATTCAGCTCCTTTTTATGGCAAATTTGGGGCTGATATTGGGCCCCATTCCCCAAAGAAAAAAGTACATATATCTTTTTCACACGTAGAAAGAACATTCCCCTTGAGTAAAATTATTTAAAATTTTAGCCTTAAAGTTACCATCAAAAGGACCCACCATACTTCCCCTAAAACTGAAACAAGAGGGCCATGATGGCCCTTAAATCACTCACCTGAATACACTGCCATGTTTTTTTACCAAACTTAATAATTCATGCAATCTTTTAAGAGGACAACTAGACAATGCTTAACACCAAATATCAAAGCTCTAGACCTTATGGTTTTTGCACAAGAAGATTTTCAAAGTTTTCACTTCTAAAATCTATTATTAGCTCCCGTGACCTACTTATGAACAGAACAAAATTATCTATGTAACTTTGGAAGAGGACCACCTAAGGATCATTCCTGTAAAGTTTGGTCAAAATCCATCAAGGGGTTTAAGAGGAGATGATGTTTATAGTTTCCACTATATACATATAGGAAACAAGGCATGCCCTCTGACGGCCATGATTTTTGACAGATTTTAATGATTAAGCAATCTTAAGGGGACCACTAGACAATGCTACACACCAAATATTAAAGCTCTAGGCCTTATGGTTTAGGACAAGAAGATTTTCAAAGTTAACACTTTTAAAATTAGCTCCAATGACCTACTTATGCAACAGACCGGAACCATTTATATAACTTCAAAAGAGGACCACCTAAGGATCATTCCTGTGAAGTTTGGACAAAATCCATTGAGTGGTTTAGGAGAAGATGTTGTTTATAGTTTCCACTATATACATATAGGGAACATGGCCACGCCCCTGGCAGTCATGTTTTTTGACTGAACTTAATAATTTATGCAATCTTGAAAGAGGACCACTAGACAATGCTACACACCAAATATAAAAGCTCTAGGCCATATGGTTTGGGAAAGGATTTTCAAAGTTTACACTTTTAACATCTATTTTTAGCTCCTGTGACCTACTTATGCAGCAGACCGGAATGATTTATGCACCTTTGAAAGAGGACCACCCAAGGATTATTCCTGTGAAGTTTGGACAAAATCCATTTAATAGTATAGGAGGAGATGTTGTTTAAAGAAAATGTTTACGGACGACGACGGACGACGGGCATTCATCGATCCTAAAGAGCTAAAAAAATGGCTGCAATTTTTCCTGTTGTAAGAATTAGGTATCAATTCAACCTCTCTACAGCAACAACCTCTCAACAACAGCCACAAATCTGTCTTCAAAAGGGAATTGCTATGGAGAGGTTGTACTGTATTGTACTTTACCTCTTCACTTTGTTCATCCCCGTCTCGATCACCTTCCTGTTCACCCTCGTCACCGACAACATCTTCTTCCTGTTCTTCATCATCTTCTTCCTCATCTTCTTCATCTTCATCGGCATCATCATCATGCTCCATTTCATCCGGTTGTTGAGGCTTTGTAGTGGTTGTTGTGACGATGGTGACCTCACGTAGCAATGGCTGTGACTCTTTTGGAGGCTCTTCCTCGTCGTATTCTTCCTCCTCCGCACCGAAATGAGGACGAGGCTCCGAGTCCAAACGCTTCGTTTCCAATTCAGGAGCTGAAATGAAAAGACATATATTAGAATCATGTATTGGGCTTATATGTCATAACAATTAGCATTACATCTTACCAAAAATGTCTTGAAATTGAAGAATTTCACTCGATTAGTCCTACAAATCAGATTTGAATTTTTTACAAAAAATAAATTCAGCATTGTCCCAATTTATGAGACAATGTAAAACTTTTTAATATGAGCAATTCCTTGACTAATCCAAGTTAACTGCCCCAGTGAACATATGAGTGGTAAATGATGTATATCTATATGATATTACTTTTAGCAAACAAAAGCCATTCCCTAATACGTTTTTTTTTCAATTTTTGTTACTTTACAACTAAATGTGGAGATGTTTTTTTAGCTCTCTATGTCCAAGTTGTTTACCTCTTAGTACGGCTTCATCTCTCATTGATGATTTACGTTCAGGTACTGGTGGTTTTTCACGTTTCGGAGGTGGTGGGATCTCGATTTCTATATCGGCACTACTGTCCCTCTGTGGTACAAACGAGCTCACCTTGAAAGAAGAATAAATTTTCAAAATACACTCGAACCTCGTTCATTCAAATTCATCATGTCCGAAATTTATTTTGAATAATACATGGTTTTCGAATAGCCCATTTTATTTTAACTTGCCTAAGAAGATACATCGGGACCCGATGATACCAAGTATAGAAGGTTAATAATTAGTGCCCATTCTGTAGTTCAGTTTTTTGGCATCTTGAAACAATGAAAAAGGAAATTTTGTACCAAACTTAACATACAAATTGTTTAGTTCTTTTTATGATGATCATATTACTTATGACAAATATACAGTATTTCCTGACAAAAGTCTTAAAAATGTTTAAAGAAATGTAGATCTTAATCTTTTTATTCCTTTATAGTGAGGGGGACTTCAAATGGAAATAGGGGACAAACCATACTATTTTAGTAGATGAATGGTACTCTTAAACAACTTAAATATCAATGTAACTATATTTGACATTTATCATCAAGATACAAAGAGCCATGTGAAACATGACCAATTCCTCCAAACCATAGCATTTGTTTGTGAGAAACATGACCAATTCCTCCAAACCATAGCATTTGTTTGTGTGAAACATGACCAATTCCTCCAAACCATAGCATTTGTTTGTGTGAAACATGACCAATTCCTCCAAACCATAGCATTTGTTTGTGTGAAACATGGCCAATTCCTCCAAACCATAGCATTTGTTTGTGTGAAACATGGCCAATTCCTCCAAACCATAGCATTTCTTTGTGTGAAACATGACCAATTCCTCCAAACCATAGCATTTGTTTGTGTGAAACATGACCAATTCCTCCAAACCATAGCATTTGTTTGTGTGAAACATGACCAATTCCTCCAAACCATAGCATTTGTTTGTGTGAAACATGACCAATTCCTCCAAACCATAGCATTTGTTTGTGTGAAACATGACCAATTCCTCCAAACCATAGCATTTGTTTGTGTGAAACATGACCAATTCCTCCAAACCATAGCATTTGTTTGTGTGAAACATGACCAATTCCTCCAAACCATAGCATTTGTTTGTGTGAAACATGACCAATTCCTCCAAACCATAGCATTTGTTTGTGTGAAACATGACCAATTCCCCCAAACCATAGCATTTGTTTGTGTGAAACATGACCAATTCCTCCAAACCATAGCATTTGTTTGTGTGAAACATGACCAATTCCTCCAAACCATAGCATTTGTTTGTGTGAAACATGGCCAATTCCTCCAAACCATAGCATTTCTTTGTGTGAAACATGGCCAATTCCTCCAAACCATAGCATTTCTTTGTGTGGAAGGTGGCCAAAAAGAGAGTACAAATTGTTATAGTAAACTAGGGTTCTCCCAACCCTCGACTTGTAATGTATCATTCTTCAGTCATATTTATCACAAGTATAACAAGATAAGAGTCTTGACAGTAGGAAACCACTGTCATATCCCCCTTCGCCTTCTGACAGTAGGAGACCACTGTCATATCCCCCTTCACCTTCTGACAGTAGGAGACGACTGTCATATCCCCCTTCACCTTCTGACAGTAGGAGACCACTGTCATATCCCCCTTCACCTTCTGACAGTAGGAGACCACTGCCATATCCCCCTTCACCTTCTGACAGTAGGAGACCACTGTCATATCCCCCTTCACCTTCTGACAGTAGGAGACCACTGTCATATCCCCCTTCACCTTCTGACAGTAGGAGACCACTGTCATATCCCCCTTCACCTTCTGACAGTAGGAGACCACTGTCATATCCCCCTTCACCTTCTGACAGTAGGAGACCACTGTCATATCCCCCTTCACCTTCTGACAGTAGGAGACCACTGTAATATCCCCCTTCACCTTCTGACAGTAGGAGACCACTGTCATATCCCCCTTCACCTTCTGACAGTAGGAGACCACTGTCATATCCCCCTTCACCTTCTGACAGTAGGAGACCACTGTCATATCCCCCTTCACCTTCTGACAGTAGGAGACCACTGTCATATCCCCCTTCACCTTCTGACAGTAGGAGACCACTGTCATATCCCCCTTCACCTTCTGACAGTAGGAGACCACTGTCATATCCCCCTTCACCTTCTGACAGTAGGAGACCACTGTCATATCCCCCTTCACCTTCTGACAGTAGGAGACCACTGTCATATCCCCCTTCACCTTCTGACAGTAGGAGACCACTGTCATATCCCCCTTCGCCTTCTGACAGTAGGAGACCACTGTCATATCCCCCTTCACCTTCTGACAGCAGGAGACCACTGTCATATCCCCCTTCACCTTCTGACAGCAGGAGACCACTGTCATATCCCCCTTCACCTTCTGACAGCAGGAGACCACTGTCATATCCCCCTTCACCTTATGACAGCAGGAGACCACTGTCATATCCCCCTTCACCTTCTGACAGCAGGAGACCACTGTCATATCCCCCTTCACCTTCTGACAGCAGGAGACCACTGTCATATCCCCCTTCACCTTCTGACAGCAGGAGACCACTGTCATATCCCCCTTCGCCTTCTGACAGCAGGAGACCACTGTCATATCCCCCTTCACCTTCTGACAGTAGGAGACCACTGTCATATCACCTTCATCAGGGGGATAATAAATAATTATGAACTTGAATTGTTTCTACAGAAAAGTAGTCAAAACTTTGTACCTGATTCTTCTGTTCGTGATGTGGTATCACATGACCATCAATACCTTTAGCTGCCTTGAATTTAGGATGTTTACCACGAAGATCTCGAGGATGTGGTGTGTCGTGTCGAACAAATGGCTAAAATGTAAAAAAAAATGCAATAGAGAGTCATTGTCACCGATAGTGAAAAACGGATTGAGATAATCACAGCTCATTATCAAAATGTTACATAAATTTGTTTTAAATAAAATCAAATGTTTTAATTGATTCTTTAGTAGGGTCAGTGGTCAAAGGGTAGTGTGCTCGACTCCTGATCTGAAGGTTCACAGCTCCAGTCAGTGTGGGATTTGATCACGAACTGCATGATCCTTGAGTTTGCCACGAGTACTGGTTAGTAGCCCAGGAAGCAGTCATCGAAAGTGATTTGCATCAGCTATATTTGTATCACAATCAGTTTTCGGTAATAAAAAACAGTGTATTTTGTGTCAAGATCATAATGACCTTAATTTGACCACCTAGATGACCTCTGACCTTACCTTATCATAATCTTCATCGCCACTGTCAACCTCTTCCTCATCTTTCTCCGATTCTGCGAAGCGTATAACACTTTCCCGAACCTTATCTGGCTTGTCGTCCTTCCAGCTGAGTCGACTATCACGATCTGTAGCGATGCTTCCTTGTAATAGATTCTCTATAAATACACGAAGCATAGTAAAGAAAAATGGCGTACATTTTAACTTCCAATGACCAAAAAGTCATTAGGATATGTCTTATGTTTGCATAATTTCTTAAATACAGTAAAACCTCACTTAAAGACCACCTCAAAACTAAGAACACAATTTTCAAGTCCATTTTCACTTTTTTGCTCTTTATTCAGCCTCAATATTAAGACCAGTTTTCAAGGGTCCCAAGGGTGATCTTATTATTGAGGTTTTACTGTACTTCAAACCAAATGGATAAATCAGTAATCATGTAGCCATAAAAAAATTGCACATTTTGAAGTAAGACGAAGCTTGTCTATTCCATAAAAAAAATGTAATAAAACTTCAAATTGTCAATGCTTCCTCACTGAAGGAATAATGCCGATATAAAGGTACATATCGCTTTAAAATTGAAATGAACATTTCATTACAAAAACAAATTTAATCTTTTCAAAACATCAGACGCCAAATCCTATTGTTTTCACGGCAGTTGTATTATCATAAACTTCTTTTTCACTTGGCTCAAATTATATTGGCCTAAAGAAAGTACCACCTAATCACAAAAGAAAAATTGTTGCAAAAGTTTGACATTTGTCTGAATACTTTTTTAACATCCCTTGGTTTCAAATTACAGAAGACTTCGTATTTATAAGCAAAACATTTCTTCATCATCCTAAATCTGGCATTTGTACAAACATAAAATGTCATGACATTTAAATTTCCATGGAAGTTAGTTAACATAAATCCATTAAGAAAATACTACATTATTCTGTCACCTGGTGTAACAATAATACAGTCGGACTTCATTTATTCGATTTCATCAGGTCCAAAATAGAATTTCGCATAATAATTGTTTCAAAAAGCCCATTATAATTCGAAGTGCCTAAGAAAATACTTCAGGATCTGATATTTATATACCAAGTATTTGGACAGAAGGTTGTTACTATATTTCAATGTGGGCCTCAAGAAGATACTGAAGATTTTTTTTTTAATTTACATTTATATCCAGGCATGAGAATGCAAAATTTCAAAATCAGCTGAAAATTCGGTAAGGGGTCCAGGGGGCCGCTGAAGCTCCTGGCTTTTAAGCATCTTAAATGGTCTCAAAAATGACCCTTGCGAGCGACAAATCTGGAAAATTCTCATGCCTGTATATCATTATATAGCCTGTGTCCTAAATGATAACCGATACTCACCACTCTGCATTCAGCTCTCACACACCCAAACTTTGCTGAGTTTAAAGATTTGAGTGAGAGAAATGGATTACAAAGTTTACCGAGTGCTGAGTATTTTCTCTGATACATCTTCTTAAAGAGATTTGAGTGTAAATCTTACATTGAGTGTAAGTGATAAGTTCTGAGTGCTGAGCATAATGGTCATAATCAACTCTTACCCTCAAATCTCAAAGGAAACAAACACAAAGCATACTCAACACTAAGCAAGCATAGTTGTACATATCAGACACGTCAAACTCAGCAGATTAAATTTTGACAGTTGAGTGGTCAGTGGTGAGTAATGGAAAATACAATTCCAGGCCATAGTCTGCTAACATAAGAAATGAAATCAGATTTTTTCATATAAAAAAAAAAACATTTCAGAGTTTCGACATAAAGTGCTAACAAATTATTTCTGTTCACAATGAACAAAGTAAACCATGCAGTAAAAACCCATGCACTAAATCATAATAAAAAACACACAAAAATTGGGAAGTGAAATAAAATATGAATTCAAATTGTTGAACAGGAATGTGCTGATAGGTCACTGCATTAACATGAAAGAGAAAGTGATGCATACGGAGGGGCGGTCAAAAAATTTGTAATTCCCTAACAATGATCTTATTTTCAATATGACATGTTCACTTGACATCTGTCATCACCGATGATTTCACAAACTTTTGTAAACTAGATATTAATATTCTTAATGGCACGAAGTAAACAAACCTCTTAAAAAATTCACAAAATCAAAGAATAGATTAATTCAACTATTCAAATAATTACCAGCATAAATTAAAACTCCCTAATTTACAATATATTTAGGAATCAAGGTTTTCAATAATATTTGAGTATTTTCTAATTTTACTCAACAAAATATACTTTTATTTCGTAACACAAATTCAAAATATGCTATTGTACAAAATAAAAAATTCCATTTTTCAAAATTTCTATAAAAAATGGAAATTTCTGTAACATTTAAGTAACAAGGACTTTCTTATAACTACACATAAATAAATATGCACGCTAATAATCATACCCACTAAGTTAGATTAATACTTCACATAATGCCACTACTTTCTTCAGTAATTAATAGCTAATTATTAATTAATTAATTACTAGTTTATGCACAACTCAAAACAGTCGCCCATACAAATATACAGCACTAGCTTTCTACAATTAAAGAAATAACTAAAACTTCCCTTCACAAATGCGGAGCTTCATACAAATTTGACCTAAAATAGGCTTCATGCAAGCAATCCTTAAGTATTAATTTCTTAAGATTATCTCATACGTAACTATTGTTCTAGAAATACAATCATGTAAATATTATTTTTTCCATGAAATGTACAGATTTTTTGATCTGAAGTTATGATTAGGGATATCCTCAAACCCTTCAGTAAAAATGACCTTGACCCAATTAGAGATATAAACCCCACCTAGTCTACCCCAATTCCATTAGTCATGCTATACCAAATATTGCCATCAATGAATATGACCCTTAACAAAAAATGTGACCATTGCACTGTTACATCATTGTCCCTACCCAGAAAAGTACAATAAAATAGATCTCATTTTATACTTAATCTCCCAACCCCTTAGATAAAATTCATTTATCTGGGCCACACCAAATTAATGATCAAACTCGGCCTATACATAATCCTTATGTTCACAGGCATCCCAGGCATAGTTATTCAGCAGAGCAAAGGTTCGAGTAAACCTATCGATTTATATTCTACCCCATTGAAACTAAACACCTCTCCCTCCAGACAATCATAACATTATCCCTAAATTATCGTATAAAAACTTTCAGCCATGTCGACCCAAACATTTTGATACAGCCCTCATCATAACTTAAAAACCAATTCATCAGATTTTCTTCGGATACTTCAACTGATAATATTAAAACAATAAAATGTTATACAGAGTCACAGATTAATTATCGGGCAAAGATGCATTCAAATCAGATAGGGTTGCATTCTATATACACATACCGGCCCCACCCCGGCTAATAATAAGAGTCCCGCCTCCTCGAAATCGGGCTTGGTTTGCTAACTCCATCTGTGTTATGGGATCTAGATTACCACCTACAACTAATCACACAAAGTAACAAAGTATTAAAACAAAATTCTGCATGTAACATCGTTCTTCAGTGAGGGAAACAACTGCATAATTTTTGTCAATATTATTAGGTAAGAAAATCCTTTGTGTAACGAAATTCATCAACTCGTTAATCAGTGTTCCATCTTCAGTAAGGGATACAACTGTGTAATTGTTGTCAATATTACTATGTTATAAAACAATATCCTTCGTGTAATGAAATTCATCAACTTGTCAGTGTTGGAAACAACTGCATAATTTCATCTGCCTAATTTCTCTCAATATTATGGGATTATTAGACCAATATCCTCTGTGTATCAAATTCCTCAACTAGTCAATCAGTAAAGGAACAACTGCATCATTTTATCTGTGTAACATTTTGCCGAAATTATTATGTCAATCTACATCTGATTTGAACTTGGTAATAAATTATAATGTATACATGATACAACATTCCAGGCAGAACAAACTGACAGACCTTACCATATACAGGTTTAACAATGATAATATAGGACAGACCTCACAATATACAGGTTTAACAATGATAATATAGGACAGACCTCACAATATACATGATTAACAATGATAATATAGGACAGACCTCACAATATACAGGTTTAACAATGATAATATAGGACAGACCTCACAATATACAGGTTTAACAATGATAATATAGGACAGACCTCACAATATACATGATTAACAATGATAATATAGGACAGACCTCACAATATACAGGTTTAACAATGATAATAGAGGACAGACCTTACAATATACAGGTTTAACAATGATAATATAGGACAGACCTTACAATATACAGGTTTAACAATGATAATATAGGACAGACCTCACAATATACAGGTTTAACAATGATAATATAGGACAGACCTTACAATATACAGGTTTAACAATGATAATATAGGACAGACCTTACAATATACAGGTTTAACAATGATAATATAGGACAGACCTTACAATATACAGGTTTAACAATGACAATATAGGACAGACCTCACAATATACAGGTTTAACAATGATAATATAGGACAGACCTCACAATATACAGGTTTAACAATGATAATATAGGACAGACCTCACAATATACAGGTTTAACAATGATAATATAGGACAGACCTTACAATATACAGGTTTAACAATGATAATATAGGACAGACCTTACAATATACAGGTTTAACAATGATAATATAGGACAGACCTCACAATATACAGGTTTAACAATGATAATATAGGACAGACCTTACAATATACAGGTTTAACAATGATAATATAGGACAGACCTTACAATATACAGGTTTAACAATGATAATATAGGACAGACCTTACAATATACAGGTTTAACAATGACAATATAGGACAGACCTTACAATATACAGGTTTAACAATGATAATATAGGACAGACCTCACAATATACAGGTTTAACAATGATAATATAGGACAGACCTTACAATATACAGGTTTAACAATGATAATATAGGACAGACCTTACAATATACAGGTTTAACAATGATAATATAGGACAGACCTTACAATATACAGGTTTAACAATGATAATATAGGACAGACCTTACAATATACAGGTTTAACAATGACAAGAAATGGGCAATGCCCACAAACCAGGTTTTAAACCTAATTATTTGTAACCAAGGCTCTATTTGTATAATGAATACATGATGATCATCAATGCTGCAAAGGTGCCAGAGGTGATACATGCATACAAACACTCACACTTTGATGTCAATACACCCACGAATAGCGAAGATATTAAGTGGAAACTGATTTTTAAATTTTAAGTGACCTTGACCTTGGACGGAACGAACCCAAAAGCAATCCCAAGCGAGATCTTCACATGTTCTTACTATACACCAAGTCTGATGTCAATATGACCAACAAATCTAAAGTTATTAGCCGGAGAGCAAATTGCAATTTTTAGTAAAGGTGACCTTGACCTTTGACGAAACGATTCCAAAAGCAATCCCAAGCGAGCTCTCTACATGTTCTTACTATACACCAAGTTTGATGTCAATATGACGAACAAATCTAAAGTTATTCGCCGGAAACCAAATTGCTACTTTAAGTAACGGTGACCTTGACCTTTGGCGGAACGAGTCCTAAAGCAACCCCAAGCAAGCTCTCCACATTTTCTTACTATACACCAAGTTTGATGTCAATATGATCAACAAAACAAAAGTTATTGGCCGGAAACCAAATTTCTATTTTTAGTAATGGTGACCTTGACCTTTGATGGACCGAACCCAAAAGTAATCCCAAGCGAGCTCTCCACATGTTCTTACTGTACACCAAGTTTGATGGCAATATGTTCAACGAAACTCAAGTTATTCGCCGGAAACCAAACAGCTATTTTTAGTAATGGTGACCTTGACCTTCGTCAGAACGGGTCCAAAAGCAATCCCAAGCAAGCTCTCCACATATTCTTACTGTACACCGAGTTTGATGTCAATAGGATTAACGAAACTCAAGTTATTCGCCGGAAACCAAATTGCTAGTTTTAGTAATAGTGACCTTGACCTTTGTTGGACCGATCCCAAATGCAATCCCAATTGAGGTCACCACATGTTCTTACTATACACCAAGTTTGAAGTCAATATGATCAATGTAACTCAAGTTATTCGCCGGAAACAAAATTTCTATTTTTAGTAACGGTGACCTTGACCTTTGTCAGACAGAACCCAAAAGCAATCCCAAGCGAGCTCTCCACATGTTCTTACTATACACCAAGTTTGATATCAATATGATCAATGTAACTAAAGTTATTCGCCGGAAACCAAATTTCTATTTTTAGTAACGGTGACCTTGACCTTTGTCGGACCAAACCCAAAAGCAATCCCAAGCGAGCTTTCCATATGTTCTTACTATACACCAAGTTTGGTTACAATATGATCAACAGAACTCAAGTTATTCGCCAGAAACCACCCAGTTTGACGCCCGCCCAGCCGCCCGTCCGCCCGCCCGCCCGCCCAACGACATACACCATTCTAATAACCTGTTTTTTTTCAAAAACCTGGTTAATAATATAGGACAGACCTTACCATATACAGGTTTAACAATGATAATATAGGACAGACCTTACCATATACAGGTTTAACAATGATAATATAGGATAGATGAACAATAATTGTCATTAATTATCCGGTAATATTTTTTCAAAAACAAAAAACACAAATTTTTTATAAAAGGGTTCAAAATGGGGTAAAGAAGAACCGATAAAGCTCGTAAAATGGGACAGTTGATGTAATTACAATAATGATTTTACATATACATAAATATAACCATGATATGATTACATATTTCTACGTTGACAGTAAACACTATCAATATTTATATATACTTTTTCAGAGCCACTCAATACAAACAATGTCTTCATATAATATTCCACTTAGTATATTCAAAATACCGGTGTCATAAAAGGTTAACCAACAAGAATTATCTCCCCTGAAAACATGATGCTTGCGAAGAAATAGATTGTTTGTTTCATCGGGATTAACGCCGTTTCTCAACGATATTTCAGTTATATACGGCGGCCGGTTCACCTAACCAGTTTTTCCTGGACTGAATTCTAACCAGTACTAACTTACCCTTCCACAAGGAGCGGGCAACTTCTCCACATGTGGAGGAAAATCGACATTTCATGGAAGGGTATGACCTGCCGCAACCGGGAATCGAACCCGGATCGCCGGGTTACAAGTCCAGCGCACTAACCACTGGACCACGGAGAAATAGAGAGAATAGAACAGAACAGATAGAACAATTAATAAAGCCATATGATAATATAAGTATAAATGAAAGCCAAACTGAGATAGACAAATATCGCTAAAATAAAACATTTCAGAAAAATCAAGCATGAGAATGCAAAATTTCAAAATCAGCTGAAAATTCTGCAAGGGGTCCAAGGAGGCCACTGAACCTCCTGGCTTTTAAGCATGTAAGATGGCCTAAAGTGTGGAAAAATGCAGGCGTGAGAGAAACAGAAGAAAAGTACAAGAGAAAAACAGATCAGTAAGAAATGCATAGCAAGAAAATAAATGCCCAGAAATAAAACATACAAAGAAACATGTATATCACAGAAACTAAAAACAATAGATTAGTTGTTATTGTTCAAACAATAGATTAGTTGTTATTGTTCAAATAAAATAAAACATTAAACAGTATAACTTTCACAAAATAATCAAAACAAAAATCAAGCATCATAATTTTCTCAGAAAATAAAACATTTCTTCACCAAGATAATCCTGACACACTATATGAGCGCCGCTGTACAATTTTCAACCTCTTCCTTAGGTGACGTAATTTCCAGAAAACGTCACATGTGACGTCACCATGTACTGACAATAAGCAGTGTTTGCCCCATATGGCAATATGAAAATGAAGTGACTATATGGGGCAAATATTGCTTATTGTCAGTACATGGTGACGTCACATGTGACGTTTTCTGGAAATTACGTCACTTAAGAGGTTGAAATTGTACAGCGGTGCTCATATAGTGTGTCAAGATTATCTTGGTGAAGAAATGTTTCATTGTCAGTGTAGTGACATCACATGTTGTGTTTTCTTGAAAAGAAGAGGTTGTTAAACCAATAGTAGCACTCATATGGAGATATTCTTCCAACTTTTTTTATTAATTTTACATTCAAACAGAATATAAAGGCTACTGTTAATGACTTATTCAGAATTAAAGTCAATGTTATGTTTTCCAAACCATAGAAAATGAAATCAAAATATTTAATGTCATCCTTTTTTAAGCTAAATAGTGGTCTAAACATTGTGTTCCAGTTGTCTCCCTTTAACCACACAAATACTGAACAATATGCATTTCATGATGAAGATCTTTCCTTCATTTTACTGGTGATTTATGTGAACAATGTGACCTATATTGTTAATTATTATATCTGGAATATGAATTCAATGAGTAGACTGAATTAATAAGCTTCACCATCAACAACTAAACATATTGCACAAAATCAAGACTTAATTTTAAAAGCCTGGACTGATTCTAGCATTTGAAGTCATGACAAGAAACTGAAAGTAAGTAAACTGAAGCAAAGAGACTAAATTAACCCAAAGAGCATAAATCATAGGAAAGAGCATAAATCATAGGAAAGAGACAAATATAATACACAAAAATTGAATGACAAGAAATAAGAACAGAAGCACACTAAAAAGCTGTATTGTACAAAAATAAAACTCAGATTTGGTTTACAGGCTAAACAACAAAGAAAGCATAGTTTTATTATTATTTTTGACAGGAAGAAAATTGAGGAAGTTTTAGAAAGAGTAAGATAGATGTCAATTTTCCTGATTGAAACGGGCTTTTTGTAGGAATTTTGGGAAAGGGCTCCCCACAAGTTGGGAATTTTGTTCAACCTCAATAGCTGAAATGGGGAATATGTATCAATAAATCATAAAACATAGTAATATTGTACTTCCTTTTTCCAGTTTGACCATGTCTGCAGACATTGCATAGCTTTATAGTACTTCTTCAGACAGCTGAGTCAGGTAAGGGAGATTATCAGAATTATGCAAAATCAATCTCCTTCAATTTGGAATTATTTAGTGCTGTCAATGATACATCGATATATCAAAAAACAATTCTGTCGATTGATGTTCTACACACATTTACAAATATGGATATTATGGTGGGAAAATACGAGAGAATGGGTACAATCTAAAAATGTGCCAAAATAGCGTAACGTGGCTTTGTAGTCGGCCCCTTGTTAAACAGTGCTCTAGTGGATTCCAAATGTAGGCTATATAATACTGGGAAGTTAAAAATATGGATTAATTACTTAAACGTCTTGTTATCATAAAATACAAGTTGAACATTTGAATATGAAGCATACACACAAACATATAGAAATAAATGATTTGTCTATTAAAGGAATTTAAAAACATTACTGATGTATCGTCAAAATTTGTCTTTCCATTTATCAATATTGTCAATATACAAAAATATGAGTCAATGACAGCCCTAGGATTATTGTTAAGATTGGGAAAAAGGAGCTGACTTGGCATAGGGAATGGGACCAATTTTGGCCCCGTGAGACAGCAAGAAAGGCCCTGTAGAGGCCGAAAGTGAAGTTTCCAGAAAGTAAAGAGTGAAAGTCCAATTACATGAAAATGTGCCGAGATTGAAAAAAATGATCATTTACACAAATTCAGTTCAACGATTCCTTTCAAGCAAACCAAAATAAATTTCTACCACGTTTATGATTTATAGTACAACATTTGTAAATAGATTAAAAATTGCCGCACACATAACTTACCCATACTTTCTGTATGGAATGCTTGTTGGGGCAACAGGAAACATGTTAAAACTTTCTGCCCAGTTCGTTCATCAAAATCTGTCTGAAATTTGAGCATTGGTTGGGCCTGGTTCTCTGACAGCCATAGGGCCCGAAGATTCAAATTTGTCACTGTAATTGGTAGATACTCTAACCTGGAAAGTTAATGAATACAATGCAATATTTATTCAAAGTAAACACTTTCTGTCCTGGTATGCCACTTCAGGCCCCAATGTTAGTATTACTCCAACAAATTAAACTGATCCTCCTGACCTCTATTAGCTTAATTTCACAGTAGACCGATTATCTAAATTTGTCTTTGTCTCTAATTTGATTAACTTCGGCCGTCTTCGTATTGATGTACACTTTTGGTCATTTAATAATATATTTAATGAAACAAATCCACAAATGCAATACTATAAGTCAACCACACAAAAGTGCGGGGCTCCAATGATTGTCATGTATGTAAACTATACTTCTGTGAATGGGAAATTGTACACAGGTTGATATCTAAGTGGTTTTGTTCAGTTTGCAATATTCTCAAAAATGTCCAGGTTGCCAACTTCACCACGTACACAGTATATATACGATCAAACCTCACTTAAAGACCACCTCAAAAATAAGAACACAATTTTCAAGTCCATTTTCACTGTTTTGCTCTTTATTCAACCTCAATATTAAGGCCACCTCAATATTAAAACCAGTTTGCAAGGGGTCCATGGGTGGTCTTTTTACCGAGGTTTTACTGTATTTCACAATATACGAGTAACAGCTGAAAGTAGTGTATAACATGTGTATAACATGTGTATAACAGGTGTATAACAAACAAATGTATCAATATCAATGATACAAACCTGTTTCCAGAAATATCCAATACATGAAGATCTTTGAGGTTACCCAGTTCTTGTGGTAACCGTAGCAACCGATTGTCTCTCATTGATAAAATATCTAGACGCTGACATTTTCCAATCTGTGAGTGAAAGAAGACAAATGTTTATAGAGGAGTAACAAGTTTTATGGTTTGTGAAAATGTAACTGTAACAGTATTATAGTTAACTTGTCTAGATCTGCGACAAGGGGGCATAAAAAATGATGTTTTAAAGGTAGTGTTCATATATTTGTTAGTAATAATTTTGGAGAAAATGGCATGTTAATGCTGTCAGACAGACAAACTCTAAAACACTGTTTCCATTTTCCTCTTACAAGTTATCCGGTACTGCAAAACAAGAGTCTGATACACATATATCACATGCTCATACTTACTCGTAGGTCAGGACGAGTCTGATACACATATTTCACATACTCATACTTACTCGTAGGTCGGGACGAGTCTGATACACATATTTCACATGCTCATACTTACTCGTAGGTCAGGATAGAAAATATCTATATCGGACTTGTGTATTTGTGGTTTTGGGAAACTTGAGAGAAAAGTGACAATGCAGTGTGGTAGAGAACATCTGTACGAAGGCATTTGCCACTGACTCTCTCATATTTAACACTGAGCATATTTTGACAAAAAATTGACTATCTACCTTTAATTATTCCTCATACACAAACTTTGAAAACAGACAACCAGACATCAAGGTGAGGAATAAACTCGACCATCAGCTGTATAAATTTGCTTGGATGAGTCTGGAGATTTGAGTGTCCGATGTGATTAACAATGTTTCCTGAGAGCTAAGCTGAGAGCTGAGTATTCTTAGATTTAAGGATGAATCCAAGATTTGAGGGTTACAAATACAATCAGAGCTTAGCACTAAAAACATCCCTCAATCTCCCGATACACATATCAATACATTTTGAGAAAAATCGATGTATTGATCCGCCATTTATAATAAATAGTATATCAGAAATGTCACTGAATCAGTACCCGGGTCACTATACCTGTCCTCTGTTTTACCACCTGACTAAAGAGACAGATCTGAGGCAGTATTACACGGGTTATAAACATTCTTACATACTTACATCTGTCGGTATCTCTGTAAGACGGTTTCTATCCACATTAAAATTGGTCATTTTCTTTAACCTTCCAATGGTGTTTGGTAATTCCTAAAAAGAAACAGAATAAAGTAAAACTTTCTTTAACAGTAAGTGTTCCAGAGTTGGTCAGATAGCGCCACCCTGTACCAGACGTGTGTTCCAGAGTTGGTCAGATAGCGCCACCCTGCACCGGACGTGTGTTCCAGAGTTGGTCAGATAGCGCTACCCTGTACCAGATGTGTGTGTGTTCCAGAGTTGGTCAGATAGCGCCACCCTGTACAAGACGTGTGTGTGTTCCAGAGTTGGTCAGATAGGGCCACCCTGTACCAGACGTGTGTTCCAGAGTTGGTCAGATAGCGCCACCCTGTACCAGACGTGTGTTCCAGAGTTGGTCAGATAGCGCCACCCTGTACCAGATGTGTGTGTGTTCCAGAGTTGGTCAGATAGCGCCACCCTGCACCAGACGTGTGTTCCAGAGTTGGTCAGATAGCGCCACCCTGTACCAGACGTGTGTTCCAGAGTTGGTCAGATAGCGCCACCCTGTACCAGACGTGTGTTCCAGAGTTGGTCAGATAGCGCCACCCTGTACCAGACGTGTGTTCCAGAGTTGGTCAGATAGCGCCACCCTGTACCAGACGTGTGTGTGTTCCAGAGTTGGTCAGATAGCGCCACCCTGTACCAGACGTGTGTTCCAGAGTTGGTCAGATAGCGCCACCCTGTACCAGACGTGTGTTCCAGAGTTGGTCAGATAGCGCCACCCTGTACCAGACGTGTGTTCCAGAGTTGGTCAGATAGCGCCACCCTGTACCAGACGTGTGTTCCAGAGTTGGTCAGATAGCGCCACCCTGCACCAGACGTGTGTTCCAGAGTTGGTCAGATAGCGCCACCCTGTACCAGACGTGTGTGTGTTCCAGAGTTGGTCAGATAGGGCCACCCTGCACCAGACGTGTGTGTGTTCCAGAGTTGGTCAAATAGCGCCACCCTGTACCAGACGTGTGTGTGTTCCAGAGTTGGTCAGATAGCGCCACCCTGTACCAGACGTGTGTTCCAGAGTTGGTCAGATAGCGCCACCCTGTACCAGACGTGTGTTCCAGAGTTGGTCAGATAGCGCCACCCTGTACCAGACGTACGTGTGTTCCAGAGTTGGTCAGATAGCGCCACCCTGTACCAGACGTGTGTTCCAGAGTTGGTCAGATAGCGCCACCCTGTACCAGACGTGTGTTCCAGAGTTGGTCAGATAGCGCCACCCTGTACCAGACGTGTGTGTGTTCCAGAGTTGGTCAGATAGCGCCACCCTGTACCAGACGTGTGTTCCAGAGTTGGTCAGATAGCGCCACCCTGTACCAGACGTGTGTTCCAGAGTTGGTCAGATAGCGCCACCCTGTACCAGACGTGTGTTCCAGAGTTGGTCAGATAGCGCCACCCTGTACCAGACGTGTGTTCCAGAGTTGGTCAGATAGCGCCACCCTGCACCAGACGTGTGTTCCAGAGTTGGTCAGATAGCGCCACCCTGTACCAGACGTGTGTGTGTTCCAGAGTTGGTCAGATAGGGCCACCCTGCACCAGACGTGTGTGTGTTCCAGAGTTGGTCAAATAGCGCCACCCTGTACCAGACGTGTGTGTGTTCCAGAGTTGGTCAGATAGCGCCACCCTGTACCAGACGTGTGTTCCAGAGTTGGTCAGATAGCGCCACCCTGTACCAGACGTGTGTTCCAGAGTTGGTCAGATAGCGCCACCCTGTACCAGACGTACGTGTGTTCCAGAGTTGGTCAGATAGCGCCACCCTGTACCAGACGTGTGTTCCAGAGTTGGTCAGATAGCGCCACCCTGTACCAGACATGTGTTCCAGAGTTGGTCAGATAGCGCCACCCTGTACCAGATGTGTGTGTGTTCCAGAGTTGGTCAGATAGCGCCACCCTGTACCAGATGTGTGTGTGTTCCAGAGTTGGTCAGATAGCGCCACCCTGTACCAGACGTGTGTTCCAGAGTTGGTCAAATAGCGCCACCCTGTACCAGACGTGTGTTCCAGAGTTGGTCAGATAGCGCCACCCTGTACCAGACGTGTGTGTGTTCCAGAGTTGGTCAGATAGCGCCACCCTGTACCAGACGTGTGTTCCAGAGTTGGTCAGATAGCGCCACCCTGTACCAGACGTGTGTTCCAGAGTTGGTCAGATAGCGCCACCCTGTACCAGACGTGTGTTCCAGAGTTGGTCAGATAGGGCCACCCTGTACCAGACGTGTGTTCCAGAGTTGGTCAGATAGGGCCACCCTGTACCAGACGTGTGTTCCAGAGTTGGTCAGATAGCGCCACCCTGTACCAGACGTGTGTTCCAGAGTTGGTCATATAGCGCCACCCTGTACCAGACGTGTGTTCCAGAGTTGGTCAGATAGCGCCACCCTGTACCAGACGTGTGTTCCAGAGTTGGTCAGATAGCGCCACCCTGTACCAGACGTGTGTTCCAGAGTTGGTCAGATAGCGCCACCCTGTACCAGACGTGTGTTCCAGAGTTGGTCAGATAGCGCCACCCTGTACCAGACGTGTGTTCCAGAGTTGGTCAGATAGCGCCACCCTGTACCAGACGTGTGTTCCGAAGTTGGTCAGATAGCGCCACCCTGTACCAGACGTAACATATTTCCTGCTTTGTCTATTGCAGAATTTTCATCTGTTTTACAAAGACCAAATGAATGTTTACCAGACTTGTTAGTGGTTATGCTTATTTGGGTAACTCCGAAGAATTGTAAATACTACAGAACATACAAACTAATTCATCAAATTCATTGCTGTTTAAATCAGGACTAAAGCTATTACCTGTATGACAGTAAAACCTCACTTAAAGACCACCTCAATAATAAGACAAACTCAAACACTTACACTTTAAAATGTTAAATGTTCTATTTGCTCATACGTTGTTATAACATTATAGATTTTAAAAAATGGCAAAGTGTTCAGTGGGTAAAAACAATTATTGAGACAAAAGTTTGTGTATTTAAGATAGAAAATACAACTTTTGTAAATTTAAAGTCTGAGTTTCAGCCTGAACATGTTTGTGAATAAAGGCCCCTGGTCTGAAGAGTAAGGCCCATTTTGTGCAAATTGTTTTGTATCACTAAAATGGTGCAGAGGACTTGTATACTCACAGATAAAAGATTTTCTGTTAAAATCAACTCCTCTAGACATTCACAACTGAAAAGATATCACATAAATAAAGTGTTTAGAAACAACCAGGTAGCAATAAGTTACAGGATACACTAAATTGACACAAAGTACAAAATACTAAATTTTGACAAATCTGCAAAGATCGAAACAGACTCAATTTGACATTAAACTAGAACATGTTCTCAATTTGTTTCTAACAATACTATGAAGATCTTTGCCTTGTATCTAAAACGATTTATAGAAATAGTTTCTCAGATAACAAAATTTACTTACTTTCCAATTTGTGAGGTTAATTCCATGAGTCTGTTTGAGTCCACTTTCATGATACCTAATTTCTTCAATTGACCTGTTGTAATAGAGAATGATGGTTATGATGAAACATCACGACTATCAGGGTACAAGGCTGCTATAGATAGAGAGAATGATGGTTATGATGAAACATCACGACTATCAGGGTACAAGGCTGCTATAGATAGAGAGAATGATGGTTATGATGAAACATCACGACTATCAGGGTACAAGGCTGCTACAGATAGAGAGAATGATGGTTATGATGAAACATCACGACTATCAGGGTACAAGGCTGCTATAGATAGAGAGAATGATGGTTATGATGAAACATCACGACTATCAGGGTACAAGGCTGCTATAGATAGAGAGAATGATGGTTATGATGAAACATCACGACTATCAGGGTACAAGGCTGCTACAGATAGAGAGAATGATGGTTATGATGAAACATCACGACTATCAGGGTACAAGGCTGCTACAGATAGAGAGAATGATGGTTATGATGAAACATCACGACTATCAGGGTACAAGGCTGCTATAGATAGAGAGAATGATGGTTATGATGAAACATCACAACTATCAGGGTACAAGGCTGCTATAGATAGAGAGAATGATGGTTATGATGAAACATCACGACTATCAGGGTACAAGGCTGCTACAGATAGAGAGAATGATGGTTATGATGAAACATCACAACTATCAGGGTACAAGGCTGCTACAGATAGAGAGAATGATGGTTATGATGAAACATCACAACTATCAGGGTACAAGGCTGCTACAGATAGAGAGAATGATGGTTATGATGAAACATCACGACTATCAGGGTACAAGGCTGCTATAGATAGAGAGAATGATGGTTATGATGAAACATCACAACTATCAGGGTACAAGGCTGCTATAGATAGAGAGAATGATGGTTATGATGAAACATCACGACTATCAGGGTACAAGGCTGCTACAGATAGAGAGAATGATGGTTATGATGAAACATCACGACTATCAAGGTACAAGGCTGCTACAGATAGAGAGAATGATGGTTATGATGAAACATCACGACTATCAGGGTACAAGGCTGCTATAGAGAGAGAGAATGATGGTTATGATGAAACATCACAACTATCAGGGTACAAGGCTGCTACAGATAGAGAGAGAGAATGATGGTTATGATGAAACATCACGACTATCAGGGTACAAGGCTTCTACAGAGAGAGAGAATGATGGTTATGATGAAACATCACGACTATCAGGGTACAAGGCAGCTATAGATAGAGAGAATGATGGTTATGATGAAACATCACGACTATCAGGGTACAAGGCTGCTACAGAGAGAGAAAGAGAATGATGGTTATGATGAAACATCACGACTATCAGAGTAAAAGGCTGCTATAGATAGAGAGAATGATGGTTATGATGAAACATCACGACTATCAGGGTACAAGGCTGCTACAGATAGAGAGAGAATGATGGTTATGATGAAACATCACGACAATCAGGGTACAAGGCTGCTACAGAGAGAGAGAATGATGGTTATGATGAAACATCACGACAATCAGGGTACAAGGCTGCTACAGAGAGAGAGAATGATGGTTATGATGAAACATCACGACAATCAGGGTACAAGGCTGCTATAGATAGAGAGAATGATGGTTATGATGAAACATCACGACAATCAGGGTACAAGGCTGCTATAAAGAGGAGGGAACTATTGTAGATGTGGGAATTCCATAAGTCTGTGAGGCTGATATCCGTATCTGCAGATAAGAGATTTTTCCATCTTAAAAGAAAACAGCGGTGTCACCAATTCTTGGTGTAGCAGGATAATCCCCAAACGTAGGGAGCATGTGGGGTCAATTATTATGATCATTCATACAAGAAAAGTAGCTGCGAGTTACTGGATAATTTTACCGGCTCTTATTGACACCCCCGAGATAATAGGCCAGCATCTTAAACAAAATCAGTGTTTTTATTTTTAACCGTAATTTAAATACACATTGTTTGATTAAACACAATTTAAAAATCTCATAAAATGTACAGATTGTTTACTATTGCAATAAAATAATTGTTGGTTTTCATTTACTGTGGCATGAAATATTATTGTGTTTATGTCGCAGATAATATTGGACATTGGTGTGTTAATTTACAGGGACTTTTTGGGTACAAATATTGACTAAGTTTTTGAAATCAAAAGACTTTTCCCAATGGGTAATTAATTCTTCCACTAACCATGGTTTAAACATGGGTAATTAATTCTTCCACTAACCATGGTTTAAACATGGACAATTCTTCAACTAACCATGGTTTAAACATGGACAATTCTTCCACTAACCATGGTTTAAACATGGACAATTCTTACACTAACCATGATTTAAACATGGACAATTCTTCCACTAACCATGGTTTAAACATGGACAATTCTTCCACTAACCATGGTTTAAACATGGGTAATTCTTCCACTAACCATGGTTTAAACATGGACAATTCTTCCACTAACCATGGTTTAAACATGGGTAATTCTTCCACTAACCATGGTTTAAACATGGGTAATTCTTCCACTAAACATGGTTTAAACATGGACAATTCTTCCACTAACCATGGTTTAAACATGGACAATTCTTCCACTAACCATGGTTTAAACATGTATATTATCTATTTCAATACTCTTTTTAATTTTAACACAGTCATAAAAATATCGGTATGTTATCTTTAATAGATGAAAAGAAGAAATTTAAAATGATTAATTTTTTATACCATTTTTCATCAATTTATGACAAATATACAGTAATTTCTGATGAATGTCTATAAAGAAATAGGGATCAACCCTCCATCAAACTATATATGACCTTTTTTGTGCGGGGAATATTTACTAGAAATATGGGAAAATACCGTACCTACTCCTTCAGGTAAACGTTCTAAATTATTTTGTGAAAGACAAAGATCTGTTAGATTACACAATCCTGATACTTCCTCTGGAATAAATTCTAGAACATTTTCTGACACATCCAGTTGAGTCAACTTCTTTAAGTTGCCAATCTCCTGTAATTATATAATAGAAGATTCAATATTATTTCATGCAGATAAAATTGCTTGTTTTTTTAATAACAAAACATTAAGTCACATTTATAAACAGCCAGGGTCATGTACAAACGGACCTCATTTTTCAATAACCTTCCATCCGAATACACGGTATCATCCGAATACACGGTATCATCCGAATACACGGTATCATCCGAATACACGGTATCATCCGAATACACGGTATCATCCGAATACACGGTATCATCCGAATACACGGTATCATCCGAATACACGGTATCATTCAAATACACGGCATCATTCGAGTACACGGTATCATCCGAATACTTGGTATCATCCGAATACACAGTATCATCCAAATACACGGTATCATTCGAATACACGGCATCATTCGAATACACAGCATTCGAATACACAGTATCATCCGAATACACGGTATCATTCGAATACACGGTATCATCCGAATACACGGTATCATTCGAATACACGGTATCATTCGAATACACGGTATCTTTCGAATACACGGTATCATCCGAATACACGGTATCATCCGAATACACGGTATCATCCGAATACACGGTATCATCCGAATACACGGTATCATCCGAATACACGGTATCATCCGAATACACGGTATCATCCGAATACACGGTATCATCCGAATACACGGTATCATCCGAATACACGGTATCTTTCGAATACACGGTATCTTTCGAATACACGGTATCATCCGAATACACGGTATCATCCGAATACACGGCATCATCCGAATACACGGTATCATCCGAATACACGGTATCATCCGAATACACAGTATCATCAGAATACACAGTATCATCCGAATATACGGTATCATCCGAATACACAGTATCATCCGAATACACGGTATCATCCGAATACACAGTATCATCCGAATACATGGTATCATCCGAAATAAATATCAGGTTCCGATATATCTTCTTACCCACATTAAATTGAAATGGGCAATTCAAAATAAAATTTCGGACTCTATGAATTCGAATCAACGAGGTCCGACTGTAGTTACTTTTCAGCCATAAGGGTGGAGGAAGACCTCAGGTGAACATCTAGGTAGAACTACCAACTTTCCGAAAGCTGGCTGGATGATTTCATCCTTACCAATTCTACATCCCAGGCATGGTAGGAAGTCAGCAACCATAGAAACTCAACCGTGAAGACCTATTTCTGAACAATCTAAGCCCTATATTCAGAGCTGCATGTTGTTTTTCAACAAATCATCTTATTGTGAACCAAGTCTGAATACAAGAATTTTATAGAAGCATTTTCTCAGACAATATTCGAAACATATGAAATCATATTTTTTCCAAAAGCCCATATTTAACAAATTGTTTGGCATAACCCTACCTAACGATGAAAATGGCCCTTAATTGAGTGGTCTGAGTGGGATTGTTTTAGCATATTAATAGTTAACACTAGTAAGACCAGAAAAAGCAACAAATAATAAATTTATTACCTATCTACCTACCCATCTAAATTTTGATGGACAGGGTTATGCCAAACCCAATTTTTTCAAGATGGCCCAGACAATATGTGAGCATATGTCATACAATTGGTAAATAGTATTTAATTGAGCGCTGCTGAACCATTTCCAACCTCTGAACATCATTTCCAGAAAACGTCAAATGTGACATCATCATGTACTGACAGTAAGCAATATTTGTCCCGATGGCATTTTGTTTTAAATGATTTTAGGCGCGATAAATCCCAAATTTGGGAAAATAAGGAAATGGTTGTTTTGCTTATAAAATAACTTTTCAGCTGTGGCTGGTGTTTGTTATACATATGAGGTAATGTAAGAGCAAAGATTCAAGGCAACGGTCTTTTATAAAAGGTTAAATACACAGAAACCTTACTAAATAAAAAGAAATTCAGTCAGAGGGAAAAATAAACAAAAAAGAATTGGGGGGAAAATGAGGATTTTTTGGTAAGGGGAAACAGCCTATATTCGGCAGTAAAATCAACCAAAAAATTCACTATATGGTAATATGAAAACGAAGAGACCATATAAAGTAAATAATGTTCCTGCTTGCAAATAGTAACTTCACATGTTACGTTTTTTTGAAATGACTTCACTTACAGAAGAGGTTGTAAATCCCATAGCAGCGCTCAACTATGTTTTTAGTTTTCCTAGATTGATCATTTTACTAACCGGAGGTAATTCTGCTAGATCATTACAGTCGAGCCATAACTCTTGTAGTGAAGGCAAGGAACCAATAGTGTCCGGCTGAAATATAGAAATAAATTCCAATAAAAATTATTTCAATATAATCAATATTTTACCAATAACAAATAAGTAACAGATGACATTCGTAACTTTTTTGAAACACATGATCAGAAAAATGAGTCCTCTATAAACAGTAAAATAAGACAGGAACTTGGAGTATCAAAATAAATAAAGAAGACACACACTGTCACGGATCATCAGTTTAATAAAGACAGACTCTTGACCCTGGAGTTGACATTTTGACCCCTGCATTTTCCAAGAAGCCACATTTTGACCCCTAAGGAGTCTGACTGAATGGTCTCTAAATTATAGGTAATTTGGCTATAAAAAGGTAAAATCCGGTTAAAAATTATTCGAAATGACCATTTAGATTTAGCCCATAGGGGAACCCCTGTTAATTCAGGAGAAGAAATTTATGATTAACCAATATATACAACTCGGATAGCTGCTTGACCTTCATCACAGTTGTATCTGTAATATTCAACTATCATGCAATAAAACAATAACATTATCCATAAATCGTTGCTTAGTTCTGTGTTCCCGACAATAGACACACATCAGCAAATCGAATTTAACATACAAATGATCTCTACAGTCCCCGAGGAAATGAATATGTTTGTAGTGGTTGCATACTGTTACAATTTGATAGCAGTGACTGGTACCCCGCCTCAGTTAAGGAAGATTTTTGAGTATATCATCGTAACCATTCTTTGGAGACCAGCCCATCCATTGGTCAATTTTACGACTGAGCTAAGACATAACCAATCAGGTGCTAGAGTTTTGAGACCAGGGGCCTCACTCTACTTTGGGGGAAGGGGGTTGAAGCCCTTGGCAGCCAGATGCATTTAGCACACAAGGTGTAAATCAAGAAATATTGGTTAGGTATAGAGATTTCCTTGCATAACCTCGAATGAAGTTAAGAGTGTGCTTTAAACCTCATATCACACACCTTGTCATGTGGGAAGTTTATCATCAGACAAATAAACATGCAATAAATATAATTAACTTCACAGCCATGCTCATATTACAATGCATTGTGGGTTTTATCTACATACAGTCGGACCTCGTTCATTTTAATTTGTTGGGTCCGAAATTTTATTTCTAATAATACTTGGTTTTCAAATTTCCATAAATTTGAATGCGACATGCATAAGAAGATACATCAGGATCTGATACATGTATTTGTTTCGGATGATACCAAGTATTTGAGGTCGGAGGATGATACCAAGTATTTGAGGTCGGAGGATGATACCAAGTATTTGAGGTCGGAGGATGATACCAAGTATTTGAGGTCGGAGGATGATACCAAGTATTTGAGGTCGGAGGATGATACCAAGTATTTGAGGTCGGAGGATGATACCAAGTATTTGAGGTCGGAGGATGATACCAAGTATTTGAGGTTGGAGGATGATACCAAGTATTTGGGGTCGGAGGATGATACCAAGTATTTGAGGTCGGAGGATGATACCAAGTATTTGAGGTCGGAGGATGATACCAAGTATTTGAGGTCGGAGGATGATACCAAGTATTTGGGGTAGGAGGTTGTCGAAAACGAGGTCTGACTGTATCATAAAAATCAGTTAAATCTGAAGTAATAAAACAACTAAAGGAATGTCTTACTTCTAAGTAGCTAACGTTTCTTTGAACGGTCATCAAAAGAGTTCTTTACATTTCACCAACCAATGCAATTTTAGAAAATATTTCAGATTTAGTAAAACCTCACCTCACTAATAAAACCATAATTTCATGAACCAGTTTTCCAATTTCATCCATATTTTAACCAGATAATCAGACCACCTCTAATGTAATACCGATTTTTCTCCAAAAATAATAGTGGTTTCACTGTATTCAATCATGTACAAGTTCTGGATTTTTTTGTAGGAAATTTTTTAGGATGTTTATGAACGGCACAAATTCAACTGCTCTGCTCACTGCAGGGTTCAAACCCTGTGTAAAACATTTAAGACGTCAAAACATGTGTCATCCCCGAAAAAAAGTCGGTAAAAAATATGTAAATTTGACATTCTACATATCTTAAAAGCTCCTGATGGAGACTAGAGATTACAATTTTATCACCATAGAATTTACACCACAGAGTCAACACAGGTTGAAGCTAGCATAGTAGAGAAAAATAAAAATAAAAACTGATTTTAAGGGTTCCAAGATTCATAAATAGCCAAAAATATATCCTTTACTACATGTAGTCTTAAAAATATTTGCCCCCCTTGTTTATAATAAAACATGCATGAAAATATACACTACTGATAATACAAACCAATTCATCGAGTTCATTGCTGCCTAGATCGAGACTTTCCAACTTGATGAGGAATGACATAGATGCCGGCAACTGTCGAATCATATTCTCTCTCAACTCCAGAGAGATCAGGTTGCTTAAACTGAAAGTAAACAAAATATACAAATACCGTCAAAAATGTCAATAAGCAAATGTCTCAATATTTGAAACAGCAGCCTGGCCAGTCAGCCCAGTAGATAGGTAGGCAAGTAGGTTGTAGGAAGTTTATATAAATAGCAATTGTCAATTAATTAATCACTACATCCTTGACTTTTATTCCTAGTATTTTGCTGTAATTGCTGATTTGTTTCCCAATTTGAAGGGTATGGGTCATCTTTCGAAATAGCCAAAATGAAGCCTGGGTGGTACAGCCGTTGAGAGGGGAACTCACAAGGGGAAAATAATTTGCACTGCAAAGTTTACATTGCTGTATCCAAACCTTCTAGTCATGACCTTCCACAGGTACAAACATGTAAATTACAGATCAGAATCATAAAATATGTGATATTACTAGTCAACTTTCTGGTTTTCTAACTTGAAATATCTACAATGCATTGAGAAGGGAATTTGACAATGAATATGTAAAAACTACACTTTTAAGTAGGGACGGGGCCCAATTTTGGCCCCAAATAGACTCAAAATAAACCACTGCTGCAGTTTGTGTACACCTTCACATCTACACAAACTATATACGTGTAAATCCCCCCCCCCCCCCAATTACACAGGCATTGTAAAGATACAGGAGATTAGTATCTGAATAGAAAACAAGGCAGTATGGTTGTACACACTGTAGATATTGTACTATTTATACTTATACTATGCGCATAATTACACTTACCTGAGAGATAGACAGAGAAAGAGATATATTAGGCCAACATTATATATTTATTTGTTTCCTATAGATCTGCAAAAAGATAACAGGGTTTATTATGGCTACTCTGGGATGATGACCCATACCCTTCAAATTGGGAATTTTTGCCTGTAAAACAAAGAAATTTGGGAAAAGACTAGCAATTACAGCAAAATATTAGGAATAAAAGTAAAGGATGTAGTGATTAATAAATAGACAATTTTTTTTTATATTAACTGTCTGTATGAGAAAGGCCTCGAACTTTGTCAATTTTTGGCTGAAACACATTGATCACTTAAAACTAGGGATGACATGCATGGCCATTTTAGTATTCGAACATTCGACCTTCTTATTTAATAATAATACATTTGAAATTCATGCTAATTAATTTTGTGTTTTAAACTGATCAGTTAAGTTGTAAAAATCTGCGATTACTAAACATTTCCGGGCCCAAGAGTCATCAAGAGTATATCTCTCATGCCCCTAAAAATAATACACAGCGTAACATGCAAATGAACACCTGTAGATAGTAATGTCAAATGTAAAATGTATTCAACATATTAATGCCCATCATTGAAATTTAATACACATACATTCAGCTTTTAATTTTATATTGAAAAAATATATTTCATCAAATATTCGAATGCCAAATCAGTACATACGAATATTCGGCCGTTCAAATATTATATTATATTATTATCCGAATATTCACTGACATCCCTACTTAAACAAATCACCAAAATGTATCCAATATTAGGTCTGCTTTCAGAAAATCATAATTTTCTGGTTAAAATAGTGTTTTTCCAGTTATATTTGTTGGACCTGGATGGGGGGAAAAAGATACAGTACTACAGGGGAATGATGACTGATACAGTACTACAGGGGAATGATGACTGATACAGTACTACAGGGGAATGATGACTGATACAGTACTACAGGGGAATGATGACTGATACAGTACTACAGGGGAATGATGACTGATACAGTACTACAGGGGAATGATGACTGATACAGTACTACAGGGGAGTGATGACTGATACAGTACTACAGGGGAATGATGACTGATACAGTACTACAGGGGAATGATGACTGATACAGTACTACAGGGGAATGATGACTGATACAGTACTACAGGGGAATGATGACTGATACAGTACTACAGGGGAATGATGACTGATACAGTACTACAGGGGAATGATGACTGATACAGTACTACAGGGGAATGATGACTGATACAGTACTACAGGGGAATGATGACTGATACAGTACTACAGGGGAGTGATGACTGATACAGTACTACAGGGGAATGATGACTGATACAGTACTACAGGGGAATGATGACTGATACAGTACTACAGGGGAATGATGACTGATACAGTACTACAGGGGAATGATGACTGATACAGTACTACAGGGGAATGATGACTGATACAGTATTACAAGTGAATGATGACTGATACAGTACTACAGGGGAATGATGACTGATACAGTACTACAGGGGAATGATGACTGATACAGTACTACAGGGGAATGATGACTGATACAGTACTACAGGGGAATGATGACTGATACAGTACTACAGGGGAATGATGACTGATACAGTACTACAGGGGAATGATGACTGATACAGTACTACAGGGGAATGATGATTGATACAGTACTACAGGGGAATGATGATTGATACAGTACTACAGGGGAATGATGACTGATACAGTACTACAGGGGAATGATGACTGATACAGTACTACAGGGGAATGATGACTGAGTATTCTTTAACAAAACATATCTCTAATTTTAAAGAACTTTGCATTGTTTCACTTCATAACCCTAAAACAGGACTTGCTTTCTAGAATAATTGTTTAGGTGGACGGGATTATTTGGGCCCTAAAAATCAAAGAAAGGGCCAAATATAGTGCTAAACTTCATCAACGTTCAAGCTTCAGTACCTGGCTAACATAAAATACATGACTTTGAATAGAACAAATTCTTACAATAAAAATTCTTAAATGATGGCAACAATAGGTACTGATATTTACCTTCAGATCAACGTGCAACGTGATGATTCAGCATATTTTTATACATGTTAGACATTTTTTCAGTAGGCATGCAACAGGTGTCTGAATATTTCAATATATTCCCAAGAATATTCTGTGAGAATATCTTAGAAGAGTAACAATAGTATCACAAGAATACAGGTCAAGGGATGGTTAATTTTGTGGACGATTTTGCTTTCGAATTTTCAGTCTTTAAGGGCTTTTTTCGCTATTTTGAGAATGGGTCTGGGTCCAGAGTGATTGCAATATTTAGGGAATGGTTCGACATTTAGGGCAGGGTTCGACATTTAGGGCAGGGTTCGACATTTAGGGCAGGGTTCGACATGATTGCAATATTTAGGGCAGGGTTCGACATTAACTGTTTTTAGTACTAGACCAGTGGACAGGCCAGCCTTCAAACTTACTAGACCTGACCTAATGTCAACTAGACCAAACTTTTCAATGACATAAAAAGCTTTCAAACAGGTCCATTGTGTTAAGATTTGGTTTATAGTGCATATGTGGAAAGTACACAAGTCCAACAGATTAGCTTAGTCGATAGATTCACGGACATATAAACCAAAGTCCATTTCGTTTGCTAGCAATAAGGATGCAATTATGGAAACTATTTGTACATTAAATGCACGTATGATGCAAGTTTCAATAATTATCATCACGACCAGTCATGCTAGTCAGACACGGGAACTAAAAAATGTGGGTACAATAACAAAAATTGTGGGTACACATCAAACAGCAATTATTTTTGGTTTTTCGTTATATATACCACTCCCAAACACAAGTCAATCACATGCAAGAAGCACTACATGTTTAAAACAGTCAGCTGTACATAAAAAGTAGGCTACCAAGGAAACATAAACTAAACATACAGTGAGGTAAATTATATGTGAATAGTCATAGCACAGACAATGAGACATAAATCATCAGTATATTCAGGCAAATAAAAAAGTAATCTGAATTTACTATATAATAATATTCATTCCTCGAAAAATACGGAGCGGGTGGCATTACGGACCGTACGGTACGGATATTCGCGTGAATTTTCCTAGTTGATGTCTTGCAATGCTGGATTAAATAGTTAAAGAATTAAACGTGGGTTGCTGAATAAATACACGTTTTCGTCGGCAATTTTAATTTCATGAGATGGCATTTTCAGCGATATAAGATTCTATTTCTAGAGAGTAATTATTATTAAATTCCTGCATAAAAGACCCCATTGGCTCAAAAATAAATGTTTATTAATGAACTATAAACTTATTTCAATCGAAAGTCACCTTTTAAAGTGTAAACAACAGTTTGCAACTTTTGTTGGTCTAATCAATTGTTATTTCGGCGTATCAAACAGCGAACTCTTGGTGTGTTATTATTATGCACTTCACAGGTCTATCACATGTGTCAGGTACGCGGGACGTGATCTGATTGGCTCTGATTGTTTTTGGCAAGCGTGTGAATAATCATGTCATTATACATGAACGTGTCATAGACGATAAATGATGGTACCCGTCACTTTGTGTACGGTACTGAAGTTTATTCCGCAGCTTTTATGGAAAATGCAGTACCGATCGGCGTGCGTACTTGTACCCGCTCATGTTAAAACATCGGCGTGCATTTCATTATTTATGCGTGAAATACGCAGATTTTTTGCGTGATTGAACATGCTGAGCATTGCCACTTTCTAAATTGGGAAAAGTTAGGTAACATTAGGAACAAAATATTGACTGTATAGATCTTAAAACTCATATTTAAGTATCTCCAAGATATCTTTATAACATTTTTTCAAAGTTCCAACCTAAAACCTAAAGTTATCAATGATGAATTTTCATTTTAGAGCCCTTGCTAATTTTGGAATTTTTCAGGTTTGGAAAAAAATATTTTTTCGATCACTCTGGGCCCTAACATCCTTCTAACTTCTGGGCCCGAGATTATAACAGATATTTACACCAGTCATGGCGAATACCCATCGGACTGTCGGACATGCATCATGCGTCGGTCCTTATGTCCAATACGGTACGGACGGGTTTTACAACATCCGTTGCTGTTTACACAATGCGATCTTCGTACACGCAAAGTTGTCTGCACATTCACTTGTGTTTCGGCCATTTATACTTTGATTGTGTTGTCAAAAAGGCATTTCAGGAGTGAATGTTAAGGTTAATCATAATTTTTAAATGTTATTTATCGAAATATGCCAAAATTGTGTCCATTTCCGTTCGATTTGTTAACATTCACTTTGAAACAAGCGGTCCAATAGCCGCACAAAATCCTGTCAGAAAATGGAATAACGGTTCTTTTGTTGGAAAACTGGCAAAATTTTGCATTGTAGACGATTGGTAGAGCTGTCAAAATGGACATTTCTGGAAGATTTTTCTATTTCGAGTTCAATGCACTACGATTCAACTCAATATCTTAATATTTCTAGAGTTGTTAATGGAATTATTTTGACGAGTCACATTTTATGTATGAATGTATGTATGTTAAATGTGATAGGATACTGTATTTTTACTTTACCTAACTAACATATCTGCAAAGAATGTAATTTTTAACATGTTTTCGGTCTGACAAGTTTGAATTCCGACTGACAAGTTTTCCAAGGTCGTCAGACCAAATGTCTGACAAGTCTTGGAAGTCATTCGCCATGACTGCTCAACACTCAAATCTCAAATCACAAAATTTACTCTTCTTGGTCAGATTTGGAAAATTTGAGTGTGGAAATGCATGAAAATGCCAAATGAGTGCGGAATATTCTTTTTGGTCCATTTTCTTTGGGATTTTATGGCAATTATAAGATCTAGGAGAATTTGTTGGGTATGAGTGCCACACCCCACACTCAGACTTAGACTCAGGCCTAATAATTATTCCTAAATCACTAAATCTCCTAATCGCTCTAATCTTTTACAAAATGGGCCAAAAGAAATATTCATAGCTCGTTTTACATTATGATACATCTTCACACTCACTATGAGTCACTGTTTTACATTGTGATACATCTTCACACTCACTATGAGTCACTGTTTTACATTGTGATACATCTTCACACTCCCTATGAGTCACTGTTTTACATTGTGATACATCTTCACACTCCCTATGAGTCACTGTTTTACATTGTGATACATCTTCACACTCACTATGAGTCACTGTTTTACATTGTGATACATCTTCACACTCACTATGAGTCACTGTTTTACATTGTGATACATCTTCACACTCACTATGAGTCACTGTTTTACATTGTGATACATCTTCACACTCACTATGAGTCACCGTTTTACATTGTGATACATCTTCACACTCACTATGAGTCACTATCAGCAGGGCTCTCACTAGGGGGCGACTTGAGCGAAGTGGTCGCCTAAAATGGTGAGACTTCGCCCATTCGCTAGATCAAAGCGAAATTGACTTCGCAGACACCGCAATTTTGGCGAAGTTACAGACGCTGTCAATCATCGAGTGGTAGGCGGAGCGTTCCCGCAGTCAAAACAATACAATTAGCCAGAAAAGTTCGTCTTCAAAACATAAAATAAACCAACATGATTCGGAATATAAACAAACTTTACATTGAGGGATTTGATCAGTGCGATGTTCATCGCCAGCATAAATAAGTTGAATAACCATAGGACTCGCTCAGAAAGTTCTGACAGAGGGGCACTCGACGCTGTTTCAAACATGGAATTTACCGTTTTCGATCCCTTATAATCTGTCTTTCTTATTTTAACGCAGTAATATTTACTACTTGCGACATTTTTGTGATGGTGTTCAATCAAGATAAACGTTTATAAAACGAAAGTCGGCGATCATCACATGTTATATATTAATACACGATGAAATCCGAGAATACCCGAATGCATTGTTTTGATGTTTATTTCGCGACTCGCCGGTAATTATATGCGGCCCCAATAGAGATTTTTCGTAGGTACTTCCCGATTGGGATTTTTTTTTCTGATTGGGAAAAAAAGCTATATTTTGCTTGGGGAATTGGTCCGATAGTCGGACCCGTGGGACCTATTAGAAAACATTCATTTTTGTTGCAATCAGAAAGTGTATCCAAACAAACTGGTAACGACGCACATATTGATGTTCCAAAATTGATCACTTCTCCTTAAGTCTCCCCACTTCTCCCTAATTTGACTGGAGGGAGAAGTCACTTCTCCCAAAAATTTCAGCCTAGTGCGAGCCCTGTATCAGTATTCAAAATGAATTTTTTTTTATTTGACTTTTGAGTATAGAGTGTACGTTATAATCCCGGCCCTGGTATCTCCCCTTGAGTGCCCTGTACAATGAAGGGCCAAAGTTGACGGGCTAAATACAATACTTCAGACTTACCTAAATTGCTCCACAGATCGCAAGACATTCGGCGAGAGAAACTTACGATTTTTGAACGATATTAACAGGATTTTAATGCTTGGTAGCTTGTTAACTGGTCATACATTTTATCAGGGACCTTGCAAAAAAATATAGGACCTGTCTGAAATTTAAGCAGCTTTGGACGATGTACTATACCAACAAGTGTTTTTTTTTGGAATATTTATCTGGTAGATAGGATATTTTGATAAATATATAAAATTAAGTGGTGTTAACCTTCATAAACATTTAGTGGAATGTAACCTCCATATATATAAAAGCTTAAATTCAATTTTAAAAGACCTGGTCAAATTATATCAATGTTCTCCCAATGTCTGGATTCCAGATTGTAAAACCACCAAATTTAAGAAGATACAATGAGAAATCTAAGTATATTTTGAAGTGAAACATACAAGGAAATTCTGGCAAATTTTCCTAAATTTGGCTTTAAAATGGTATAATCTGGTCAAAAAATTATTAAAATGACCCTTACAAGATTCAGCACCTAGTAGACACCCCTGATATTGATATTTTCTGTCCACTTTTAGGGGAAGTTTCAGTTTCCGAACCATGTACATGTAATCATTACTCATGCAGAACTTCCCTCAAAAATCAAGTAATTTTCAAAGACTCTTCACCCATTTTCAAGAACTAAAAATGTTGATTTTTTTATATAGAGAAGAAGGGGTCCAGTGTATTGTTCAAGTTTAACACCACCTCAACCCCCCCCCCCCCCCCCTCCCATGAGATGACGGTCACTGCACAGATAACATTACACAACGTGAGAATTTATTTAATGGGGCATAAAGCCCGTCGATTACCGTACCCTACAATCGCCTACTTTGTCTGTTTGTTACTATTTATTCCTGTTTCTATTCGCAGCAGAAGAATTCAACGGCTTACACAAAATGATTCGTCTTTTCAAATTCAAGTAGTTTTCAAAGAGTAGGCATCAAATTCAAGGACTTTTCAAGACCTGTGAGAACCTTGTTACATATCAGGGGTACATGTACAAACATGTAAATTACTTATATATATAAATCTGTATTGAAAGATTCGTGATATTACTGGTCAAACTTTCCAGCTTTCTGACTGAAAATATTAAAAATACTGCGAGACAGAATTGGACGCAGAATAGGGGAATAATGTATACTTTTCAAAGTTAAGCTCCAAATAGGCTTGAAAAAAATGCTGACTTCTCATTTAGCAAATTTACATGTAGAAGTAGATCTAGTTTAGGGGTCATATTAAGGACTGTATATGGGGTTATACACTTACCTGCCTATATCTTTAGGGAGCCATGACAATGAGACATCATTTAATCCCAAATGCGTCAAGTTTCGTAACTGAGTCATACCAGAGGGTAAACTGAAAACAACAAAGTTAAATATAGCTATGCATACAAAAAATACTAAAAATGTTGATCAAGAACAGTTCATTCATAATTAGTTGGGAATGATCAGAATACCATTATTGTGTACTCTATGTCTATTGGTCAATATTTTCTATAACATGTTTTCATTGGCTGACCACCTCAAAAGTTGTCCACAAACCTGTTACCATTTACCAAGTAAATAAAAATACAATAGTGTATATAAAAAATAGAAATACTTAAACTGACCACTTTTAAGGATAAGAATATTGTGAAAGGGTAATCTAACTATTGATTAATATCAAAATTATTAACCATTTTGCATATGACTGAATTCTATAATGGTGTGTTACACAATTGTCAATATACTTACTTATTCAATCTGAAAGTTTCAAGTAATGGGGTAAACAGGCAGGGTTATATAGGGACTATTCCAGCTACCAGGGTGGGGAAAGAAGACCTGCAAATACCCTGTCTTGCATTATGTTGGGCACAGGAAGGCACACAGGTAGCGCAATAGGCTACCTCGGATACAAATTAAACGTCCCTAATGGAATTCATAACCTGCAGCCATGAAGACCTGCGACCATAACCTTCCAACCACAGGGGCCACTTGTTTCATCATGTACACCTTCCAACCACAGAGGCCACTTGTTTTATCATGTACACCTTCCAACCACAGGGGCCACTTGTTTCATCATGTTCACCTTCCAACCACAGGGGCCACTTGTTTCATCATGTACACCTTCCAACCACAGGGGCCACTTGTTTCATCATGTTCACCTTCCAACCACAGAGGCCACTTGTTTCATCATGTACACCTTCCAACCACAGAGGCCTCTTGTTTCATCATGTACACCTTCCAACCACAGGGGCCACTTGTTTCATCATGTACACCTTCCAACCACAGAGGCCACTTGTTTCATCATGTACACCTTCCAACCACAGGGGCCTCTTGTTTCATCATGTACACCTTCCAACCACAGGGGCCACTTGTTTCATCATGTACACCTTCCAACCACAGGGGCCACTTGTTTCATCATGTACACCTTCCAACCACAGGGGCCTCTTGTTTCATCATGTACACCTTCCAACCACAGAGGCCACATGTTTCATCATGTACACCTTCCAACCACAGGGGCCACTTGTTTCATCATGTACACCTTCCAACCACAGAGGACTCTTGTTTCATCATGTACACCTTCCAACCACAGGGGCCACTTGTTTCATCATGTACACCTTCCAACCACAGAGGCCTCTTGTTTCATCATGTACACCTTCCAACCACAGGGGCCACTTGTTTCATCATGTACACCTTCCAACCACAGGGGCCACTTGTTTCATCATGTACACCTTCCAACCACAGGGGCCACTTGTTTCATCATGTACACCTTCCAACCACTGAGGCCTCTTGTTTCATCATGTACACCTTCCAACCACAGAGGCCACTTGTTTCATCATGTACACCTTCCAACCACAGAGGCCACTTGTTTTATCATGTACACCTTCCAACCACAGGGGCCACTTGTTTCATCATGTACACCTTCCAACCACAGGGGCCACTTGTTTCATCATGTACACCTTCCAACCACAGAGGCCACTTGTTTCATCATGTACCCCTTCCAACCACAGAGGCCACTTGTTTCATCATGTACACCTTCCAACCACAGGGGCCACTTGTTTCATCATGTACACCTTCCAACCACAGGGGCAACTTGTTTCATCATGTACACCTTCCAACCACAGGGGCCACTTGTTTCATCATGTACACCTTCCAACCACAGGGGCCACTTGTTTCATCATGTACACCTTCCAACCACAGGGGCCACTTGTTTCATCATGTACACCTTCCAACCACTGAGGCCTCTTGTTTCATCATGTACACCTTCCAACCACAGAGGCCTCTTGTTTCATCATGTACACCTTCCAACCACAGGGGCCACTTGTTTCATCATGTACACCTTCCAACCACAGGGGCCACTTGTTTCATCATGTACACCTTCCAACCACAGAGGCCACTTGTTTCATCATGTACACCTTGCAACCACAGGGGCCACTTGTTTCATCATGTACACCTTCCAACCACTGAGGCCTCTTGTTTCATCATGTTCACCTTCCAACCACTGGGGCCACTTGTTTCATCATGTACACCTTCCAACCACTGAGGCCTCTTGTTTCATCATGTTCACCTTCCAACCACAGGGGCCACTTGTTTCATCATGTACACCTTCCAACCACAGGGGCCACTTGTTTCATCATGTACACCTTCCAACCACAGGGGCCACTTGTTTCATCATGTACACCTTCCAACCACAGGGGCCACTTGTTTCATCATGTACACCATCCAACCACAGAGGCCACTTGTTTCACCATGTACACCTTCCAACCACAGGGGCCACTTGTTTCATCATGTACAACTTCCAACCACAGGGGCCTCTTGTTTCATCATGAACACCTTCCAACCACAGAGGACTCTTGTTTCATCATGTACACCTTCCAACCACAGGGCCCTCTTGTTTCATCATGTACACCTTCCAACCACAGGGGCCACTTGTTTCATCATGTACACCTTCCAACCACAGAGGACTCTTGTTTCATCATGTTTACCTTCCAACCACAGGGGCCTCTTGTTTCATCATGTACACCTTCCAACCACAGAGGCCTCTTGTTTCATCATGTTCACCTTCCAACCACAGGGGCCACTTGTTTCATCATGTACACCTTCCAACCACAGGGGCCTCTTGTTTCATCATGTACACCTTCCAACCACAGAGGCCTCTTGTTTCATCATGTTCACCTTCCAACCACAGGGGCCACTTGTTTCATCATGTACACCTTCCAACCACAGGGGCCACTTGTTTCATCATGTACACTTTCCAACCACAGAGGACTCTTGTTTCATCATGTACACCTTCCAACCACAGGGGCCACTTATTTCATCATGTACACCTTCCAACCACAGGGGCCACTTGTTTCATCATGTACACCTTCCAACCACAGGGGCCATTTGTTTCATCATGTACATCTTCCAACCACAGGGGCCTCTTGTTTCATCATGTACACCTTCCAACCACAGGGGCCACTTGTTTCATCATGTACACCTTCCAACCACAGGGGCCATTTGTTTCATCATGTACATCTTCCAACCACAGGGGCCTCTTGTTTCATCATGTACACCTTCCAACCACAGAGGCCACTTGTTTCATCATGTACACCTTCCAACCACAGGGGCCACTTGTTTCATCATGTACAGCTTCCAACCACAGGGGCCACTTGTTTCATCATGTACACCTTCCAACCACAGAGGCCTCTTGTTTCATCATGTACACCTTCCAACCACAGAGGCCTCTTGTTTCATCATGTACACCTTCCAACCACAGGGGCCACTTGTTTCATCATGTACACCTTCCAACCACAGAGGCCTCTTGTTTCATCATGTACACCTTCCAACCACAGGGGCCACTTGTTTCATCATGTACACCTTCCAACCACAGAGGCCACTTGTTTCATCATGTACACCTTCCAACCACAGGGGCCACTTGTTTCATCATGTACACCTTCCAACCACAGAGGCCACTTGTTTCATCATGTACACCTTCCAACCACAGAGGCCACTTGTTTTATCATGTACACCTTCCAACCACAGGGGCCACTTGTTTCATCATGTACACCTTCCAACCACTGAGGCCTCTTGTTTCATCATGTACACCTTCCAACCACAGAGGCCTCTTGTTTCATCATGTTCACCTTCCAACCACAGGGGCCACTTGTTTCATCATGTACACCTTCCAACCACAGAGGACTCTTGTTTCATCATGTTTACCTTCCAACCACAGGGGCCTCTTGTTTCATCATGTACACCTTCCAACCACAGAGGCCTCTTGTTTCATCATGTTCACCTTCCAACCACAGGGGCCACTTGTTTCATCATGTACACCTTCCAACCACAGGGGCCTCTTGTTTCATCATGTACACCTTCCAACCACAGAGGCCTCTTGTTTCATCATGTTCACCTTCCAACCACAGGGGCCACTTGTTTCATCATGTACACCTTCCAACCACAGGGGCCACTTGTTTCATCATGTACACTTTCCAACCACAGAGGACTCTTGTTTCATCATGTACACCTTCCAACCACAGGGGCCACTTATTTCATCATGTACACCTTCCAACCACAGGGGCCACTTGTTTCATCATGTACACCTTCCAACCACAGGGGCCATTTGTTTCATCATGTACATCTTCCAACCACAGGGGCCTCTTGTTTCATCATGTACACCTTCCAACCACAGGGGCCACTTGTTTCATCATGTACACCTTCCAACCACAGGGGCCATTTGTTTCATCATGTACATCTTCCAACCACAGGGGCCTCTTGTTTCATCATGTACACCTTCCAACCACAGAGGCCACTTGTTTCATCATGTACACCTTCCAACCACAGGGGCCACTTGTTTCATCATGTACAGCTTCCAACCACAGGGGCCACTTGTTTCATCATGTACACCTTCCAACCACAGAGGCCTCTTGTTTCATCATGTACACCTTCCAACCACAGAGGCCTCTTGTTTCATCATGTACACCTTCCAACCACAGGGGCCACTTGTTTCATCATGTACACCTTCCAACCACAGAGGCCTCTTGTTTCATCATGTACACCTTCCAACCACAGGGGCCACTTGTTTCATCATGTACACCTTCCAACCACAGAGGCCACTTGTTTCATCATGTACACCTTCCAACCACAGGGGCCACTTGTTTCATCATGTACACCTTCCAACCACAGAGGCCACTTGTTTCATCATGTACACCTTCCAACCACAGAGGCCACTTGTTTTATCATGTACACCTTCCAACCACAGGGGCCACTTGTTTCATCATGTACACCTTCCAACCACTGAGGCCTCTTGTTTCATCATGTACACCTTCCAACCACAGAGGCCTCTTGTTTCATCATGTTCACCTTCCAACCACAGGGGCCTCTTGTTTCATCATGTACACCTTCCAACCACAGGGGCCACTTGTTTCATCATGTACACCTTCCAACCACAGAGGCCACTTGTTTCATCATGTACACCTTCCAACCACAGGGGCCACTTGTTTCATCATGTACACCTTCCAACCACAGGGGCCACTTGTTTCATCATGTACACCTTCCAACCACAGGGGCCACTTGTTTCATCATGTACACCTTCCAACCACAGGGGCCACTTGTTTCATCATGTACACCTTCCAACCACAGGGGCCACTTGTTTCATCATGTACACCTTCCAACCACAGGGGCCACTTGTTTCATCATGTACACCTTCCAACCACAGAGGCCACTTGTTTTATCATGTACACCTTCCAACCACAGGGCCCTCTTGTTTCATCATGTACACCTTCCAACCACAGGGGCCACTTGTTTCATCATGTACACCTTCCAACCACAGAGGCCACTTGTTTCATCATGTACACCTTCCAACCACAGGGGCCACTTGTTTCATCATGTACACCTTCCAACCACAGGGGCCACTTGTTTTATCATGTACACCTTCCAACCACAGAGGCCACTTGTTTCATCATGTACACCTTCCAACCACAGGGGCCACTTGTTTTATCATGTACACCTTCCAACCACAGGGGCCACTTGTTTCATCATGTACACCTTCCAACCACAGGGGCCACTTGTTTTATCATGTACACCTTCCAACCACAGGGGCCACTTGTTTCATCATGTACACCTTCCAACCACAGGGGCCACTTGTTTTATCATGTACACCTTCCAACCACAGGGGCCACTTGTTTCATCATGTACACCTTCCAACCACAGAGGCCACTTGTTTTATCATGTACACCTTCCAACCACAGAGGCCACTTGTTTCATCATGTACACCTTCCAACCACAGGGGCCACTTGTTTCATCATGTACACCTTCCAACCACAGAGGCCACTTGTTTCATCATGTACACCTTCCAACCACTGAGGCCACTTGTTTCATCATGTACACCTTCCAACCACAGGGGCCACTTGTTTTATCATGTACACCTTCCAACCACAGGGGCCACTTGTTTCATCATGTACACCTTCCAACCACAGAGGCCACTTGTTTCATCATGTACACCTTCCAACCACAGGGGCCACTTGTTTCATCATGTACAACTTCCAACCACAGGGGCCTCTTGTTTCATCATGTACACCTTCCAACCACAGAGGACTCTTGTTTCATCATGTACACCTTCCAACCACAGGGCCCTCTTGTTTCATCATGTACACCTTCCAACCACAGGGGCCACTTGTTTCATCATGTACACCTTCCAACCACAGAGGCCACTTGTTTCATCATGTACACCTTCCAACCACAGGGGCCACTTGTTTTATCATGTACACCTTCCAACCACAGGGGCCACTTGTTTCATCATGTACACCTTCCAACCACAGGGGCCACTTGTTTCATCATGTACACAATCATTTTAAGCAAGGAATAATCAAAGATACTTACGGAGTTATCAAAGGATTACTACTGATATCCAATACTTGTAGATTTTTGCAGTATTTAATGTTTTCTGGAATTTCTCCAAGATCTAAAAACATAAAATTCAATTTATTTAGTAACAGATAAACCAACATAGTAATCACATAGCGTTAAACAGATTCTGACTTTTAAAAGCGATTAGGGGAATGTTTGAAACACGGAAAGTGAATTTGGACAACAGGATTTGGAATTCCCTGGTGGCCAAGATCAATCAATTTTAAAACTACTCAGGGGTTCCATTAGGTGCTGAATCTCAAGGGTCGTTGTGATATTGTTTTACCAGATTTAACCATTTTATAGCCTAACTATCTATAAATTAAAGAAAAATTGACATTTCAGTCAGAATCCTTAGGGTCAAAATGTGTTTGTTTTTTTTATTCTGGAGGTCAAGGGGTCAACTCCAGCATCAAACCATACAATACCAAACACTGCTATGGCTATCTAGCCACCTACTACTAGTAGTAATTCTTGCATTCATCATTAAACATAGACTTTTGACAGCGCGCTAACTTCCATTTTTGGGTGGATTTTTGCCGTTTTAAGGCTGATATTTATTTGTAAGTATCAAATTCTTAAAATATGAATCAGTAAGTGATCAACAGAAAAATATCAATGTTATAGCGATATTGTTTCTTTCGATGGCAGCTCTAATTTAGTGTAAACATTTTTTTACCAAGGCAGAATCATTTTCACCAGATAGGCCCGATGGTCCAATACATTTTTGCTAACACAAGGAGATAAGCTATGAAGTATTAAGGATATTAATGACACTTTTTACTTTATGAGATTTAAGAAACCTCAGTTAGCAAGAGCTTTAAATGATACTCAAATCTCCCTCCCTATAAATTTGCAAATTCCAGATAATTGTTCTCAGGAGAAAAATTCAATCAGAATTTGTCAACAAGGGATAAATCAATAATACAAATGCTAACAAGATTCTATCACAGAGAGAAGACCTATCTCATAAGAACTCCCATCACAGCATTCATGTTTACATGGGTGAAAGTTTGAAAAAGTGGAAAAGCTGAAAATTGAGCTAGGGGACCAGGGAGGCTTTGCCCCCGGAAGCTCTTCGAAGAAAGCAAAATTGACACCTTGAGGAAGCCTTAAAATGATGTAATGAAATGAATACCAATGAAACATTTTTAGGTTTCATATAGCGAATTTCCTTGCATAATAACTGTACACATGTACAAATATCAATACACACTTTTCATAGAACTTATTCTTAAGCGAATTCATTCTAATTAACGCGAACGGGCGCGTCGCATTTTACGGACTTTTCTCAAATAGGCCTAAAAACATTGTTTTTCAGTAAAACATGTCACAATTGCCCACAGTCATCAAAACTTACATAAGCAAAGCACAAAAGTGCTGTGGGACGGTACCACTCTGTAGTCAACTTGTTGCATACAAGTTTCCGTTTTGTAATTAAACAGTTTTATAATATCCAAGTATGTGTAAACAGGTAAGATGGTTTGCATGGAATATGGAATAAAACTAAAACATAAGATAGAAATGCGAAAAAGAATAAAATTTTATTGACAATATGCGCATTTCTTCCTGGTAGTGAAGTTTCCCATTAAGTTTCATTGAATTCCAGTCTGTGGTTATTGAATCAATAGCGCCAGGCCTTTTTCTGTCCATTTGGGAAAAAGACCCTAGATAAATTGGGAAAATTTGCATCTTAAATTTGCCAATTTGGGAAAACAATCGCTTCAACTTCAATTTTGAGAATTTTCATAGTCAAAAAATAAAAGAACAGGCTTTTCTTATCTAAATTTTATATAAACAAGCATTCTAATCTACATTTCTTATATCATCTTTCAAAAAAACACACAAAATGTTCACAAGCTTTTAAGACACAAGGGACAATATTATGGTCCGAGTTATTCAAAGATATACCAGGTTGCTCCAGTAGACGATTTTTTGTAGGTGCTTTTGGTTGGGATTTTTTTTCCTCCATAGGGAATAAAACATACTAGGCTTTGGGAATGGGGCAGAAAGTCTGACCTGTGGGAGCTATAGAAAAAGACATATGGCAAAAATCAGGGGTGTAATCAATGCCCCTGTGGGGACCAAGGGGTTTGTCTCCGTTAGAAAATGCATTTTGGACATTTTTGCACCATTTTGGAAGGATTTCCTTAAAGCTGTAGCTGTATTTAATACACAGATGCTTCTGATATCAAAAACCAATGCCATTCTGGTAGAGTTGCAGACAACATTCATAAGTTATTCCATACCCTTACAATCATGTTACAATGTGGGAATATTAATCAATTATTAATGGGTTAAACATATAAGTAACACTGCTCTTGTATCTTTATAGGTAGAATGTATGGACCGGTGTAATTTCCCTGGACCATTTTATCTAATATAATATCTAAATACTCTCTAAACCATGGAATCAAGCGCTTGGTGACACTGATGAAATACTTGTCATGTTGTTTATTCAAGTTTCACGCGTTTCTATTGTATTCAGATATGACAATTAGCAAAAAAATTGTTAATTGGCGACTCTTTTAAAGGGATGACCCCCAGATTATGAGTTAAATTGCAGAATATAGCTATTAAAAATAAAAGTGTATAATATGGATGAAGACATGACATGATATTAGCAATATAGCAGTGATACGGTGGTGTCGGTTCTTAATTTTAAGCCTGGTTTATGTTACCAACTGGTCGTATTTTGTTTGATTTTCATCTGTTACTCGTCCATAAGTCAACCAGTGACTTTTGGTGATTTTTTTAGTAAAAAAAACTCGACTTATGGCCGGTAATATACGGTATACCAAAAAGCTGAGGAAATCATCGACACAACACTGCATGTGGTTTACGTCTGCAAGCAATGTTCAGGCCAAAATTTCTAACAGTAACGGTGTGGTCAAATAAAATTTTGATTGAATACAGGATTATGTTATGTTAACAAGTAAAACAGCTAATTAGTAAATTGTACAAAGAAGTTGTGGCTGAAAATTCCCAATACATAGTTCCTACATGATGTAACATCTACAATATTTACCTCCCTTGTCCATTTCTGTCGGCCATTTTGGTAGGCAAAACTGATAAGCCCTTATAGGGGTAATTTCCAAAAATGTGATAATTGAGAAAATACCAAGAGAACTTGCATGTGACAACCACTTTTTCTTCAACTTACTGAGCCAAATGCCCACATGAGCATAATTAATTAATAAGTCATTTTTTATTTGTCAGATTAGTTTTATCATCGTTTACATTATATTCCCTATAAACTTAAAAGGAAATTTGCCTATCAAAATGGCCGACAATTCAGAACAAGGGAGGTAAATATTGTAGAGGTGGGAACTATGTATGGGCGGTAAAACACTTTTTTTCCCAATTCAACCCAAAAATGAAAAAAACGCTGTATATGCTCCCTCCTTCAGGGGTCAGTAGCAATAATTTGTCTTTTCACACATTTTAGAAATATTGTTATAACGTAACATACAGTGTAGAGTGGTTTTAACACCAGTGTATTTTTTTTGACAATTCCCTAGAGAATGACAACTCACTTGTGTGACGTCAAAACAAAACAAGCATGAAATAGATGTGCTCATATGATGTTGAGATTGTATATATTTAATATTCATTTCATACAAACTATGACATTTTATTTCATTGAACATTATTGCCTTGTTGAGCTGTTCCCTTTTTCACTTATAGATTACTGCCTTCTGAGATAGGAGGAAAAACAGGGGAACAAACATTTACATAACAAAATATACATATTACATGCATTCCATAGTCAAACTGTGTAAAATATATTCATTGTTCAGAGATATAAACTCCGTAAACTCAATACCATGTACCTTAGGCTATGCCAAATTGGAATTTTGTTTAAGTGTCCGCGTGCACCTACGTTTTGCGCTCCTTGAGCAAAAAAAACAACTTTTTTTCTAAGCTAATATTCTCAAATATTTCGACGTCCATGATTCGACAACGACAATTTTAGTTGAGATACGACAACGATGTGATTATTGTGTGAAAACTAGTCAATTTGTGTGAAAACGAGTCAGTTTTAAATTAGATTTATTCATGTATAGATCTAGTTTGGAAACAAACCATTTTTAACCTTCACTTATTATCTGAGGATACTTGTTTTTTCGTTTTTTTATGAGTTTGTGTTTTTTATTGAATAGGTAGCTAGGTTTCGCAAACTTAGGTTGACGCTTAACAAATTCCAATTTGGCAGGGCCTTACGACTTTCGTACTTAAACAAAGTTAATTTGTAATAATACTTGCCCTTATAAAGCTTTCCACAAAAATTCTATAAAACTAATTGCATGTAACAAATATTTTTGTCAAGATTATATTACAAATTTTCTTTCTTCCTCAAAAACAATGGTATCTGTATAATATGGCATACATCCCCAGAGACTGGAGGCAATATGAAACTGACTTAACCAATATAATCTACCGTCATACTAACATCTCCTGGGCTTTATATCAATCAGCAACAATACTGACATAAATTCAGCCCAGTCAATATTTGTTATAAAAGTATAAACTCCATAAAACACAGATATATACAAATATCTACATTTTTTCTCCACTTAATACCCAATTCTAGACAGCGTAATATTTTTGTAAGGAAGACTATGTCTAATGTTCGTATGTCAAACTTGAGATTTATTTGATCACTACTGTAACAGTTAGATTGTTTCAGAAGCTAGTGGTGTCTGGGTTTGGATTAAGGTTATAAACAATATGTTTGAACTCACTACTTGTCCCAAAAGTTCACCTGAAGCCAAATTAATGGAAAACTGAGTTTTCATCACAAACACCATGTATTCAGATAAAGGCTGTTAATTAATCAATTGATTCAATTTTTACCAACTTCACTGAACTGATTTACCTACTTCGCTGTACTGATTACCTACTTCACTGTACTGATAACCTACTTCACTGTACTGATTTACCTACTCCACTGTACTGATAACCTACTTCACTGTACTGATTTACCTACTTCACTGTACTGATTTACCTACTTCACTGTACTGATTTACCTACTCCACTGTACTGATAACCTACTTCACTGTACTGATTTACCTACTTCACTGTACTGATTTACCTACTTCACTGTACACTGATTTACCTACTTCACTGTACACTGATTTACCTACTTCACTGTACACTGATTTACCTACTCCACTGTACTGATTTACCTACTTCACTGTACACTGATTTACCTACTCCACTGTACTGATTTACCTACTTCACTGTACACTGATTTACCTACTCCACTGTACACTGATTTACCTACTCCACTGTACTGATTTACCTACTTCATTGTACACTGATTTACCTACTCCACTGTACTGATTTACCTACTCCACTGTAATGATTTACCTACTCCACTGTACACTGATTTACCTACTTCACTGTACACTGATTTACCTACTCCACTGTACACTATTTTACCTACTCCGCTGTACACTGATTTACCTACTTCACTGTACACTGATTTACCTACTTCACTGTACTGATTTACCTACTTCACTGTACACTGATTTACCTACTTCACTGTACTGATTTACCTACTTCGCTGTACTGATTTACCTACTTCACTGTACACTGATTTACCTACTTCACTGTACACTGATTTACCTACTCCACTGTACTGATTTACCTACTTCACTGTACTGATTTACCTACTTCACTGTACTGATTTACCTACTTCACTGTACACTGATTTACCTACTCCACTGTACACTGATTTACCTACTTCACTGTACTGATTTACCTACTTCACTGTACTGATTTACCTACTTCGCTGCACAGGTTTACCTACTTCACTGTACTGATTTACCTACTTCACTGTACTGATAACCTACTTCACTGTACTGTTTTACCTACTTCACTGTACACTGATTTACCTACTTCGCTGTACTGTTTTACCTACTTCACTGTACTGATTTACCTACTTCACTGTACTGATTTATCTACTTCATTGTACTGATTTACCTACTTCATTGTACTGATTTACCTACTTCAGTGTACTGATTTACCTACTTCAGTGTACTGATTTACCTACTTCATTGTACTGATTTACCTACTTCATTGTACTGATTTACCTACTTCATTGTACTGATTTACCTACTTCATTGTACTGATTTACCTACTTCAGTGTACTGATTTACCTACTTCATTGTACTGATTTACCTACTTCATTGTACTGATTTACATAGTTTGTGAATGGGTATCAAACTTACCAAGTGAACAACTGAACTGATTATGGTGATAAGTCAAGGGCCATAACTTTTCACTTACCGGGCGTAACCATAGATGAAACCCCAGGTGCACAACTATACAGGTTGGTTAACAATCCTGTAAAATCTTATGACTCTGGCTCAAATCCTTTTGGAGATATGCGCGACACATGATTGCATATTCTGTAGGCTATATTTTAACTAAGTCAGGGGCAATAATTTTGCACTTCCTGGGCACAGTGAAACATGAAACACCAGGTTCACAACAACACATGATGGTGAACATTCCTGTACAGTTTTATGACTCTGGCTCGTATTCTTTTGGAGATATGAGTGACACAAGATTGCATACTCTGTAGGCTATATTTTAACTAAGTCAGGGGCCATAACTTAGCACTTCCTGGGCACAACCAAACATGAAACACCAGGTGCACAACAACAAATGCTGCTGAACGTTCCTGTACAATTTCATGACTCTTGACTCATATACTTTTGGAGATATGACTCATATCTCCAAAAAATTATGAGTGACACAAGATTTTGTGACGGACAGTTGGGCGGACCGACAAGGGCAAATCTATATGACCCACCATTTCAGAGCTGAGCAAGAAACTAAACCCATTGCAATAAGGGCCCCTGGGGTAATTGGAGACCAAATGCAGGGATTTCCCTAATGTAGGAATGTTGACGCCCTGACTCCCATTTTCAACTTACTGTGCATCCCTGGGACCCCTAAAATAAATTATTGTCAAGTACAAACTGCATATGTGGGACCCTACAAATTTACTCAGGACCCCTCATTTTGTTCAAACAGGAGGGTCTAAGGACCCCTAGCTGAAAAATCCTAGGGAACACCCTGCCTTATGTATTTTCAGTTGTGAACAAGGCTGTCTTTAACAAGCTAAAAATTACTCATCGCTTTAATAATACAATTTGTAAAATGTTCACTTTCATAACAAGTCTGTATGACTTAACTTAACATTTTAGACACATACCACAAAAACACTAGACATTACCTCATATGACTTTTTTTACCTTGAATAATAAGGTCAAAAAGGTAACAGACAGTGTCAGTTAATGAGTTATAATATATTAATATTTTACCAAATATTGGCGTAGGTTATCAAATATAACCCACTTTTTAATGCGCCAAAAAATTAGCCTAGCCAATACACGAATTGTTAATTACCATGTCCAGCATACTGTGATATTTATCCCATGAGAGAAATGATTCAACAGGTGAGAATGCTGAAAGTTGGGAGTGTGTTCAACCACTATGGTGTATAGTGGTTCAAACAGCATTAAAAACGATATATTATAATCTGTTTTAGCATTGAAATGCATTTTTATTGTTTCATATTCGGCTAGAACTTATGATTATTTAATGACAATGTAAGATTCTACGTAAATCGACGCCGATTTCTGATCTTAACTAATCAGGGGAAATCCAAGATGGCGGGGACCGTGAAAAGTAGGTCATTGAGACACCGGTGTTTACAGGTCAAAATTCCTATGTTAATAGCCAGTAAATAGATTAACATACCATTCCTACTGATGTCAAGCTCCACCATGTTGATCAACTGGGCCACATCTTGTGGTAATTTACTAATTTCATTGTCGCTCAGCGTAACTTTCCGGAGTTGTACCAAACGAAAAAAGTTCTGCAAAAAACCGGAACAGTAAATTAAAACGTTTGTATCATGTAATATACATATAAAACGATAAAAAATTGTGTCAATTATTTCGAACATACCTTTGGTAGCTCTCTGATACTATTGGCATCGAGGAAGAGCTCTTCCAGGGACCGAGTATATCTCATAACATCGTCTGGTACAGACTGCAAATTACAGTGTCTACGATCAACCCACTCGACTTGGCGATTACACGCCTTAAATATAGGAATACACTTAAACATGGTGCTCACAATCCTCTACGTCACTTCGGACAACATGTGCACAATCGAAGTAAATCACAATAAATTAAAACAAAACACTAAAATTGGAGCAATTTACGGGCAAATCAGAGGCTACATAACTAAATTTTTCGAATACTGTATATAGTTTGTGACGTCACAAAATATCCCAGAATGCGATACTCTTCCGCAAAGAGAAACAACTGCGTTTTTACGGTTTTGTGAAATATACTACGTAGTGGTCTCCCCTTAGTAAAATGTCTCTCATGTAAGATCCTCTATATGTCCATGTGTTTATATATGTATTTAATTACAATTTGAAGTGGTACTATGACAAACATTTATATATCTACCATTAATTTAGTTTTAGATTATTTTCACGGAAAAACCCAATGTTACAAATGATCTTAACTAGTTGAAAGAAAATACAAAACATCAACATTTAGCGCTACCGGAGACAATTGAAGGGACAAGACTAGAGCCATGGACATGTAAATACATTAAATAGGTTTAATATCTTATTTTATTTAGATTTTATTGTCAAACAATATCATGGACATATAAACCTGACATATACACTTTGTTGCAAAAATATTCTCTTACATATAATGTCAAATGTTACCTAGAGAAAGCTGAATTTCCATCAAAACATGCATGGAAACGACTAATTCGAAAACAAATTGACAACTTTTATATTAATGCTTGGAAACACAGAACTGCCCGTGATCCTGATTTTAACCGACTCTTGGCATCACAAGCAGAACTTACAAAATCTCCAATTTGGTTTACAGCAACAGATCGCAACGCCATACTGAATGCAGCCGCTAGGGAAATTACGTACTCGTACAACAGGTTCTCAAATCAACGTTGTGCTGCCTGCTCCGACCAACAATGAACATTTATAGACATGTGATCGGTGAATGTCACTCTCGAGCCCAGTGTAGGTCACGTTTTACAATTTTACTAAGTGTAGTCGAGAGGTTTTCCACCGATTTAAGTTCGCTCCTTTCACAACAGGAGGGTGAACATTTCGTAGAGAGCATATTCAGTGTAACTTTATTACAATAATTTATTACAGATAAAGATGAGTGGAAATAATTTATTAAACTCTCTTGTAGTTTTGTGCATCGTGCGCTTAGAGGCGGGAACACTAATTAAACATTATTACATACTGATCTTAGTGATTATACAATCACACTGTGTATTTTCTTATTGTGACATGCAATGTATAATGTATGTAGTTTGCTATATAACATGTATTAATAGATTTGATAAGTTAAATTGATGTATATGCTACTCCAAATGAAGTTGTTTCTTCTCACAATCATTTCTTGTGTTTCGTTTCGACAAGATCTGACTAAGTGAAACGTTATATTACGGTATTGTATTGCAATAATTAATTTATACCAATCAAAGAACGCCTGCTAATATTACTAGTGTATATGTTAAGGACAAAACAAATTACAGTTTAGTAATGTATATGTATGCACATACTCACCCCCCCCCCCCCCCCCGATGTTCCTTTTCCTAAATATTTGTCTTCACTTTATTACATTGTATATACATGTATGTTTACATGTATGTCATGTTCTCTTTGGTTAGTGTTGTTGTTGTTTAATGTCATGTCATGTACAATCACTGAAAAGTGGAAATAAAGAGTATAAGATGTTTATATGTCATGTCATGTATAATCACTGAAAAGTGGAAATAAAGAGTATAAGATGTTTATATGTCCGAGACGCTGTTTAATCGCGCATCTAGATCTAGTAGATCTAGACTGTAATAAATAAAACATTACTTGGTAGCATAATTTGGATTATTGTATTTGTTTGTGGCGATTAAGAATATTGTCCCGTCGGCGACTTTCAGATTTGAGAACCTCCGCGCAGAACTGCCAAGGGAAGTAACTGCTGTGATGATTGGAATTTGTACTAACCGGATTAGTCTCCCGTTGTTTGCAGCGCTCCGTAGTACTTCGTACAAACAGATAATGTACAGTGTCGACAATTTCGACCGTTGACGCGCATATACAAGTGTTGCTTCGTTAGTGTTACCTCGCAGTAGGGTGTACCGGAAGATAATAACAGATAACTTCCCGTAAAACAAAAGAAAACAACATTATCCAGGATTCCTGCACTGTCGCGTGGTATTACGTTAAAACACGAATAGCAGACGATTTATTTAATTATTGTGCTATCTCGAGATATGTCGTTTGAAATTCATTTATAATATCAATATCAACTTTATTTCTAGCGTGTTTTTTTACATGTTAGGTTATTTCATTTAAGACTGTGTGAAGACTGCCGCTCACTTCACTTGAACACAACTCTAAGTACTCTCCCTATAAATAACCTGTAACTTAAGACAGTACTCACTTTGTACATGTAGACGGTACTAATTCCATTGTGCACAAGTAAGACAGTACTAATCCCATTGTGTACAAGCAAGACAGTACTAATCCCATTGTGCACAAGCAAGACAGTACTAATCCCATTGTGTACAAGCAAGACAGTACTAATCCCATTGTGCACAAGCAAGACAGTAAGTAGTACTAACTCCATCGTGCACAAGCAATACAGTACTAACGTCATCGTGCACAAGCAATACAATACTAACTACATCTTGTACAAAAAAGACAGTACTAACTTCGTATTGTGCATGGAAACGAGAGTTACGCAAAAACATATTCGATGCGGTTTTGATATACAGTTGACAGCACCTAGGTACATTGTGAGAAAGGTAGTAATATTTCGGTTGTCCCATTTTATCATGGAGCACCCACGGGCCAGATTGATCTTAAAACACCAGGAGCACTCCTGTTTTCACTTCGTTTCGCACAAATGTGCAAACAGACCCGAGTGTCTTTTAGGGTCACACGGATCTGAACACCATACTTGCTTGATTTTCACTCGTTTTCCCCCTTAACATATTGGGAGGGCGAACTTTGTTTAGATATTTAGTAGTGTTCAGAATCACTGTAAAAATCACTGAAACACGACCCAATAAATGTCCGAAGTACTAACTCCATAGTGGTGTAATTGGTGTAATAAAGCCATTATTACCAACGACCGAATTCAAGAAACAAGAAACGCACCGCATCTACTGCGAGAGATATGTATGACATTGGAAAATATTTGGTACGTTTTGAAATAGTAGACGCTCATACTCCGAGTTCACCCGTATATCTGAATCCTTTCCGAGCGTCATGTGTCCACTTGTGACGGTCACGGTGGTAAATAGACACGACTTAGTATCAGAGCCAGCGTGTGTCTGGTCGTTCATTCAGTTGCTTCTTCTCGAAGCATTGAACTGCGAATTTGCAGAGCAGACGACACATTCCAACACATGATATTCTCTGATAAGGCTGCACCAAATTAATTTAGAACTATTTCTTCAGAACTACCTCATCAATGATTCATAAATCAAGAAATCAAGATTTTCCTAATATATGGATTAAAAATGGTGTTTAATGATTGGTCTTTTTTTGCATGTTCATTTTATGTGCATGTTGTTGATTTGAAAAAAATATCTCACTCGCAATTATTAAAATTCCAGTCCGATGTGCAATCGGAATCATTCAGGAGTTAAGCGCTCAACCCTTCGACCACATCGATCTAGATCTTCTCTACATCAAAATTATATGTGTCTAATTCAGCTACCTAAAACAGATCTGTTCATCAATTGATTTGTTTCCGGTTTTAAATACAATGTATGTTTACTTCTTCGACTCACAGGAGAGTTACAACATTTAAGATTTACCGCCAGACTATGCATGTATAATTGCACATTTTAGTATGAATGTTGACAAATGAAAATCGTTCAGGGTACTACAGGTAGGAAGAGAAAATTGGAGCAGATAAGCGTTTAAAATATGCGATCTGCATCCCAAGTATACTTAATCAACCCATTTACTGTCATGTAGATCTATATGGATATAGATGTCAGAAGAAATAATATAATATTATGGAAGATCTTCGAAATTTGCAAGGACCGATGTTTTTCATCTCAGGCGTTCTTATCTTTTCATGCAGGGCATATATATTCATGTGCATCTTATGTGTTTTCGGGTCTACGAACATTCGATATTACATACATAAATATAATTATATAAGACATTTCTAAGCGTGTGTTAACGCGTTTAATTACAGAAAACCGTATACATTCGTGAATAAATGCAAGAAAAATCAGAAAATATGTTCCCCATTAATCATACAGATCTATCCTTATAATCTGCAAAATTGACGAAAATCGAATTAACCTTTCCTTCGATGCGCTATAAATACCTTCAGCGGGCCTCAAAGGTAGATGTTTACACAGTAAGGGTTATATTACCTCCCTTGTTAATCCCTGCAGGCTGAAACAGGCTATCTCCCTAGCGGAGGCGAGAGGGGTTTTCACTGTGGAAAAAACGTTAAATTCAGGGAGTTTCATGGCGAATTGGGATATAATTTTAACACCAAAGGTAAGATTATTCATTATTCTTTTAATTGGTGTAATTTTTAACTTGTAAATCTTCTAAAATAGTGAGATATGAAAAGATTTTCAGTACCCTATTTCCTTACCCTTTTAAGGTCACTACACGGTAAACATGTCGGCCCTAGCCGTATCGATTGGTACATTTCCCACGTCAATGAATTCGCATATTCTTAGTGCTAACTGGAGTGCGTTTTGTCTTAAACCTGTTATTTTGTCAATAAGAATGATATGCGGGTGAATTTGAGGAGAATTGTATTGTAGAAATGAGAATTTAATGTGCTAAGGATTTGACAGGGATTTTCTGTTCATTCATGTATAAATTACGTCAAACTTTTCCCAACAGGTGGCGTGGTGAAATGTTTAGCCCTTAGGCGAGTAATTGGCGTCCTATTTTTGTTTTCTGCGTTCCAAAGATTTTTATTTACCTCTATATTCTAAATTGATTATATACTTGTGGTCCTAAAACCGAAAGTAGCGTAAATTGCGTCACATACTGAGGAAATAATATCGTATTGAAGAGCGGAATTTCCAAAAATAACTTTGACAGGTCACGTGATTTCGGTATATGTATATGAGCGGTCACGTGGTTAAACTTGTGTATTGACGTATATGTAGGTCAAAAGGTCTGGCTGGCTGTGTCTAGAGGCCCTTGTCAGGGATTAAATATGTTTAAAGATTTTGTCACAGGGTAAATTAATTTGTGTGAGAACTTTTTACTGCTTTAATATATAATTATTTTGCTTAATTGTATTTTTCTTGGCAACATTTTCAAGGAATTTATGTTCTTTTTTACTATGATTTCAAGTAACAGATGAACTTTGATTGCAGTAATAGTTGCCAATTTAGTGATTAGCATTGGATTATCTTCCTAATCACTTTGTGTATTCAATTCAAATATATGCATGTATACATACTTTAATGTTAATATTTAAAAAGATGTTGCATACTTTAATAAATATATACAAGATCTTTTATGAAATATTAAAAAAAAGTGTATGTTTGATGCATAGTTAATGATAAATAAATGAAATTATTCTTTTATGTAATTTGTTTTTTATACATTGTATTTAATTGAGGCTAGGTAATTATAATATTTGAAATGTAAATTGATTTAATATTATTTTGCATACTTTGTTAAAAATCATTTAAAAATTTATAATTTGCTTTATAACTAAAATTTCCCGTACCGAGGGCTGTGACCCCAGAGTGCGGCCCCTAAATTCTTTATAATTGTTTATCAATCAAATATGACAAATATACAGTATTTTGTCTTGATTTGTTCTTTGTGGAATAATTTTATTGTAACTTTAAAAGGGGATTGATACCCTTAAACAGCCCCAACATGGTCAAATGAGTCCCCTGTTCAGTGACCTCATGATGGAAGAATCTGTCAATATAAAATAATTTATGGTAAATTTCTTTATATTTCAGGCCTAACATTTATAACAGTGAAATACCCCCAACACCCCTGTGCTGACATAACTTTTGTGCCTGGGAGAGAATATATGCCTGTGCCTCTACTGATAGAAAACGATTATTCTTCTATTATATCGCTTGCATTAACAAATCATGGAACTTGGGTTGACGATCGAGCCTGGCTCGGTTCGATCGCTAGCAAGTGGCGGGACAAACTCGTTAGTACCGTTAAAAATTGAAGCAGGTTCTCTCATGGTCAGCCAATCAGCAGGAGGCCAAAAAGCCTCGTTAATTAACCAAATTGCGGCTCAGTTAGCCAACAGCAAAGCCTCTAACACTCCGACAACAAATATCGCCATCGCTCCGGCACCAATGTCAAACGGAAAAGAGAAAAGTAAAAATCCTATCGTAGCCACCATGACTGAAGCATTGTCCTTGAAGCAGTCTCCAACACTGACTAAGCAGTTGTCGAAACCAGTGCGAGGTGCCGGCACAGGGGTGCAGGTTATCACTCAGTACATGTGTCGTTATTGTGGTCAACAGTTCGAATCTACTGATGACATGCAGCGTCATATTCAGG